>PTEX01000211.1:574091-687013 GCA_003342815.1 Eudromia elegans
AAAAGGAAAAAGGAAAAAGGAAAAAGGAAAAAGGAAAAAGATCTGCTTAGGGGCAGAATGCCAAATAAAGGCATCTTTAAGATGTGCTACACACTGCACTGAAATAAAATTTTCAGCCTAGAAAATGTTAATATAAGGGCTGTAAGCAGGCATAACTTCAAGACCAGGTGTTTTGCCTACCACCTAAAGTACTACCATTTTCAAGAAGTCTAACAATGTCTTCCAGTACCTAAAGGATCTTTAAAGCGTAGTAAAAGGTAGAAGATGGAGGTCCTCTCTTTACAAAGATGTATGGTGACAGAACAAGCAACATAAGTTGCTTCAAGGGAAAACTTGGTCTTGAGGTAAGAAAAACAAAACAGAACAACAACAACAAACTTTCAGTATGGGAAAACTAAATGTTGGAGCAGACTGCTCAGCGAAGTGACGGGATCCCCTTGCTGGAATTATTCAAGACTTCGAAAGGGCACTGGATAACCAACTTATACTAAGATTCTAGCATTTTGGTCTAATATGTAAAAATACCAGTGAATCTCTGACCCCAAAGATGGGCTGTATGATGTCCTGTTACAGCTCAACTGCCCCTCAAGGCATGAAAGACTGAGCACAAAGCTCACTGCAGACATAGCAGTAGTTACTTACATACACACAAAGTAAGCTCAGCTGGAGACACTGAGTTACTGGTAAACTGAAGCTATGTAATCTGATACTGCAATCACCCCGACAAGAGAAACTTCCTCACCCTATCGCCTGAGCATCTACACAGCATATAGTCTATCCGACCTCTGTGAATTATTTTGGTAATCATTCTTTCCAGTCTGTTAGCTAGCGTCTTGGCCAAGGTTTTAAAACCTGCATTTAAGAAAAAAAAATAACAAAACAAACTCCAGCCTTTCCCATCAGCATGTTCTGCATCTTTTCTGCCCTTCCAGAAAGTGAATCCCATACAGGTAGGTATTTGTCAGAATGCAAGACCTTCCCCTGAGAATAGAAGAGAATAATATATTCTCCCCTGAGAAGAAAATAATATAATTTATCTGGAAAAAAAAAAGAAAAGATGAAAGATCGGTAATTATTCAAAGGAATTACTTTTGTAGGAAACCCATCTGGCACCAGTTTTACCGGCTGCACAGCCAAAGGGTTGGATTGACCTCAACAGGATATTTCTTGAAAATCACACAGCACAGATATTTATATGGGAGAAGAAACTTGTATCCTCAGGCACAAAGATACTGGAGTTTCTTTAGATGTTGCAGCAGTGTCATGACAGTGGAAGAGTATTATGGACTTCAGCCTAAAAAGTTGGACAGTTTTAGATCAACCCATCACCCTTACTGGACAGTCAAGAAGTTCTTCCTCAAATTCAGGCAGAACTCCCTGTACTTAGGTTGTGTCTGCTGCCTCTTGCCCTGTCACTGGCCGCCACTGACAATAGTCTAGCCCCATCTTCTTGATGTCTTCCCTTAAGGTATTGATGGGCAAGTAAAGAGTTAGCATCTGAAAAGGCACAAATAGATGCTGATGTGAACATGGAATAGACATTGAGGGGGAAACGACATGCACTTTCCAAAACCAGCCAGAACAGGAACGTGAGAGGTCTTGCAAAGGTATGACCATCCTATCTCATGAAAGGATAGACAGTTTTATGGAACTCTCCTGAAGATTCTGGAAGGATTACCCGATCAGGATGACCACACCGCATTCACATGTTCTCCCCCAACGTTATTAAAGAGGCAAGTAAAGAGTTATCAACCAAACCTATCAAATTCTATAAACTCTGACAAAGTGGCAGACACATGATGAGGAAACTTCAGTTACTCTCCCCAACAATAATACAGGGAAACAGGAATACTTGTTGAGGCTAAAATTTGCAAACAATACTCAGTAAAGAGCAGATACACTTGCACAACACTTGGAAAATGGCTTGAAAGTCACCTGACTGACAGTGGAAAGAGCAGATATTTCTGTGGAACTCACCTGAACATTCTGGAAGAAACACCTTATAAAGATGACCATAGTCAACATTTTCCTCTCAGGAGAGTACAAAGGACATAGTCTGGCATTGACTAGTTGAGCAGAGATCGGGAACGACACCTGACCAACTCCTCTGGCCGAACCATGAGTATACCTCACCTCCCCTTAACCTGGGACTCCTTGTAAGGTTGACAGTCCCCTGCACATTCACAGAGAAGAAATATGCTAGCGGTGGTCAACTCCTGGCAAGGCTGGGCGCCTCGGTACACTCCCGGTGAAGAAACACTATAGCGTTTTATTGGCACAGGAGTGTACTTTAGTCAGTTGCCAGTCGCTAGTTACTAACTCTATGTCCTGTAACAGCTGCACCAGTTAATGGTGGATGTTGTTATCACCAAGATCTTGTGCTGCTGAATAGTTTAAAGTTTAGTGGTTGCCAACTTTCTGCATTATTTTCTGGTCTTCCTTAATGAGCTAGCAGGTATTTGTATATGCTGATAAGATCCACTCTGTCTTCTCTTCCGCAGGCTGAACAGGCCTAGCTCTCTCAGTCTTTCCTTCTACGAGAGATGCTGCAGTCCCCTAATCATCTCTGTGGCTGTACATTGGACTCTCATCAATAGCTCCATGTCTCTTCTGTACTGGGCAGCCCAGAACTGGACATAGTAGTCCAGAAGTGGCCTCCCCAGGGCTGAGTTGAGGGAGAGGATCATCTCCCTTCACCTGCTGGCAATACGTTTCTTAATGCAGCCCAGGACACCATTTGCCTTCTTGGCCACAGGAGCAGATTGTTGGCTCATGGTCAGGCTGTAGTCCATCTCCCACCTCCAACCTGTACTAGTGTGTGCGTGGGAACAGGAAAGGAGAAAAGGAGAGGAGAAGGCCGTACTGAGGTTAACCGCAAACACAGATATAAAAGAAACTCAGGACTCACTCATTTTGCTTTTGGAAAAAAGATACAAGACGGAATGGCAGCTGGGAGACCATAAATTCAACTCCAGTGATGTTGTGCGTAGTAGTTTCAAATACACATTTCAATGGAAAGCGTAAGTGAATATTCACAATCATGTCAAGGTAGACCCAACTATGATCAGAGGCATAGCTCTTCTCACGAACCACAGGCACGTCAGATTGTCCCAGGCTCTTCTTGATTTTCCTTCAATTTCAGGCTCTTCCTGAAATTTCTTTCATTCTGGAAGGATATTTATGGATTCCTACCAGGAAGAGGTCACGACTTGGCTGGAAGGCAGAGACTTCAAGTGTTAAATTGAATGTTACTTTAATTTCTACACCTATCAGGATGAAGCAAATAAGCAAAAACAAATAAATACTTTATTGCCTTTTTTTTCTGGAACAACTGAACATAATTCACAGGTGTTTCTGAAATCACAACAGGGAATAGGAGCTAAAAGAAATTACATGCCTCATATGAGAGGCAGCCCGCTGCAGCTGTAACAGAGTGCTTCAGTAAAGGCATTACAGGGACTTTGATTGAAGCTGTCAGTTGAGCAGGAGCCAGCATGAATGCCACAATCCAAGTAGCATGGGTAGGGGGAAAGGAGGGAGGAGTTCACTTTAAAGGCTATCCTGATCTAAGCACTGAAAAAAGAGTTCTAAAATGCTGATATATTTTAGAGCCATGATGTGCAGCCCCTGCAGTTCTCAAGCACTGCTTAAGGAGACTGCTCCCAATAGCAGCGTCTTTTCTTTTTTTTTTTTGGTCACAGTTGCTGTTTTCTACATAAAATAAGCACAGAATCAAACCACACGCCATAACCCATCAGTACTAAGGGCCTGGGTAACATTTCCTAACCTAAATTTTAATTATCTCCACACCAACAAAAGGAGTACAGAATACCACAGGCAGGTATTCTGAAGTCATCCAAAACACCACACAAATGCTAAGGTGAAACTGCAGACAGAAACATTACTGACAGGTCAAGCCATTGAACTTACATACACACACACTCACAACACTAATGACATAATAATATCCACTTGCACAGGTTTATTCCTGTATTTCAGCTAGTCAACAAATCTTCAAGACTATCACAGGCTTGTGATAGTCTTGAAGCGCTTTCATTCTAAGATACTTTCCCTCCCAAGAAACCCTGATTTAATCTGCTCATTAGTCCCAACCTTCTTTTTCCAAAGACACAAACCACTCTTATCTAAATCTTAGTTCTTAGCAGACAGAGATGATTAGGATTGTCCTGATCCTTAACTATCTCCGAAAAACAAATAAAACCAAAAATAACTAAATAAATGAAAAAAAAAAAAAACTTAGAGACAGATTGTGGTATAAACTCTTTCCTGACCAGAAAGTTGAGGTCAATCACTATTGCTTGATTTTTTTCCAACAGCTTTTCTGCATAAGATAAGATTAAATACACAGATCACGTGCTTTCAAGCGACTCATATAATTCAAGCGATTATGAGTCGCTCATATAATTCAAGCGACTCATAATCAGCTCTCAGCTTGCACCTCTAGCATGGTAGAACTGAATCACTCTGCATGCTGAAGGATCAAAGTAGTAGAAAGGTTTTGAACAAAATAAAGAATTGAAAAAAACTTTGAAGGATTCCATGACAGTTGCACTAAACTCTGAGACAAGGATCATTTTCTGCTTTGTGTTTTACGGCTCTTAGGTCTGGCCCCCAACCTCAGTTGCTTACCTGAGGTTGCGATACAAACAGTAATGAAATAGATTTTAGCATTGTCCTGTGCTGGTCGAAAGCAGGTGCATGCAATTCTCATTGATGGAAGTGAGCCATTGATCTGGTCTTCCACTTATTCGTACACAATTGCTCACAACCCTGACAAGAATAGTAAAAAAGATTATTTACTCCCTTGATAGCACTGACAAACCTTATTGAGGTTTGTGCCTCAGAGGTATGTGCATCAGATCAGAGGCCATTCTAGATTACAGAGATTTTTGAAATGATATAGACTATGCATCATACAAAATACATGTCAACAATGCTATTTTACAAGTGGTATTCAGAAGATCTGCCACAGAAAAACACACTTTCAGCTCTGTAGCCTTTCCTAACATTGCTGAAGACTATAACACCTTCCTTTGCAAGGTGCAGCATTAAGCCCCACACTCCCATAATTGTGGGAAAATTCATTCATGATCTGAACAGCCTTAGGTACAGTCATTCCATCAGTCATTTTCAAGCCCAGCTTATTCTTGGAAGACTTCCAGAAAAAGAATGTTACCAACAGGTCATCCTAGCACCTCCAAAATACTGATGTGAATAGGACAAAGTTTACGCAAAAAAAAAAAAAAAAGAACTGACAACAATTTATCGTGTATCATCACAGTGAGGGTGACAGAGCCCTGGAACAGGCTGCCCAGAGAGGTGGTGGAGTCTCCTTCTCTGGAGATCTTCCAAACCCGCTTGGACATCACCCTGTGCCCCGTGCTCTAGGAGACCCTGCGTGTGCAGGGGGGTTGGACTAGATGATCTCTAGAGGTCCCTTCCAACCTCAACCCTTCTGTGATTCTGTGTTGTTCAAGCTCAATGGCCTGGGCAAGCAGTTGAAAGTGGTTGTGCCTATCCAGTTTATCCGTTCTTCACCTGGTGCAGCAAGGCTGCTTCACCTACTCGGAGGCAGTTCTTGCTGTTTTCAGCACCACATACATCTCTTTTGGAAATCTACCTCCATTTAGTATACAGGCTTCAGATAGTTTTCCCCAATTTAACAGTTCTCCAAGTTGAATCTCATTTATTTTTTCCTTATATATCTAAACCTACTGCCCCAAAGGTATTATTTTTCTGATCTCAATGAAGCTAACGGTTCCCAACTTATCTTCAAAGCTCACTAGAGTATTTTTTTCTTATCCACTCCTATAATTAATAGGAATGTTAAATACACTAGTCTAACTCCCAAATCTTCCATTTTTATATGAAACTAATGCATTGCTGTTGATAATCAACTTTTGTTTACTACCTTTCAGTGAATTTTCGATATATCTGATACTCTTCCTACCAAAAGCAATTTCAGTTAATTTTCATGGTAGAAAGCAATCTTACACTTTCTTCTCTCTTCATTCCCTAAATCAGTTGATTTTGTAATTTTATTAAATTACAAAAATTAATATCAGTACAGCTGTAGGTACTGGTAAACTCACAGCATAAGGAAACAATGATGGGACAAATAGCAGACTGAAAGTGTCAGGAAGAGGAAGGAAGAGAGGCAAGTCAGGGCCAAGCAAACAGCACGGCAGATGTGCTGCGTCATCTCTACAGAGATGAAGAATTAAACTGGCAACAGCAATGAATAAAGCAGCAGAACCATACACAGACAAGGTTTAAAGCAAGGGGATTCAAATCAGCAGTGGCTAATTAAACAAATGAACAGCAGGCCCCAAGGAGCACAAGGAGAGGAGCTATGGGGACATTTCGGGAGGGTCATGGTGTTCTGGTACAAGGCACAAGCCAAGGGTTCCTCTGAAAACAGAAAATAATAAATAAAATGGCAGTGCTGTCCTGGAGTCCACGGAAACAGGCAGGACTCATAGAAAGTGTACTTTTTTTGTGTGTTTTATTTCATCTGTCTGTGCTAGGATGTGTACATTAGCCCCCTTTTCAACACTGCATTAGTAGCAACGGCCTGATGGACCTAGGGCAGCTGATACAGTTGAGGAATAACACAGACTGTTATTGATGCTTATAGCATTCATGCACTGGCTTAGCTTAAGGAGGAAGCTAACAGAAAGAAAAGCAAATAGTGCAAATAGTAAGGAAAGAGAGTGGCTTAAAAATAAAAAGCTTTTTTTTGCAAACACTTGAGGGCTGTTATGATATAAAGGCTACACAGATCACAAGTGCAAAGAGGGCTCTTCTCGGTCAAGAGGCCAGCTCTTCGTGGCAGGGGGGAACCAGGCAAAAACGCTGCACTCCCCCTTTGACAGAAGCAAGGCCTCCCTTGTCTGCCATCAAGGAATGGTAAGGAACTCGGAAAAACCTCCTGCTGCTTTGCTCCCGGCATTAAATAACATCTGCTTAGTTTCCGAATCACCAGTGAGCAGAGATCGACAGGAGAAAAAGCAGGAATATCTGAATGCACTGGACTTTCTAAATAATTGCAACTGACCTCCGTGTGCTGAATTTGAGGTCTGCTCTGAAAATGGGATGGTTCTTCTCCAGAAAAAAAAATGAAATGCAGAGTTTGACATCTAAGAGGGGAGCTCTTACAGGCCCGGAAGGAAACAGGGCAGCATCTCGCACTGTAACTATCACAGAAAAAAATAACGCAATTAGTGCTTGGAAACTTCTTGGGAGAAGAAGGACTCGGGCACTAAGGGGTGGTTGCTTCAAGAACTTTTCTGTCAGGCCTTCTAAATGTTAAAAGTACAATTCTATGTTCAGTTACATACAGAGCTTATCTTGTAAAAACCTGTGCAGGAAACATTTCTGAGCCAAACTTAATGTGGTGCTTCACCCTTTATGACAGTCTCACTCTCCAAAATCACCAGAAAAGTCACACATGTACATGGATGACAAAATTCCCTCGAAGTTATTTTTAAATAAATCCGTTGTTATCAATTATGAGCATTAGTAACAGTCTACTGCACTGTCAACAAAACCAGCTGGGCACTTCTGCACAGCCTGCCCTCATAATCACATTAGCCAAACTCTTCCGCTCAGGATGTCCTGGAAAAAAACAGTGGGGATAGACCAATGTTATCATTCAATAGCCAGATTTCTGAGATGCAGAAGGGCCAGCTGGACTTGGATTTCCATACATGTACTTGCACAGAACAGAGATCCCCTCACCTAGAAAAGCAGCTAGAAATAAAGCACAGTCAGAAGATAGGACAGACTGATTAGGCACAAGACATCACCAGACATACAGACCTGCTTACATACAATAGGCCTCTTTTATTCCCTTTCCTCAACGTTTTCCCATACTTATTCAGCCTCTAATGCACCTTGATCCCTCTCTTTCCTCATCTTTGGTCCTTCCTTTAAACATCCCACAGTAAGTCCTGCCCAGTCCCCAAATGCTCTTCCCCGCATCCTAAAATGAGTTTCATGGTAGGTGAGAGTAAGCTGATGTGGGGAACCTCTCCTTCTTGATGGACTCTTGATGGGTGTCCAGACGTGGACCATGAGCTGAGCACTCTCCCGTGAGAGCCCTGGGAAGAGCCAGAGCAGGGTGCTGCACTGGCTCAGTTCGTGGGGTTCCTCCCTCTGCTCCTCAATTGCATAACCTGAAACAGCCCTCTCGAATTTGGGGTGAACAAGCGGATCCCGAGCGCGTTCTGTTTACCCACCGCAGCTGCTTCTTCACAGAATCTGCCTAGGCAATGGGAGGAGAAACCAGTCTAAGGGGCTGCATGTGAATATGAACCTGCTGCACTTTCATGAAAACAACTCAAGGCCTTCATTAAATATCGCACTTGCTCTTAAACATAAATACGGGAGTGTGTGTGTGTGCCTGCTTATAAAGTATCTGAATAACATGAGGGATTTATAACATTTTGCTGCTTGCTGTCAGCAGGAACACTAAACTAAAAAAAAAAAAATGTACAACCCTAGAGATATTTTGCCCAGTGATTTGTTTCTTGGGAGATATCTTTGAAAACTATTTATTTTTCACTGAAATGCTGCATTTATCAACACTCTTCCCTACATCTTTAGAATGATCAAATTGTGGAGTCTTAGTGTAAAGTCTCTTGCTTTGCACACTGGAAACCAGGTAAAGTCAAATATGCTCTTTTCAGGCATCTTCTTTCTCTTTGTTGCCTTTGTAGCATTTTAAAAAAGAAATAGGGAGAATAACCTCCTCCTAATTTATAGTAACATGGAAGAGGCGTAAGTTTGTTCTCCCAGAGAAAAGGGCAAGGTGAAAGAGAATGAACCGCCTTGATGTTCAGAATGCATTCCTGATCACAGAACGAGTTCATAGAGACTTGCATAGCGGAGTAATAGGAGCTGACTCAGCATAAAAAGGTAAATTCAAGAAGTAACACCAGAATTGCATGGAACACAGAAACTGAGCAGTGGATCACAATTTCTCAACGTATTTAAGCCACGCTGCAGAAATCTCCCCAGATTTTACTCTTTTAGATTTTTTTTTAAAGCATTGTACACTATTTTCTATGAGCTTTCAAGTGAAGGCAATCTGGACACCATCCTCATGAACATCCCAGTTCTTGGTACTGCTCTGTACATATCTAACAGTGCTCTACATTGCAGGTTTCTGGCAACCACTGCAAGTCCAAACTCTCGAGTTTCTCTGTTTCCTCCTTTATTCTGCAGCACGTCACCCTTCCTGTGTGCTGACATTAATACCCAGTTGGTGAGACACTTCAAGAAGCTACACTGAGCAAAATCTATCCTTTAGGGGGAAAAAAAAGAAAAAGAAGAAAGAAGGCACCATCAATCTGTGGCCAGTTGAGCTCTGCAGGATACCAGCACAAGGAAGAAAAATGTGCTCATGGGAAAGGAGGGCAGGGCTGGATCACAGCGATCTCAATTTAGGTCAGCCTCAGCAGCTGTGGCACCACAGCCGAAGTGTCTCCGCTCGGTAACATGTACCCTCGGGATATTCTTCTGCAGTAGCACAGCCCTGTTATCCTGTTTCACAGATGGCACAGGGACACCAAGCACGTTGCCAGAGCTCACGCAAGAAAACTCCCGTCAGGAGCGGGAAGCTGAGCTTACGTTTCCCACAATTAAAGCAGCAATTCCGCCAACAACTGGACTGTGTCACTTGAAGCTGCCTAGGCAGCAAAGAGCCAGAATCCTAGGAGACAAAGGAAGTACTATTTATAAAGCGGGGAAGCCGATAGCCATATGAGAAAAGTGACTTTCCCAAAGTCAGAGGCAGGTGTCCTATGACAGAACCGGAGGCAAATCTTACTTCAGAGCACCAGAATGCTGTGCTTAGGAGGCAATCCTTGCCTAATATTATATATCCACATATTTTAGGATCCCAAAATAAGTAACTTCCACTTCTGCTTAACCCCCTAGGTTCTTTTGTTTGTATGATGGAGAAAACAGAAGTCTAGAGCGCCAGCTGATGAAGACCAACAAAATACATCTAGCACATGAGCAGCGTTCAGTTTTGCTGCTTGGTTCTTGAGAAGACATCCTTTGGCAAAATGAAAAGTAGCAGATGCAGAATGATTTCTTACACAGGAAGTCACTTGCTCCACACCAAGGTAATATCATGGCAACATCACAGGAATTTCGTTCCCAGGATCGTTTTTTGCCTTGGCACCTCTGCTGAGACTGCTAATAGGCAGTAAGCAGCGAATGAGCTTTTCTGTGTCAGAAACTTCTTCCTATCGAGTAAGGTCTGGACTGGAGCTCATTTCTCACAGGTCAGCAGAAAGTTATCAGATGGCAACAAATTTCAGACCTAAACAGCCTGTACGGGATGCAAACCAATGATACAGACATAGAGAAACTATTATTGATTAGTACTGATCCTAGAATCCTTTTCCTTAAGGAGTTTAAGAGAAAGGACAAAAGGAATAAAATTGGGGGGGGGAAAAAAAAAAGGAAAGCCACAATATTCTACAATTTGTAAAGTTTAAGAGAAGTCTGGAGAAATATTTTCAGGTTTCTATATGTAGAGTCTCGTCTAGGACCAATACAGCAACATAGGGCAAAACCTGAGGCAAGCTTTGAACAAAACAGTCTCATCACAATGCAATATGTATTCAAGTATTACGGTTGCCTTGGAACCTTAACTAAAGGCTCATCTGCCTTCCTCTATCAAGTCTTTTGTGAGAGAGAAACAAGCACTCCCTAACAGCGAGACCACCCTACGGTCTCGCCATATCACAGCTACGAGTATATCTTATGCAGAGGTTTCTGAGATTTCGTTCATGATGACAAGGTCATGACAACAAGGCTTTTTTTTTTTTTTTAAATCTCCCAGAAGACAAATAACTGTTTCAAATGTGTACGAGAACTTATCTGCAGCAACCCTCATTTAGATTCCAGAGAGAGAGCATAGAGAGATCTTTATTGGAACTACCTCACCACTTAACATGAGGCAGTCTTTAGCTGTCTGCTTTCCTGTGAACCACACAGGGAAGATGTCAAGATTTTGAGAAAAGTCTTGCCTGGACCTTCGGACACTCCTGCTTGGACCTTGAGAGACAAAAGCCTTCTCTCACCTCCAAAGCAGTGTTAACTGTCGTGGTCTGGGCTATCTCCTCCTGGCCAGGAGCTTGAGACACAGCAACAAGACCCAACAAAGAACAAGAAGACCCCAGACCAAAAAATAACTAATAACCAGTCCAAACCAATGTGTACAAGGGGTGGGAAATTTAGATGGTAGGGCTACAATTATCCAAGGAGGTCGTTGTTCAGAATCCTCCAGTGGAGGGACCCAGCTCAAGCTGTGATTACTGCACATGGGCCATTAAACTTCATCTCATCCTGACAACTTCAAACTTCTGCCTCAGTGGGACCATAGGGTCGGACCCTGTTATAGTGACTGGCAAGCCTCAGTCTCCATAGCAATATACTTTTAACTTTCTGAGAAGCTGTAACTAAGAGAAACAGCTAACAAAAATCTCAGCAACCATCATTTATAACACGTGCCAATGAAAAGTAAACTTAGTCTTGACTAAGGTTACTCAGTAACTGTTCATCTGTTTGTGGAGAAAAAAAAAAAAAAAAAAAAGAAAAATTTGGTAGGCAGCGATTCCAAGGACAGGATCTCACAGCTATGATAACCTGAGTTGATCAGAGGTGCTTCTGTTTTACGGTCCGCATTCAGGAAGGGCTGATTATAACCATATAATGCAGGACAGCCCCGTGTAAAAGGACACTAATTTACTTTGCCTGGAAAAGACTCTTAGTTTTTCCTGGTAATTACTGAAGTGCAAAGCAGCTCTAGGGTTGCAAAGCAGCAACCAAGGGGAGAAAATCAGAGACCTACTTCCAGTGGGATTTGAACTTGGAAAAACAATCCTGGCATGTGCAGAACATGCACTAGCCCTTTCACCTCCTCTGGTGAAAGTTCACAGAGCTCAGCTCTGTTAAAGCATCTGAAACAGCAGGGGGAAGGGGAATTAGAGCAGTGCTGCAAGGCATTCGTCGGTGCCTCGGATGAACAGCTCAGTGCCCAGGCAGCTGCTGCACAAATGCCAAAACTGGGACCTTCTCTGCTTTACTGGATCCGTCTTCAAGTCTTGAATTACAGATAACTCACTTGATGAGATTCTGCTGCAACATGGTAATGCAAAGACTGCTCGCTACATGTGTCCTTTTCATTCCTAAACTGAAACCCTGATGGGAAACTAGCCTCTCCAACAGCCTGGTATAGCAGCTAAAGAACATACCTCAGCAGTTTTACACTGCAGCTTGCAAGAATTAACACTATTCCAGATCCCTTTTTTTTTTTTTTCTTGGAAACACAAATAGCTGCATAAATATCACAACTCAGTTTAGATAGCTCAGTTTAGTTATTTATAAAATAAATTAAAAAAAGACTAAGGTCCACAGAACTTTTTTTTTTTTTTTAATATGTTGAAAAATTTTTTGTGTGATTGCTGCATTTTAAAGACCGGCTGTATTAGCGTCTACGTTGTAGGCAGAAGAATGCTAAAAGGAAAACAAACAAACAAACAGATGTACTTTCAGTTATAAGGCATATTTTTCTTCTAAATTCAATGCCAAATTACAATGGGTTTAAAGAACAGAAAAAAAAATCAAGCCATTATAATATTCTGAATTAAATAAGCATACGTGAGTATTCCAGGTCTGTGGTTAAAGAAAGTGTGGAATGGTACCGGGGAATGATGCCCTCAGGGGCAGCAATATTTTCTGAGACTTCGTTAATTTCAACCTGATCAACGTTTCTGCCACAGCCTCAGGTGAGTTCAGGCGCTTGCTGAAACTGTCAAAAAAAGTAAATCTAGTTTTTGTCAAATCGACAGATGGTGCACCAGCCTAGAAGCCCATTTTATGGCTCCTAGTGTACTACGCACATAAGCAGTTCAACAGGCTGCAGACACTTTGTCCTTTATTTAAAAAAAAAAAAGTTTTAGATGGAAATTATGTTTATGAAAACATTTTTCTTCAAGTCTCCAGCACAATAAATGCAGCCTAGCTTCATTAATAACAAATTTGTATAGTTTTAATGTGAATTTTGGAACACAATAAGCTAAATATTACACCAGCAACTAAATAATTTATGAGTTTTTAACATCATGAAGAATCATATGGTAATTAAAAGTCTCGATCAATGGAGCATTCAAAATACGATTAGAGAAAGTATAACTCATTAATACTCCCTTTAGTTGCAGCAAAAATCAAAATAGTTTACCTGCCATTATGAATGTAGGCCTTTTTACCCCCAGGATAACAACTAGATTAATAATGCAAAACAAGATCCTTTCCTTTTGGATAAAATTGGCTATTTAAAATCATCCGTTACAGGAAAAGAAAAGGAGAGGGAGAGGGAGAGGGGAGAGAGGAGGAGTTAGACTTTTTAACCTGTTAGACATGGCAGAATGAAAGTTTTGCTTTCTCCATTTTCTGAAAATGGGTGATTCTGCTGCGGACTTAATTATTTAAATTTCTCACACAGTTCATAATGTCTTGGAATTATACACACGAGACACAGCTCTCAAAACAATTATTTAAAAAAATTGATATCATTCTCAAATTACCTGAGAATAAATTTAACCATACTTGAGTTTTCATCCACAGAACTTGCAAAAATACAAATTCTCTTTCAGTAGCACAAAGAAGTGCAGAAGTTCATTTCTCCTTCCTGATGTTCCACTGCCGTTGCTTTGCCAAGCCTTTTGCTGCTCTTTCACTTGTTTTAACAAAGTTGGCATAAAATCTACCCCAGAAGAATCTATCACACAACAAAAGATTAAACCTCACTGAAATCACCTGAAGCAAATTCATCCCTAACCCTGGAGCTATCGCTGAGTGAAAGATTTCTGCGAGTCTGAGATAACAGAGCACCAGTGTGTAAGTTTCCATATCACCACCCCGCTCTGCCTTGGCAACTGCAAACACAAAGAGCACTGATTAAAATATGCAGATCACAACCTAAACAAGAAGCATCTGAATTTTCACTGAAAATTTACAGTCATCTGGTTTGTCAATGTCGTATTGACCTGAAAATAAACGCTGATTGATAGTATTAGCTACTTCTCAGTTTCTCTTCCCTTTCTTCCACTTCCCATTCAATGCTGATGGCAAACGAAACAGCAGAAAGGGCGACTTGTTGGGTGATGTTGTTATAAGTTGCACACTTCTACTAACTTTATATTGGCACACAGGGTCCTTATGTGAGCGCACTACACAAGGAGTTAAGCAGAACACACCACAGCTACCACATCAAAGCAGGCATCCTTTCTCCAGCTACCTCCCCTCCCATAGAAGTCACATAGACGCACATGAGGGAAGATGGCTTCCAGAAAAGACAAAGACAATCTTAGAGTCACCTTTAAGATATAAGCACTCACATTCAACCATGAACCATCACGGGTATCACTTCAGCAAAAGCTATTGCTTTTGCTACGGTCACCAGTTTCAGCATTCATATGGACTGTTCCATCATGTATGGTCACTTTAATGGAAGTCATGTTTGACAATTCTGATATCTATGGTGGGATGACTGGCTGGATGCACTTTGGGAGAGCCGTGGATGTTGTCTACTTTGACTTTAGCAAGGCTTTCAACACAGTCTCCCATAACATCCTCATGGGGAAGCTGAGGAAGAATGGGTTAGATAAGTGGACAGTGAGGTGAATTGAGAACAGGCTGGATGGCAGCGCTCAGAGGGTGATAATAAATGGGGCTAAGTCTAGTTGGGAGCCTGTGGTCACTGATGTCCCCCAGGGGCCAGTATCAGGCCCGGTGCTGTTCAAGTTCTTCATCAGTTACTTGGACGAGGGCACAGAGGGCACCCTGAGCAAGTTTGCGGATGACACCAAACTGAGTGGAGTGGCCAACACTGCAGAGGGCTGTGCTGCCATCCAGAGGGGTCTGGACAGGATGGAGAGTTGGGTAGAGAGGAACCTCATGAGGCTCAACAAGGACAAGTGCAGGGTCCTGCACCTGGGCAGGAATAACCCCAGGCACCAGCACAGACTAGGGGCTGACCTGCTGGAGAGCAGCTCTGTCAAGAGGGATGTGGGAGTCCTGGTTGACAACAAGTTCCCCATGAGGCAGCAATGTGCCCTCGTGGCCAAGAAGGCCAATGGGATCCTGGCCTGCATCAGGAGGAGCGTTGCCAGCAGGTCGAGGGAGGGGATCCTGCCCCTCTGCTCAGCCCTGGTGAGGCTGCACCTGGAGCACTGGGTGCAGTTCTGGGCTCCCCAGTACAGGAGGGACAGGGAGCTTCTAGAGAGGGTCCAGTGATGAGCAACAAAGATGACTAAGGGACTGGAGCACCTACCGTATGAGGAAAGACTAAGCAAGCAGGGCCTGTTTAGCCTGGAGAAGACTGAGAGGAGATCTGATCAACATGTATAAGAACCTGGGGGAAGAATATAGGGAGGATGGGGCCAAACTCTTCTCGGTGGTGGCCAGTGATAGGACAAGGGGTAACAGATACAAGTTGAAACACAGGAAGTTCCATCTCCATGTGAGGAAGAACATCTTTCCTGTGAGGGTGACAAAGTTCTAGCGCAGGCTGCCCACAGAGGTTGTAGAGTCCCTGGAGATCTTCAAACCCCGCTCGGATGCCACCCTGTGCCATGTGATCTAGGGGTTCCTGCTGGAGCAGGGGGTTGGTAGATGATCTCTAGAGGTCCCTTCCAACCTCAACCATTTTGTGATTCTGCGATTTAATGAAAGGAAGGAAAAAAATCTCTACATAGAAAGCCACTCCCAATTCCAGTGTTGTGATCTATGGCTTGACAGCATTTCATCTTCCTGTGATTTTTTTTTCTTTCAAATACAGCAGCATTTCAAAGAACAGGCTTAAATAATATTCAGTCATTCATCTTCCTAAATGGTGTTGCATCGTCAGCACCCTATAATCATTTTAATATATGAATGCAGTAGTTCAAAATAAGTCTTAAATGCATGCAGTGTTACAGCACTTTTGGCATAAATCACACATTGCTAGATGTTTTGCATGATAATGCAGGTTTTACAAATCCAACAGCTCTTGAAAATGCCTTGTATTATGGACTAGCCAGCAGATGATACATTACATTTATAATATTCCTGTCTGACAACACTGTGTAAATAAATGTGATATAAATTATCAAAATAAAAAATAAGATTAAGTCCAAACCACCAGCCATCTACAGCAAGACAGTCTTAGCTTAAAATATCTAGCCCTTGCATCTCTCATCATTTTGTCATTATTTCCTGCATATACCTGCCCACCTGTTGTAGTCCCAGTTCCAGAAAGCATGCAGTCACACCACCATCATCTTTACATATAAATTGTCTAGCCCTCAAGGTGGAAAATTAAGACTAGACAACATATAAAACCAAGCCCCACAGGTGGTGTTTTTGAGAAAAGCATGACCTTCAATGTATTACAGGCATCCAACTCATTGGAATAAAGGGGAGCACTTGTGCCTAATAGTCCAACAGCACCCAGAAAGACGATTCCCAAAAGGGAATTTTGTAATTCAGGTCTTTTGATGGAGAAAGCTCCACTTTCAAATACTGAGGGGGTTGGATAAGGATTTTATTCCACTTAGGTTTTGAAATGTGGAATAATAAGAAACTCTTCGCATTCTCAGAGTACAGATAATGTACAACTTTATATGGCCACACACTAGCAACAGTCCTCAGACAAACCATCATGCAGCTACATTACAGCTAAATGCGGGGACATCAACAGAACCCTCTCATACTCAGCCATAAGTGAGTTTCATTCTCAACATAACACGGTACTGGAGACAGTCCTGACTTGCTTGCTAATTGACTGAAACAACCAAGTCCTTAAGAATATTACATTAGCTAGGGAAGTAGTATGAGAAGAGTTTCAACTGGGGCCAGACTTCCCATCAGCTGTTTCATTGACGGTCAGATCCAAGCAGGCTACCTATTAAGACGAGGCAGACGACAGCCAAAGAAGTGTGCCAAAGAACAAACAAACAACAAAGAAGTGTTCCTTGGGTGGTCCAAGAATTGTTTTGGTGTCATCCACTTGCAAAGAAAGTCAAAGTGGGAGATTTCTTAGTCACTTGGTTTCAGAACTCCATTTGAAGAATCACCCAACTTCAAAAATAAATTAATAAATAGATAATAGAAAAGCATTGCAGAAAATAAAATAGGAAAAAAAATGCTATGTAGATTTGTTAAATTGACTTCAAGATTAAAAAAAAAGATTTAAATTCAGTCCCATAATAACAACTGCGGCTTATACATTCATTAACAGCTTTGCATTTTTTTTCTAGTTAAATTGGGCTTTTTTTTTTTTTTTTTTTAAGAAAAGACCACACTGCAAAAAAAAAAAAACATGGTCAAATTCTAGCTACAGCTAAACACAAAAGATTTTTTGGCTTTAACATTCATAAATGAGAACTTCAGTATTAAAAAATAGCTTTCAGGTAAGATTCAAGCACCAAACCTTAAGAGAACTCAAAAAATGCATGAAAGAAAAATAGTTCCAAGGGAACTTTTTTAAAAATTAAAATTAAAAACTTTCCAGTAACACATGCAGGAATAAAAAGCTTTAAAACAAAATAGGAGAGGTATGAGTCAGAGTATGCTCTTTTATTCAAATGACAGATCCATCATCTTATTCTGAGTTGGGTATTTATAGAGGTACACTAAAACTCAAAATAAGAAGGGTAATGAAGTTGCTGAGGGTAACAGAAAAGCAGAGTAAGAAACTTTAGACAGATATTCACAGATATTTTCCTGTGAGAAAAGAACGATAGGAATGTAACTTGAACATTAACAAATCCACTAGAATATCAGTCTGCCTGGTATAATCAACAGGTTTGGGCGAGGGAGTGGGAAGGGAGGTTGAATGGGCCTGGAAATGGAAAATTCAGCTTGTAATCAGAAAAATCCTGCTTTAGAAATTTGAACCACCAGCTAGAAACACGTAACGCAATACACAGTTTTCCTAAAAAGGTGTCCAGCTTGATAAAGATTATACTGTATATGTGAGGTCTATGACTGTAGCCAATGCCACGTTTAAAAATGTAGCTGAAAAAAGAGCTAATGTCACTGAAACCCTTCGTTATTCTCTAAAGACCCATTCATAAATAAGTGACACGGACAAAATCTGAATTTCCTTCCTGTTCTTTCTTTGGAAATGGGACTGCAGATTATGTGTGCAATTTCTCAACTATAATTTCTGCTCTACTGACATTCAAGATGCACAGAAAATTGAGAACATAATTTTAAAAGAAGACCATTCAGAATGTAGCCTGGGCAACATCTTAAATGAACTAGCTATTAGTTACTAATATTTTACTGTCAAGTAGGAAGAGATGTGGGGAGGTTCTACAGGAGACTCATTTCATAACCAGCAAGCAGCCAAGAATCTCATTGTCAGCTTAAGAAATTAGAAGTACAGTAAAAAGCAGAAGGCCCAGAATTAACTGCTATCCCGATGTTTTAGCACAGCAAAGACCTGCAGGCAAGACCTCTTTCATATTGTTCTCCCAAGCCACCTATACAGCCCCCAGGAATGTCTCCCTGCGTGGGGCTGATTTTGCGGAGGACCAGGCGTTCCTCAAAGAGCACTGCTGAGTACAACACTCGACACAAGAAGCTGTTGAGAGGTTCAGCCAAGGAATAGCTCATAGGTAAGACATTTCGAGCTTCTTTGAGAAAAGAGGGTTTTCACTGACTAATAAACAAGCTGAAAGAGCAGATTTAAGAATTAATAGAAATAAACTTACATGGTAGGACAGAGCAGACAAGAGTCAATGAAGGGTATGGACTCATCTCGTAAAAGATGAGTCCATAAAACAACCTCGTTAACAAAATTATGAACATGTGACACTAACCAGGTTCCTTATCTCTAGCAGAAGTTGAGCATCAGTTTTCACTATCTGGTTTCAGATCACTGTTCCCAGAATTTAGAAGCACTGTTTACAATGACCTCCTCACAGCCTTGAGGGAGCCTTCAGGGTTTTTTGCTGAGACCATTAGCCACGCTGCATGCAGCTCGCAAGCAAGAGTATTCAAAACCAGTTGGAGGTGGGCCATATATTCTCTGCTGGATGGAACTCATCACAGCCACATGGCTAACAAGTCACAGACTCCTCACAAAACAGATCGCTCTTGATAGTAAAAGCCAGTAAGACACAGATGAGTCCACCCAAAACGCTGGCAAAGCCACCATTACTTACAAAATGTTGCCTTCCCATTTTCTCAAAATGTTCTGTGTATCCTTCAGGTAGTGGGAGACAGCACCTGCAGCCCCTAGGACTTCCAAGAGAACCACAGTGATTTCCCTCCAGTATCCCTTTGACCGACAGGATTAAATGTAAGCATGAGGGGTGTTCACTTGAAGAGGGTTCTGCATTCTCCCTTTATATCAGCAGAGGTTCAGGAGTGCAGGACATCCTCAGCAAGTTTCAAGAGTTGTGAAGCAGAGGAACGGTCTCCATAATATGGATTCCTACTGTATTCTGCAAATGTCCTTCTGCCCAAGAGCCAGTTCCCACTCTCACTCTATGTCATCAAAGCAACTAAGAATTCAGTGAAGCTGTATTTGACACCGTCTCTTCCTCTCCTTTGATATCCCACCTTGCTGCCCACTACAGAACAGGATGAGACCTATAGATGTTCTTGCTTAGTAGGGGACCTGCCTTTATGTCCATGGACTTGACCACCAATAACTGTTACCACCACAGTTTACAAAACCTGTCGAGAAGGTGACATAATGCTGCCTTCACTTTATTAAGGCATGACAGATAATTGCCATGCTTCATCTATAGCATCTCTGTGAAACCCCCAAGGGTTCAAGTTTCTCCATGCTAGATAATCAGGTTCTGCTCTATACCTTCATGAGATCCTTGAGGCAAAGGAGACCTGCTAATATCCTGGCCTGCCTCAGGAGCAGCATTGCCAGCAGGGCAAGGGAGGAGATCCTGCCTTTCTCCTGAGCCCTGCTGAGGCCACACCTGGAGTATCGGGTGCAGTTCTGGGCTCCCCAGGACAGGAGGGACATGGAGCAAGTGGAGAGAGTTCAGCAAACGGTCATGAAGATGATTCAAGGACTGGAATATCAGGTGACCAAGGAGACGCAGAGAGTTACTGCCTTAGCTTGAAGAAGAGCGTGAGGAAGAGGAGGCTCAGGGAGGATCTTTTAAAATGTGTAAAAACCTGACTGGAGGAGGAGACTATTCTCAATGTCATCCAGTGAAAGGAGGAGAGAAAATGGACACAAATTGAAACCTATGAAATTATATTTAAACGTGAGGAAAAAAAAACTTATTTTACTGTAAGATTGATCAAACAATGGAACTGGTTGCCAAAGAGGTTGTGGGTTCTCCATTACCAAAGATACTCAAAACCCAGCTGGACAAGGTCATGAACACCCCTTTTTCCCGTCCCCCCACCTCCCTTTTATTTTCTTTCCCCCTTCCCTTTTTTGGATTTGGAATCTAGAATCAGATACTACTGTGACCGTCAGTGAGTGACATGGCACTAAATCTGCCAAAAGTAATAAACAGCTTGTATCCAAGGTTAAATTAGATATCAGTAAGGCTAACCACAGTACAGCAGCATTTATGGGGAAAGGAGGGGAACAAAAAAAAAATAAAGTACATGGGTCAATAAACCCACAACTACTTGCCAGCAAACCTGTAAATCTCAGCATTCACATTTCTGGGACCTGGGTATGCCTCTTACCAAAGAAATGGAGCTTTTCAGCATTCAAAGGGCTGCAGATCACCTAGCAATAATACACCTGCAAGGCACACAAAGGACATTCCACTTAGCACAGAAAGGGCTTTGGCACTGATAGGAAATGTGGTATTTGGAGAAAATGATGGAATTTCAACAGCTGCAAGAGGCTGGGAGGGGGTAGAAAGCACAAGAGAGCGAGCGAGCAAGAGAGGATACTGGAGCCAACCCAACAGCTGGATCACAACAGCTTAAGGAGGGATCTTCAGAGTTCCCACACCCTTTTCCTCTCTCTTACCAGTTGCATCCAGGAAAGCAGCAGCACATAAATAGAATGACCTAGAATTGTCCTCATCAACCTTGCCAGGTCATCATTCATCACACCATGAATCTTCTCTATATAGACAAGATACAGAATCTTCTCTATATAAGCACTTATACACACTGATTATGAGGAGTAAAGAAAATGCCTTTACAGACAAATAAGTGTAAAGATGACCAGTAATATGGCCAGGCATCAATCATTGTTATGTCCCACACAAATAAGTTTTGCAGCTACCCAGTACTTATTTTTTAAATAAGAAAAAAAAAATAAAAAGGTCTTAAACTCCATCTCCTCTGCATTGATTTGGGTCAAAGGCTAGGGCCTCCTAACTCACTTTCCTATAGGTGATGACTGTTATGTGATAAATAGCTCGTCTCCATATCTCCAAAGGAGCGTAGAGGAAGAATGGCCTGTAGGAACCTCGATATCACTCAACCCTCACTCAGCTACTCCCATCTTAGAAGAGCCACGAGCCCAAAAAAGGTTCAACACCACAATCAGAAAGGACCATGGAGAGAACCCAAATAAACCCCTCAGAGACATGGGTCCTGCCCCAGTGCCTCACAGGACTGTCCTGGAGGGCCACCAGACTGTTAAGAGGTGCAGCTCTCCTAGTCATCGGAGACACACACTGGGTTACTGCAGGATGCAGGGCAAGAACTCATTTTTCTCCCCCTCCTTCCACTCCCTCATTCACACTGGGGCTGCCATCCACACTGCCAATGTAATCCGACTTTTCTTTCCCTTTTAACCCAGATATATGAACACGGATGCCTTATACACTGTATATAGTTCAGGTTCATTGCATTAGAAGCCTCAGCTGCATCACTTCTTTATTAGCATTGCCTCAGAGAACACTCAGAGGAGCTTGTGCAGTCCGTAAAAGATCCACATGCTAGATATTTCACATGCACAATTCTCCCAAGTGCTTGTCAGGTATTTGGTTAAAAATATGCAAACATAAATCATGTTTTAGAACTCCCTAACTATCCCCCGGCCTTGATTTTATACTAACTCACTCAGGAGTCTCAGTCCTTAGAAAAAAATCGCCTGGCAGAGGTTGGAGCACAGTTCCACAAAGCGACTATCTGGTCCATCGGAATGCATCAGAAGATGTGCAAGGCCACGCTGCTTTGAGGCCTCCTCATTAAGAGGTTCAACAACCCAAGCTAATTATCACTCCAGACTGTTTCACCCTGAGCACAACCATTCATGAGCACAAGCACTCTGAGGAAGAGGGTAGCAGATACCTGCATCACTAGCGCAGAGAGATCAGTAACCTAAGAAAACATGTGAAAAGAAGCTATGCTCTTTCAAGATCTTCATCACAGAGAAAACAAGTTCCTCCACCCCATTTTTTTTTAAGTCCCTATTTGCACACCATATAGTAAATGAGCTTTAGAATATGCAGAGAAAGAACAAGGGCTTATATGGCCTTATATGAGGTCATCTTTAAACAAATTCTGAGTAATTATTCTGTGTTTTTACATCTATTTGCAATTGAAAAGATTTTTCTCATGCACGCTTTAGAGACCAAGGAAAAGAGGTATTCCTGGAGAGCAAAGTTAATAAACCCCTGCAGCAGCCATGGCTTTGCTTTGTTCGGAGGTACCAGAATTACAGTAACACATGCACGTTTTTTCATCACCACTCTTCTTCTTAATTACGTTTCCAGATTATGTTCTCCTGTCCTGTATACATTTTTATGCCACATGAACAGACACAACATCCCTTTGTGTTGCTCTACATCTTGGACAGTTGCACCCCCTTGATCAACCAATGAGTTGGTGGGAAACAGGGTTGATCTTAACTCACAGAAGAACAAGTTCAGTGAGACATGAAGACGTCCAGTTGGATTTTTCTTTTCCAGTCTAGAGATCATGAAATAAGGCTCCAAATGAGCTATTGGCTCACACAATATAGTTTTGTTCAGTGATTAATTGTTTTGGGGCGGAGAATCTTTTGTATTTTTTCTTTCTCCTCACTGCAAAGTGAGCATCTTACTTGTAGGAACAAAGCTTGTTTTAAAACCCATTAAAAAGTGGTGATGATGTATTATAAGAAGCAAAAGCTTGAAAAGAAAAGGTATTTTTTCTAAAAAGAAATCAACTTTTACTCTTTGGCCTCAAATGGTCACCCTTTTTCTGCATACTGGCTGTGACAGAGAACCTTGTGATAGAAACATAGAATTCTTAATAATTGCCTGCATGAAGCCAATTTCATCGTGCCAAGTTCAGTACATTTTCCAAGCAGTATCCCACGTGGCAGACAGGAATAATGAGGCAGCGGTAAAACTACTGCCTCATCCTCACAAACTGGATCCAAGAACCAGAACTCTGAGTTTCGCCCAGTCCTGCCCCTTTCCATCGAGTCACAGGTGCCATACAGCATCAACACACTCCTCAGCAGCTCAAGCTCCACACACTGCTCTCTATCCTCCCCCACTCGCCTGTCCTGGGGTTTTTTGATACCCTACGTACTCTCTGGACACCCAAGGGGGAGTGCAGAGCTGCCCACCGTTTCAAAGCGACGGGCAGCGCGCTCTCGCACGTCAGCGCGAGCCCCTCTCCACCGGGCCCCAGGAATGCACAGCTGTTACTCCACGTCGCTGCAGACAGGCATCAGAAATGTGACATTCACGACCATCGCAAGCGCTCGGTGAAACCCTGCCCGCCTGTGGGCCCGCCTGGCAATCTGCCAGGCCGCTGGTGGGTAGGACCCCCTGCACATAAAACTTATCAGATTGCACGCTGCCTTTTGTCGCTTCTGGGAACTGGATTAACCAGGCCCACTGCAGCACTTCACCTTGGTCCCACTGACCTCCTACCCCACTATGGAGATGGGGCATATCTCTGTAGTCTTATGGAGATGTAGTCAACAAACAATACACATCCCAGTATCCACTATTACTCTGATTCTAGTGACTTTCTGTTATGGGCTATTTGACAATACTCAATAGCAGAAAAAATAAATGGAGTTCAGTAAAACAAAAAGCCTCTGGACAAGAAACTCTTGCTGCGGCATCTTTCAAATCAAAGAGCTTCTGTTCAGCACTTACACATTGACAATATTTCTTAGTAGAAGCAGTAACAATCTGATTCTTGAGTATATTTTATCCTAAAAAAATTTTATAAAAAGCCAGGAAGCCAGCTAGTCATTGGTGAAAGACGATCTAGAAGACATACCTTTAAATGAAGTCTTCAACTGTGGGATAGCACGGTTTCCAAACGTAGCCTAACAGCTCAGTTAAGCAGTCAGGGCATAGTGCCTGCAGACTTGCAGGTCACTCGGCCAGCTCTCTCCATGCTACCAGTGCTCTGGGATCCCACATCCAGGAAGAGCATGGTAAAAGCACCCAACTTGATATCCCACTTTGAGATCTTCACACCTACACACCAGCAAACCCTTTAGCTGCCTAGGATCTAAAGCTCAGCTAGCCTACCGGGAAGATCGAGAAAAAAAGAGAAGAAAAAGCCATTTTCAGCTTGTTGACATCTGATACTTTCATTGCTTTCAAGAACATTTTGTCAATTTTCTCTTCTACCTGTAGTTCACAAGAAGCTGAAAGAGGATCTTTGGGTTTTTTTTTCCCTGTAGACAAACAGTTGAAAGTCGGAGCCCTCTGGCCAGCTGGCAGCATTTACACGAGCATGAGGAGAACAGTACACATCCTTCACCATCATTTGTCTGTTTAGAGTTTATTTATTTACACTGCCCTGCCACGCTTTTAGTCAAAATAATGCTGCCAAATGCATCTGCATCAAAGAAACAGAACACTGTGACTAAGCACATGGAAGTGCACACTGCATTTAGGATGAAGCCAAACTGTTCAGTTCACAACTCAGCAAGTGAAGTATGCTTGAGCAAGTGCTATGGAAGAAGCACATACTTGAAACTGAGGATTTTTAAAAATTTCATTGCCTTCAGGATTCTGACTCATTTTCAAATGAAGAAGAGTGTGTAAGTGAACTGTGAAGACAATCCAAATATGTACTGTGAGTGACATAGAACATTCGTAATATCATGACCACAGAAAGCACCACTAACACTCAACTACCTCCTTTCCTCACTCCAGGCATCACAATGTTTGGAAAGAAGTTTATTCAGTGATTTGCAAATGGTTATTAAAAAGTGTCTGACTTCACTGCTGGTGCCCAGTGAGTGCAGAATCACACTAAATAAAACCACTGGCAAAGCACAAAGCATCGGGCAGGCTGTTCGCCAAGTAGCAGATCCAGTGGGCAGAAAATAAATCTTTCCAGCAAAAACAAGGGCTTTTCATGTCCCTGCTTAACAGAATTAAGACATTTCTTAAGAGATTCTTTTCCCTAGGGATGTGTAGGTATTACCAAGTATCTACCAGCTGCAGCTCACCCGTCCATCTTCAAAACTACTTGTTTCTTCATGGGATAACTTCAGTGACTCTCTGTTTTATCTTAAAGACAATAGCTATTAATATTGCATATGCAGTACAACAGAGAAATAAGGCAGTAAGTACCACATTGCCATATTCTGGGAAAAAAAAAAGTCTTCTTTGTGAATTATTGCGGCGAATTAGAGTCTGACAGGTACCCAAGGAATGGAAAAGAAGAGGCAATTATCCAAATTCAAAATCTGATAAATAATTGAGTTTTTAAAGAACAGACAGATTTAAAAGAAAAAAGAAAAAACACTAACTTAAGAGAAATTTATCCCTTCAATTCCTTTATGGCCCTGCTCTCTTTCCCTGAGCTAGACAGTATCTTGAATCATAGTGAGGCTGGGCAACAAAGTGATGGGACTGCAGGTCCTGGGTCATTAGAACTGGCATGCCTAGCAGGTTCACTGGGTTTCTGAGTGAGCAGAAATTTTCAGACTATTTCAGAATTGTAGCTGAAGCCACATGTGCCCTAATGAAAATAGTTTGAATCAACCATTCATTCAGCCTACTTTTAGGTACAATAAACATAGCAGAAACTGTTTAAGATGTGTGGAAATACAGAAGAACTTTGATTTTTTTAATAGTCTCTGATATTACACAGACTATATACATGTATATATATATATGCAAAAATTACCAACATTTTCACATGTTCCACATCCTTATGCTAAAAGCAATTTTACAGAAAAGAGGAAAAAAATGAAAGCCATCACAAAACAGCACATGTTGTATAAGTTAACTTTTATTTTCTTTATTTCTTCTCCTCTCTCTCACTTTTTTCACCCTCACTCCTTCTTTAAGGGCTACTTTGCAGAGAAGCTAATAATTCATATGTGGAAATAGAAAGGAAAAAAGGGTGTTAATCTGCTAAAATAAATCAATAGAAAATCCCTAGCGCACCATTAGCTAGAACCCCTTTCAACCTATTAGCTCTCGAGTTACTGTCTTACCAACAGATTCTGCAGGAGAGCTGCAGACTCTTACATTGGGTGCTTAGGGGAATCCAAACTGGGAACAGGTGCCAAATAGAGGCTATAGCAAACAGAATGAGCCCTTGCTGATACAGTTCCTGCTTTTTGTGTCATAGAACCATAAAATCATTTTGGTTGGAAAAGACCTTCAAGACCATCAAGTCCAACCCTAAGCCTTTCACCACCCTGCCTGCTAAACCATGTCCCTAAGTACCCCATCTATATGTTTCTTGAACACTGCCAGGGACAGTCACTCCACTACTTCCCCAGGCAGCCTGTTCAAGGCTTCATCACCCTTCCCATGCGGAAATTCTTCCTAACATCTAAGCTGAACCTCCCCTAGTGCAACTTTAGGCCATGTCCTCTTCTCCCATCAATAGTTATTTTGCAGAGGAGACCGATCTCCGCCTCACTGCACCCTCCCTGCAGTCCTTATTGCTCCTAGAGAGCGATAAGATCCTGAGCCTCCTCTTCTCCAGACTGAATAACCCCAGCTCCCTCAGCCACTCCTCCTGAGGTCTGTGCCCCTTCACCCCTTCTCCAGCTTCGCTGCCCTTCTCTGCTCATGCTCCAGCACCTCCATGTCCTTCTTGCAGTGAGGGGCCCAACACTGAACACAGTATTTGAGGTGCGGCCTCACCAGCACCGAGTGCAGAGCGACGATCCCTTCCCTGGTGCTGCTGGCCACACTGTTCCTGACATAAGGCAGGAGGCCCTTGGCCCCCTGGGCACACTGCTGGCTCGTGTGCAGCCCAATGTCAACCAGCACCCCCGGATCCTTCACTGCCACGCAGCTCTCCGGACACTGCCCCCAGCTCCCAGCGCTGCATGGGGTTGTGACTGAAGCGCAGGACCTGGCACTCAGCTTTGTTGAACCTCATACAGCTGATCCAGCCTGTCTGCTGATCTCTGCAGATCCCTCTGCAGAGCCTTCTGCTTGAGTGCTCTCAAGCAGATCAGCTCCTCCTCCCAGCTTGGTGTCTGCAGATGTGCTGAGGATGCACTCAGCCCTCTCATCCAGATCATCAGTTGTGTCACCAAGAAGCAGGTAAGTTAAGTGGTCTAGATGGTAGCACTGCCTTCACTACTAATTTTCTACATTGCTAGGAACAGGAAATGCTCTAAGCAACCATAGT
Source organism: Eudromia elegans (assembly GCA_003342815.1). NCBI lineage: Eukaryota > Metazoa > Chordata > Aves > Tinamiformes > Tinamidae > Eudromia > Eudromia elegans. Next base: position 601,698 of record PTEX01000211.1, read on the forward strand.
TGAGCTTGTCAAAAGTTTCTGCACCGCATGACTTGAGCCCCCCAAAAAGTAAAGCACAACACAAGAAACAAAAGCCTACCTGCAAACACATTTATAGCTGTCATAAATGCTTGTAGATTTTTTTCTTATTTTTAGAGAATGACATTACCATGCAACAAGTAAATTTACAGTGTATTGTTCTCTCCTCTCCTAAAAAAACCTCTATACACTAAAAATAGTGTCACATCACTTGGCAATATGTCAGAACTTATTGTCTGAGAAAAGGCAGCTAAAGGCCACACCAGATGCTTTTTTATCAGAAAACTAAAGGAAATTGAGCAAGACAGAGGATGTTTTTCCATGCATGTTCTCAGGAGCTTGATATGCTTAGGGAGAAAGGGAATTTTACATCAATTCCTGCTGAAATTCTCTGACAAGTGCAATTAAATCCATTCTGATAATCAAACCTATGCAAAGCTCTTCCACTGGGAGACTTTCTCAACTCCTGATCTTCCGGAGAGGGCAGAGCTACAAAGGAAAGTCCGTATTTTTCACTCATATTGCTTCTCACACAAATACAACACATTTGCAACAAACAGGATTGCTTGCTCTGCCTTCCCCATTCCGCCCAGATGAGTGGGAGCATCATATGGAGAGATGCCCAATGGTTCTTTACAGAGGTAAGAGAAGAGATACCAAGTAGAAGAGAAGGTTCATGGACTCCCACCCTGACCTGTCCGACTCCTCCTTACTGCCCCAGTTTAGTCTGTGCTGTGTCCCATGAGCAAGGTCTGCTGCAAGCAGAGATGAAACAAGATCTGAATAAAGGCCTGTGATGTGCAAGATGTAAATAGTAATGAAACAGTAGCACAATTTTCTACATCAAAACTTTAAAAAATCGTATTTTCTTGTAGGATTGCCTCCTTGAAACTGTCATACATATAACCATTAGAGGAATCGGTATTGGAATATTAAAACAAACAAAAAAAAGACTATATGAATTTTCCTCCCAAGAGCACAAGGTAACTGCTGCCAGAGCATTACATAACCAGGTGAAAAATGAAGCAAGCTACTACGAGATAAGTCTTCCTGCTGCTCATAATCTAAAGGGGAAAGCAGAGTAAGACCAAAATAATAGATGCCTACACAGACCTTCATGAAATTTTGATTTTAAAATGTATGGCAAGCTTCCTAGAAAATGCTTTCTTTTACAAAAGTCACAGTAGAAGAGGGATGGACGATAAAGCAGTAAAATTCAAATACACTTTGCCCTACAATTTTAGGACAGTACCATCGGTCCTCCAGGTCTTTTCCCTACATACAGCCAATTTCATCCCTAAATGTAATGACCAAAAGAGTGAGCAATCAGAGAAGAGCCAGTAATCCCTCACATCGAAACAATTCAGGGCATAATCTCGTCCCAGTGATTAAGCACCACTGGGAAGCAATCTGTCCCACTCTTTTGTATTGGTTATAAATAAAGCCTGCTTTTGTTCCTCAATTTGCAAGGCTGGCAATTAGGAGAAAAAATCACCGCCACCACCCTACTTTTTGCTCAATTTAATTACTTCCTTCTTTCCATGCAAACCAACATGAAATGTGCTCTGCTACAGTATATTTTTTAAAAGAATTATTCCATCCGCTTGGGCGCAATCCTGTACCGTGTGCTCTAGGTGACCCTGCGTGTGCAGGGCGGTTGGACTAGATGATCCCTTAAGGTCCCTCCCAACCTTAAGCATTCGATGATTCTATGATTCTAATAGATATCTAGCTCTGACTAAAATATAGCTAAGACTATGGCACTATTCAAAGGCCAAGCAGCCCTGCACTTGGTGAGGTCTTGCTTACAGGGTTAAGCAAGCGTCATCCACATCATCCACTTTCAAACTCCATTTATCAGACTGCTGTGGGAGTAAATTGGTAAAAGTCTACGGAAGCAAAACAGTTAATGCCTCATGGGCCTTTGCAAGCCTACCTGGCCAAAAAAACCCCACACAACCGAAATGGGCAAAGACCCTGTTGAAGTCTGTCTTACCAGGCGTTAAAGGAAGGCACTGCCTGTATAAAACCTGCACTCTCTGTGCTGTGCTGCCCCTCGGAGTTCCCCCCTAGCACTACAGCTTTCTGCTCAAGAGCACCTTGTATCCTGCTGCAGAGCCGACCTGGCGCCAGGCGCAGCACACAGCGTGCGGCAGCACGGGGGTGCTGGGCATCCCAGTCATCAACACTGCAGTTACACACAGAGAAGGCAAACATCGGGGATTTATTCTGAAAAGGGGACAAAGCTTAAAGAGACCCTGCCCGAGTATTTTAACATTTGCCAAGGCCTATAACAAAACACACACACACACACACACAAAACACCACAATCCTCCCCATCCCCGCTGAAAAAAGCCACACATACCCACAAAAACGCACACAGGGAGGAGGATTTTAGGGGCATGTATGGTTTTTCAGATCTTGGTTACCAGGGTTAGGGGAACTGACAAAAATCACTAGCGAAAGCTACTAAAAATGAAGAAATAGATCCAATTGCTTGGATGGGCAAGTGACAAAAGTCTTTTGCAACTATTAAAAAGGCCCTTGCAACTGCTCCTGCATTAGGCTGCCCAAATCATTCAAAACTATTTAATACGTTCATGAGAGAAAAGGAGTGGGTAGCGGAGTAGTAACGTAGCCTCTAGGTCCACATTAGCAACCAGCTGCATATTATCCCAGGCACTTAAATCCAGTAATTCTAAGAATTCCAAACTGTGTTAAAGCAACAGCCACAGCTGCTATCATTTTGGAGAAAAGCCAACCCTTACTCCTTAAACTAGAAATTTTATTGAAGCAGTATATACAATGCAAGCTCTTTCCTCTCAATGAGTGCATAAGTATGAAATGATTGCCCTGCTGTCTGCAAATGTGATTTTGAAATGGTGTACCACCATGAATCCAGCGACTTTGTTCCCTTTGCCAGATGAGAGGCAACCTCACCATGAGCGCGCTGATGTCACCCAGCTTCTAGTAAGCCAAGGGATGATTTAACAGGCATTCCTTTGAGCGATCCAGATGCAACTTATTATGTGGATGGATCGTCATATTACCAGGATGGCTGCAAGAAAACGTGATATTCTATACTGGACCGTGAAGGAGATGTTGAAGTGAATCCCTTGCCAACTGCTATGAGAGCTCAAGGAGTGAAACTTGTTGCATCACTTGAGCAGCATGGCTGATAAATGACTATATATGCAGACTCACAATATGTATTGTATATACGTACTCCATATGCATAGGGAGTATGCCATACTGTAGGAATGCTGTGGGAAAAAAAAAGTGGATTTCTTATATCTTCAGGAAAACATCTAGCCAACACCAAGGAAATAAAAGACTGAGAGGCAATAAATGAACTTAGAGAAATCGTGATCATGCATCGTCCTGCCCATACTAATTAACAGTCTCTAATCACTAGCAGAAATGTAATAAGGGATTGAACTGCAAAGGCTGCTTCATGGCTGTGGTTTAATATGGATCAATAGTTAATAAGGACTGCTACAAATAACTTGGACTCAAATTTTTACAGAGTCCTTAATTAATATCTGTGGATTGTTCACCAAAAGGAGTCAATGGGAAAAATGGGAATCATGCCAATATTATGGGATTTAGACAGTTTGGACCAGAGGAGAAAACTGCATATAAGAGTATTTTGCAAGGAGAAAGTATCCTTCTACCCTGCCCATCACTACTTCTGATTAGCGCTTCCTTCTGATTTTTGTGTTGCCACCAGTGCCAGCCCCGCCTGCCACAAGGTTCTCCACTGGCCTAAGGCCAGGAAGGACTGCCAAGAACCAGAGGCTGCGGGCAACCACGTGTCCCTCTGGACCATTCTCCACGGCCTGATGCTGCGGATCCCGCACACAAGCACTTGGCACGGTGCGTCTACTAGAGGCACAACAGGGCCGCAGCTAACGAGACTGCAGGGTACTGGTACAGGCAACACAGTCTCTCTCCTGGCTCTTTAGCTGGGCCTAGCCAACGTGAAGTAACAGGGAAGAGGCATCACTAAACTCAACATCTTGGATCTAAGAAAAAAATATATATATACACTCCAGTCCTCCTCTATTTCAGTTACAGTCTGCACTCCCTATGGAAAAAGTTTGTTTAAACTTCATCCTTTGTTTGATGTGAAGTATCTTCCAGTTCAACAACAGGAAACAAACTTCCTTGCTGATCTGAGTCTCACCTTTCCGAAGCTGTCCATTTATTACACCTGGATGGTGACCAACAGCTTCTCCGTCGCATGAGAGTTACTAAAAGTGCACTTAGTTACTTCTCAGAATACATAGTTTGTAAACATCAAAACCAGAATATCCGATACCAGTCCAATGAAAAAATCACATTATTCTCTTACAATGTGCCACAAGCAGTCCCTTTCTTAAAGTCTCAATGCTCTTATTTTCTTACTGTGACAAATACCTTTGAATATCCAAGTGCAAACAAACATTTGATGATTTGGCTGAACTTTATTACTCAGGACTTGCACCAAGTCTAAAGGATTCAAAAGAGGAAGGGGGTAGGAAGGAGAGGGAACACTACATGACTATCCAAGTCACTAGGCAAGATATAGATTCTTATCTATTAGCCAGAAGAGATAAATATCACACCTCTGAAATTTTAGCCTTATTTTTATGCTGTTTTGCTATGGATGTCATCAAACTTTCCTAAAAGAATATGCTGTATTTCCAGGTTTAAGCCAATAAAAAAGGTGTTTTCACATGAGATGTTTTAAGTTCTTTGAACTTTTCTTCTTAAAGGCTTTCTATTGGGTTTTGTTGTCTTATCATTCAGAGGGCAAAATAACACGTGTGCAAAAACAAGCTGCCATTCTGAGGCTTTGTTTAAGGGGGGAATAAAAAGGAATTACTTTGAAACAAAGCATGCAACAGGGAAACAGGCTTTGGAATCCAATTTAAAATTATATCCCAGGGAAAAACTACAAAGTAATTCAAAAATGCAACAAAATAAACAAAATGAACAGCATCCCTGACTTCGACAGAAAATTACTGTACCGCCACTCTGGAGATTAACTTAGTGTTTACGCAGACCATGAATTCAACCTTGGTGCTTACTGTCTTGTTTCTGATACAAGAGGGTCCAAATCATCTGTCTAATCATACAGGAAATACAAGCAACATTTCCTCAGTGCTACTAAAACAGCAAGATATCCGTTTTCTTCCTGAAATGATCCAAGTTGAGCTCCCCCAAAGAACCGAAGCGCTTCCACTGCCATCTAGTGTTAAAATGCATACATACACAGTCAAAGAGAAGACTTTTTAAAAACATACATGAGTTAAGAGCTCAAAGTGATTAACAAGACGCCACAATAAATAAAAGTAAAAATCAAAAAGCAGAATTTTAAAACAGTAGCAAGCCACTTCTGGCTGATGTTTTACAAACACTTCTTTGAAAGATGTGATAGCCCTACAGTGGCTGGCTATATGAAATAGTGTTCTCTTTCCAGTCAGTTTCAGCTCTGTATTTTCTATGAATACTGAAAATAGTAGCCAAAAAAAAAGCACTGCTTGATGCTGATCAAGTAAATGGCTAATATTTTTAAAGACAATAAATTAGTCACCTATTGCCATAACCTAAGCTGCAAGAAAAAAAAACCCTACTGAATATGAACTGAATATGAAAGATATTTTACAATTCATTTTAAATACAGCCATTTACATACAAACATACAGCTGGAAAATTTTGCTCTTCCTCATGTCCTTGGACATGAATTTTAACTGGATTTTGCCTATTTTGCTGAAGACGGAAATCTCAAAGAGAAATATTTCTTAAAAACCTGAAGTCCCTCACAAACAAATTAAATGAAACCCTGAAAACCAACAACTGAGTATTGGATAAAGGTAACACACTGAAAAGAGAAGCTCCTAAGATTATGAGGCACTGATAGAAGAAATGCTGTGACAGAAGTGGTCAAGACAGGCTACCTAATGAACAAAGAACAGAAAATACAGATAAGGTTTTCATGACTAGCAGAAAGAGAGAAACAAGAAAAACACCTCCTTTGGACTGCTAAAGGAGGTTCAATGAGGGTCACTCCTGAAGGACCCAGGGCCAGGTTTAAAGATGCACATGTGGCTGCACTGAAAGCAGGAGATTCCTTATTGAGGTTTGCAGCGTGAGGTGCAGAGCTGGCGCTGAGCAAGGTTGCTGCAGAAGCAGTGGCAATACAGCTGCCAGCGCCGTGCTGCTCCCACGCTGATTAATCCTCGGAAAGAGGAGGGTGATCAGCTGATAGAGCTGATCAGCTCAGTCGCAGCGGTGCTTGAACACAGCTACTGGGCTTTCCGAGTGACGGCGCATCTCCACGTGCTGCCGGTTACACCACGCGGCTCCACGACTTCGGTCAGCAGCAGCTGGGCATTATCTCAACGCAGTGTCTGACGTTGCATCGGTACTTCCGAATTGCAAGATCAAAATTTATATTTATGTTGCCTACCAGCAGGTCTGTCACATCTCCGAAACCTATATTACATCTAGACCGGGCCTGCAGTCACAGCAGAGTTAGTAGGCTAGTGTGAGGTGAGTCTGCCAGGTCCCAAACCAGGGAAGGACATATTTAATGTCCGTATTTAATGACCACTCAAAGCACAAGAGCCACCTGTTCCCATCCACACAAAAATGCATGTACGTATCAGAAGACCAGTTTGCTTAAACAGAGAAGTTAGATTGAGCTCTAGTGCCAAAAGGACATTTACAAGAAAAAGAAATGAGGACAAAGTACAGAGGAGTAATACAGAAACCTTGTCCTAAGGAAACCTAAAGCTGAATGTAAGGAATATCAAGGCCAGAAAGAGTTACATTAGCACTAATAAAACCAACAAGAGAAATGTTGGCCTGATGCTGAATGGGGCAGATGATATAACGAGAGCAGACACAGATGCAGCTAAGGTTCTTAATGACTCATTTGCCTCACTTTCCATCAGCGAGGCCTCAGGCCCCTGCATCTCAAGACAGGCTTCAAGAAGAACGGGAATTACCAACAGCACAAGAGGACCGTGAATCATGGATTTCTTTAAAAACCTCAACCCTGTAAGTCCACAAGACCAGATGGGATGCACCCCAGGGTGCTGAAATAATTGGTCAAGATCATTAGCAAGACTGCTTGCTATCACATTTGAAAATGTATAGAGCTCAGGTATGTCCTCTATGATTGCAGAAAGGCAACTGTTACACCCACGTTCAAAGAGGATAAAAATGACACTGCAGGCAACTATAGGCTGGTCAGCCTCGCTTCAGTCCCTGGGAAAAGGGGACTGAGATCCCTCCGAGATCCCTTCCAACCTGAATTGATCTGGGTTTGTGGTTCTGTGATGTTTTATCTCTACAGCAAACCATTAGCAGACACTATGTTCATCAATAGGGCATGAATCTATGATGACTGGCATAAACCCAGGGATACCTCATCTGTTAGTTCATGATGGTCACAGTGTCAGCTGTTAGCTGGAGATGTGATCTCACCCTAAAACCCCAACGAGAAAGCAGTCAAGAGGAATCACGGATTCGATACCCTTTGTGACACTGCAATAACAAATATCAATATTTCCTTTGCAGTACTCATCTCTTTGAAGAAAGAACATTTATAAAAATGCTGTGAGAAGGTGGCATTTGAAAAGGCATTAACAGCTAGCATCTGCCTGGAGCAGGCCTTGCTGTTCTGCCTTCACATGAAGCACCGTCGCCTGCTTGCAGCACACAGCAAAGCTTGGGCTGCTCACCCACAGCTTCCGAGCTCAGCTAATTGTTTCAAGTGAAGTCAGTGTCTCCACCTCCTCCCTGTGCTCCCCTCAGTACCAATGCAGTGATATGAGCACCCAGATACATAAGGCAATATAGACAGGAGTTCTTAGTCAGCTGCAAGCAAGTCTTTGGAAACCTTCCCTGTTGCAGATGGTCCCCCTTAGCCCATGTATCGCACCTACCATGCCATTATCCATATAATGCTATTAGCCATATGATATTTGATCCTTAAGAACAATCATTAGCTGGAAGCCTACCAGTTATAAAATAGTATCAAGAAGCTGCTAAAACTAGTCAGTAATGGGACCCACAATTATTGTCATCAATCTACATTTAGACTGCTTACAGCATTATTAGCAGCAGGCTAATAACATATAATAATATTAACAATAATAAAGCACCCTAGATATCCGCAGCACTTAAATACTTAGGAAGACAAAAGGTAAATATGGTCTGAAAGAAAAGAAATAGAGAGAATGATGTCTATATGTGTTTAAAAGAAACAAAGCACCTAACATACGGAAGATCAGAGTCAATAAATAAAAGAAATTTAAAAAAAAAATACAAAGAAAGCGTTCCTCAGCTCTACACCCCTCTGTGGGGGTGCTGCTTGCACCGGCAGCAGCTCAGGGCACGTACGCTTTCTTCCAGAGGAAGGGATAAAAATTTCATAGCAGTCGGTAAAGACAGAATTGGTTCCCACGTGAAAATGTCTAATCAAACACAACAGATAGAGAACAGATTTTAAAAAGCAGAGAGCAAAAGTTCAATAACCCTTCCGAAGCAGGTTTTCTTCACTATACGTGGATATTCACTATCTTCACATATGCCCAACCTCTTTTGACTGCACTTTGCTCATAAACCCACCACCTATCTTGATGAGGACTTCTACAATGTGACATAGAAAGAAATTGCACGTGATTTTGTTTCATTCTTTTCTCGCTTACATGTTTCACTGAACTTCCCTTTTTTGTATTACAGGAGGAGGGGCTCAAAATCTTTGCTGGAAGGCTATCAAACTCAAAGATAAGATCCCCTATATAATAAAACAATACAGTTTGAATTCAAAGTATTTAATTTTTTTTTTCTGTAATTGTGTGTCCCTGGAAATACAGCACCACGAGTGAAAATGCATAAGGTGAATTAACTGAGTGGTTGTTTTGGAATATAGGCACATCAGCACGGCTTTCTGTGAACGGAGTGCAGAAAATGGACACCAAGTCACTAAAGAATTTCAGTACTTCTACCTACATAATTTCAACCTATATAAGTGTTGAAGTGTAACCCTACTCTCTCTTTACACCCACTCTCCCTTAAAGAGAAAAGCTGTCTGTCCATATAACTTTTTCTTTCTACATACTGCTACTCCCTTCTACTCTGCTTAAGGCTCATCAGCCTGCTAAAAATATATTTCAGATGTACTTCTGGATGCTTTAACAAACAGGAATTTGTCTGAGCTTGGATGGATTCCCTCAACCTCACACTCACCCACTGGCTGTAGATGGCTGGTACTGGCCAACTGTAAGCCACTGTTCCTGGACAAGTAACAATTGTTACAACAAACCAGTTTAGTCTATGCATTGTTCTGCACTGCTATCAAAGGAAACACTCACACCGGGACACAAAAGCAGGAAACATCCAGAAAGTACATTCCTTGGCACCAGCCCTTTGCCTGCTCAAGTCTTAATTGCACAGTGCATCACACCGAGAAATAGATGTGCTGTGCAAGGCTTTAACATAAAACCGAGGAAATCGAAGAGCAAGGCGCCCAACGCTTGAGACTTGCAACAAATCTTAACAAACGTCAACGCAGCCACCATGATTTTTATTTCCACTGTTAGCTTTAAATGCCGGGCAGATACAAATGCCTGTGGGTGTCAAAGGCGATAAATAATAGTGATATATACATACTGCCATGGAGACTAGTTTTCCACAGACTATCCTTTAAACTAATATACAAGGCTATAATAATAAATTTCACGAGTGTTTTCTGATGAAAAACTAGAAAATATCAATATTCAGTTCACCTCAGGAGTTATTCTCTCCTGGGGCCCGTCTCTGGATTGACCTCAACACCACCAGGTATCCCAAGTATGACTGGACACAGAGTGCACCCAGTGTTGCTGTGTGAGGTCTCCCTCCCAACCCATGCAAAAATCAGCTCCCAGAGCAACTACTCATTTCCTAGAAATTAAAAGAACCACTAACCACAGAAAGTAAGCTTAATGTCGCATATTTTAAGCAACCCTGATCAAAATGCTCTTAAGTTTATATTGTGTCACATTTTAAAACATTAACACTAAAATACTGATTAAAAAGTATATACTTTTTCATTCTTTTATGTCCTTTATCATATGTACAGGCATGTTAAAAAAGAAAAAATGTTATCAGAAAATGTATTTTAGACTTCATACATGCTATATATTTAAGCTAAAAATGAATTCCTGGAGACAACAAATTTAAGTAATTTTTAGATATAATCTCTAGAAGCGTAAAAGTATTCACCTCAATTTGTATGAGCACATCAAAGAGATTACAGAAATCAAGAGGACAAAAAGAAATACACAACAATGCTCTTCTCCGGAGGAAAAAGTAAAAATACACTCACAAAGGCAAGCCAAATGGTAGCAGCCTCAAGTGCAAATTTTATTCATCTTGTTTAGTACCTTGTAGGAGAAGCCAACACATCTGCTGCTTAACCTTTCCGGTCCATATAATGGCCTGCTTTGTAACATTACACTCCTCTCAGTTTCATTCCGACTTTACTTAATACATGGCTTTGCACTAAATACCTCCAAGATCCAAACAGGTTTCATCAGCTATCAACTTGGCCAGATATCTGCATCAGATAAAGGTCCTGCATTTCCTTGATACAGACCAATTATAATAAGCACAAGTTTCCTGTTGGGTTACTTTGGGGAGTCTCTCTACAGGCCTCTAAAAAATAATGAGTACAAACATGAAGAAATAAAATAGGCTTTTTATCTCACATCCTGAGCACTGTATAGCTACAGTACATTCACGAGATGCTTTACTTGCTAGTGATACTGCATTTTCTTTTATGTCTCTACATTCTGCACACCAAATCCTAGGCTAATTGACCATTTGTTCCCCAGTTCCTCTATTATCCTTCTTAAACATCACCAAAATGAGGGCTTTCAAAAAAGGAAATTCTTCAGTGTTGGGTCAGCTAATCCCCCTGTCACACTGAGGCAAATACTGAAGGCACTGGCAGGCTGGAAAAGATAAAAACAACCAATTAGCCCAGTTTAAACGAGAGCATCACAGGGCTGAATACAAGGTAACAGCACCACGGTGATTTAAATGTAGGAACCCAAAGGAGAGCGCGCTTATTTAGCACAACAGAGGGGTCAGAACTAGGATTAAGGGCTAGCTGGGATTAAGCACCAGTCTTGCTGCTTGCATATACGCACAGTTTCTTTCAAATGCACCGAGCTGTCTGCCCAAGCCCCCACCCTGGCAACAACTTGCACAGCCCGCAACAATACACTGTGCAAAAACAATGCAATGTTCATCACGGAAAAGCTTCCCCAATTCTGCTTGGGGAAAACCCAACTGGGTGGGCTTTCTCAGCAACTGAAGGGAACAAAATGCCAGGAAACACACTAATAGGAAACAATTTGACACTAGCTCCACGTGGGGCTAGGAGATTTAACATTTTCCTTCCCTTTCCATCTCTAACCTCTGGGATGCTACAACTGCTTCGGCTGAGTGACAGAGGTAGCCCTGAAAACGATGGGGAAAAGATCAAAGCTACAAGCCAGCAGTTGCACAGCTCTTGAAATTTCCACTTACAACCATATATTTCAACCTGTGGAGCCAGAGACTGGCCTAATTTCTCTCCTACATCAGAGGAAACTCTTCAGGGAGAACAAAGGCAATGGTTTTATATGAGGGGAAGCACAAAGCCTCTACTGATGATTTCTTTAAGGATGTAAGCATATCAGAAAAAAAAAAAAAAGTCTATAAGAGTACATGACAAGGCTGATATTCCAATGCAGCAAAACTAACAAGAAAACATGTTTTCTTAATGACTGTGGCACCAAAGAGAACTTGAGAAGTTAATTAATGAGAGGAGTAAAAATTCCAGGTTCAAGTAACCCGAGAGGAGCTGACGATTAACTGTACTGATACTTCTGGGACAAATCGGTTTGCTTTCCCCGTAACTAATTTATCTTTCACCAGTGGGTTGCTCTTATACCCCGAGGTTTAAGTTTATGGCACATTAAAGCTTAGCTATATCATATTACTCAGGAACCTGCAGGACTGAATCATTTACAATTCTGCCTTGAGGCCTTAGAACGCAGGCCTAAATCCGGGACCCCTGTAAATGAAATTACCTTGATTTAGCAAACGGTCAATCGCAGGGCTGTGGGACAGTGGCATTCTCCTTTCCTCAAGCTATCCTGGTAGGATCTTCACAATGTTACTGACCTTTACCTAGCCACATCCGTTTAAGTGGACATGTGGACAGCACCTAGAACTGACCAAGTAAGAGACCTCTGTCAAGACGTTGCCTAATTCAGACATAAATGAAGTTTTAGCTAGGCTGCGGAACACCAGGGCACATTACACTCCTTTCATATGTAAAGCTCTCTTGCATAACTCAGGTCATCAAATGCTCTGTAATCGTAAGGCAAATGAAGAAATTAAATTTGTTCTCACACGTTGCTTGCTCACCTTGCTTGTCTGATCCCATCTTGCATTCAACTGTGCCGTTTGCTTTGTACACAGCCTCTTCCCTTTACCTCATTTCGCTCAGTGTGGTACAAAGACTTTGGGAGAAAAACTTGCTTAGTCCAGAGCAAAGTAGCTAAATGAAAAAGAAATGACCCAATATGAGCAAAGGGGATGACTTATCCAAGTTCACCCGAGGAGATCCCACACTCTCTTGGATGAGTAAGGCATGGAATAATCTTCCCATCCCTGTACAACAGTACAACTAAACATTTTAAACCCAATATTCAATACATTCTATTATATCTTCAACTGTCCATCTCATTTGAAATGGCTGCCTGCCCAAGGCGTATCATCACAAAGCTTCTCATGCATTTTTTGTTGTTTCTGCTGCACAACAGTGAAGCAAATCACTCACAGTGCTTTACTTAAGTTAAAAATATGACTTCTTGGGGGCTGATTTTTTGAAACTATAACCAAAGACCATCCCTTGCTACCAACCAAGTTTGACTTCTCTGCTAAGCAGTTTCCTACAGGTAAGTTTTGCAATATTTTATCAATCTAAATTAAATGCTATGTATTCCATTCAACTTCTGTGCACATTTTAACACCACAAGGTAGGCAAGGCTTTCAATCACCTTACTTTAATCAGTCAATATATTGTGTACATTTCAGAATTTAAACTATTTCAAACCCTCTAAGATATGTAAACACAAGTATTTTTCATAGTAAGGAATAAAACAAAACCAAAACACACTCACATCCCGCTCATCATGAAAAAGTCTTCTCTTTCTAGAATAAATGGAAACCTTTGAAAATAATATCCCTGTGTTACAGCAAGGGGTTTTCTGGAATCCCATAGCTAACACCGATTAGCATGCTAACAAAGTGAGGTAATTTGGGGGCCTGCATTAGAGAAGCAATTAGCAATTTTTCAATCTGATTTCAGGACCATGATGGAAAGAGGAGAGAACTGCATATTACCACGCAGGCAAGAAAAATGTTAGAAATATGCTATTTATTTGCTCCCTCTGATGGATGTGCCCTTTCCTGCTCCTCAGCAATGTGATTCACAGACCAGCACTCTGGGAACCCAGCCCTATGCCCATTTACCACTATGGTAGGATCATTTGGCATAATTAGCATGCGACACTTTGGCACTGCCATGAGCTTCAACCAGATTCGTAATGTAAATATTTGCCACACGCTGCATCCCCTGCCCATGCTCGTGTAACTTGAGGCACTCGCTCGGTGTGCATTCCCTCCTGGGGGCAGAGTTAAGGGTGCTGTGGGAATTCTCACTTTCATAACATAAGCCACTTAGAACATCATACTTAATGTTGCATTAATTCCTGGAGTATCAAATTCTAAAGGGCTGGGAACAAAATGAAAAAGATCCCAATACAATAATCATTTGAAGTGGCATAAGGAAAGCCAGTAAGAACTTTTTTTGTGCCCCAAATGGAGAATTTCTGGCTTCCCCAGTCATCTTTTCACTGCTGTACATCACCTAACTGCCCAATTTTTGAGCCCCCAGGAATCAGAGTATCCTTCTGCATGATTCAGAGCATGGCACACAACACACATACAAAAGTAACCCAAACAATCATTCTAAGGTATCAATACACAACAGCCTTACAAGGCAAGTCATCTTATGCCTAAACCCAGGCTGCTTCTGCTCTGTTCTCACTTAAAATCTGCAGCATGAGATTTTATAGGTTCCTTATATACTGTAACATTTTGTCTCATATATAGCAAATATGGATGATACCTACATCAATGCCTCACATTATCCCTCTCTCTTCACTTCGTCTTGCAACAGAAGCTATTTATGCCAAGCAGCACAAGTAGGCATTTTAAGCTAGTTGCATATTTCTTACTGTGCACATTATTCCTATTTTTTTCAGCGATACACAGATCCCAAAATAAGATTTCACAGCAGCTAGACCACAGAACTACAGCTTTGGCATTAGAAAAACCTGCTCATCTTTTTCATTTCTTCCTTGCATGTACAATTTTCTAAGATCAATCTACCTGTCTCGCATCCCTGAGAGAATGTCATTAGGCTTGTATGTCATCGACTGTAACAATCTTCCAGTCGATTTAAGTAACATTAAAGGAAAATGTCAACATTTTCTTTTCTTAACCTCACCTGTTATTTTCCTCGCCTTTTCCAGCTGCAACAGAGAGATTTTTTCCCTCCCTCTGCATCACTGACAAGATGACAAATTAATTTTCACTCATTCTTTCAAGCTTTCAGAACATCCCTCCTCCAGCCTGAACTCCAAACACCTGTGCAGTTGTAGCTTGCTGTAGCTCACTGGTCATTCAAATCATACAATGACAGATATCATCTGCCTGCAGTTGCCTTTACAAGCTTTACACAAGCAGCACAAAAATATGCAGTGTTGCTTGGCAAGTCAAGACGATTATTTCAGACTAATTATTTTTCTGCTGCTCCTGTGTGTAGAGTCCAGCAACCTGCATCCCTCTCTGACTTTGGCAGCACACGCGGCTATTCATCAGAAAGGTGGTTCCTTCTCTTCCTTTCTCTGACAGTCAGGAAGCCACTTCCTCTACTCTCCTGGAAGAGCACTGACAGAGAGGCAGTGACACATTTTCTAATCACTTGTAAGTCAAGGCCAGACCCTTAAATAAGTGGGGTGTGCAAAGAAACCATCAGCCTCATATTCCATCCCACAACTGCATTAGGACACCAAACATGAGGGTAACAGCAGGTATCTCCTACACTGGGGTCTTTTCAAAGCTGCTTTGGAAATATATTCTTGCAAAAGTGGACAAAACTTAGGTGGCCAAATACAAGTACTGCATATACTTAATATCAGTGCTGACAGTGATGACAGAGCCCTTCTTCAACCTTCAAATCTCAGAGACAGCCAAGAAATTAGAGGCAAAACAATATTTGTATATGATAAGATGATCTCTGGAAGTGCTTTCCAACCTCCACCATCCTGTGATTAGAACTAATATACCACAGCAGCATTTAGAGACATCTCCACCAACAGCCACCTTAGCATTTAGAGTAAAAACACGTTACAAAGGGTTTCATAAGTGTTGGCCCAACCCTGCTGCTCTAAATAACAATTAGAGCACTGTTAAAGATCAGATTGACTGATTCTAAATAACGGTAGCAGAAATCCTACTCACCTGCAGTATTTTTATGTATGCTGGTGGAGAACTCCCAGACAAAACCTAAAGGGATGAGAAAGACTAAATTGAATTTGGTTACCTTCCAGACCCGCCTCCCATCACAAGCACACATCCCTCAAGAAGACAGAAGGGAGATTGGGAAAAGCCAACAAAAACGAAGTTACATCAAATCCCACATGCTTGTGAACATAAGGAATAAGTCTTAACAATTTGGTCTCTACGGGTATAATTGAATTTGGACAAAAATCTCAGACAACAGCAAAAAGTATTAAAAACAGACTCAGAGGAAGTAAGGGGAAAACAGAGACCTTTGTGTGTCAAGTTAAATCAGATATACTAGTCATAAAAAACCAAAGCATCTTTCCCTTTTTGTTTAGGTCCTCTATCGCCACCAAGATACCCATTACCTGTACAGCACCAAGAACTGATATTAAGCAGGACCTCTCCTACCGAACTCCCCTGTGCTAGCCCCACATTCTGACTGCTCTCACAGACCTCCCATAAGAAGGAAACACAACCCAAAAAACATAAAGGGTATCAAAAGTACTCAAGCGTATCTGTGAGGAAAATATATTTTTTTTAATGTTTCAGATTTCTAACATATTATTTGTATGGCAGGTAAGAAAACCCAACTTTGAGAACGGCCTGTTCAAAGCTTGACAATTCAGTTGCTCTCATCTTTAATCTTTTCACATTCAGCTTTAAGAACTACCCTATTCTCAATTATCTTTGTGCCTGTAGCCAAGGGAAGGTCTTGCTGATTCACAGTTCACCATCTACTTACCATAACTTAAGTGCATGGACCCCTCAACAGATCATGCACATCAACTGACTTCGTCATATAGAAGTTGAATGTGACTTGAGAAAAAGAAAAAAAAATCCCAGTTCTCAGGTTCACTAAGCAAGTGTTAAGCAATTAGCCAAACTGATGCCACATGGCAGGATGCTGTCATCTTCATTCAAAATTTAACTTCACCACTGTTGTTCACCACTGTTGTAAGCCACTTTTTGGTGTAGCATAGCCAGAAATACTTGCCCCCAAAGTGTCCTTCCAGCCATGTACGCTCAGTGTAAAGTAAGTACTTATCTCCTTACAACCATTAGGTACGTTGTCACACATACCCTCTAAAATAAAGCATACACATCTTTCAGTTCCTCAAATCATGTCCTAAGGGCAAAGAAAGCTTGTTTTGTTTTGTTTTAAATGGATGTCTCAGTCTAATACTATCAGCACTAGGTAAGTACCTACCATGGTGTCACTGACAGTGCTGTGACCCTACCTCTCCAACAGTAACAGGCCTGTCTAGTGATTCAAGGCGCAACAGCCTGATGGTCATCTCCTATCAACCATAGAGGAACATAGAGCAAAGAACATAACCTCCCATAGCCTCTTAACGGTAATGCCTTAGCACCTCTGGAGGGCACAAGTGTCCTCAGAGTCTGAGAAGTGACTTTGAAGTCTGAAAACAAAAGAAGAAAATACTATTTGCTAAAGCAGGAAGAAAGACCTAGCAGCACTTCTCAAAGCCCCTTTAAAAAACAGCTGCAAATTTAAATAGCTTGAGCTACAGCTTCGTTTCCTGTGTGATGGGTTAATGCAAAATCAGGAGGGTGGTGGTGAACTACAGCAACATGCAGCAAAACAGGATACCTAGCTCTATTAAATACATTCACAAACTTCCTAAGCTCTTCAAAGAGGAGAGGGGAATAAATAGGAAGAGTTGAAGATAGAGACTACATAGCTGGAAAAAAAACACTATGCTCAGACCCTAGCCAAACTTTTTGCTTACTTAAAGCAAGACATAGTAGCTTTCACTCAGGGGTCCCCAGGGAGTAGGAGGCTTCAACTAGTAAAGTGAGAAAAGGAAAACCTAAGAGCAAAAAAAAAGAAAAAGAAATCAAAGAAGATTAATTAAACAGTTTAGGAAAGACTTTAAGAAAGATGTCTTGAAAATAGACTCAAAAGGGGAAGTCTCTTATAGAACTCTTGGGATATATCTTATCATAAGATATATCCCTTACCCTTCTGCAAGGGAAGGTTAAGAAAACATGAAACAAGAGAAAAATCAAAACCATGAAGATGAATTTACGGGGGTGTGGGAGCTCAAGATTCGGTGTCTGTTCTCATTTCCTCCTCCTGGTTTTCTACAAGAGATCCCTTCTGTTTCACAGTCCTTCTAACTCCGCTTTATATATTTGGAATAGACAACACTCCCAAACAGCTCCTGCTCACAGCAAAGTCTCTTCTTATCTTTTAGAATCTTTTTTATGGACCACTGCTTCCAGCAATTACTCTCACCAGCAGTTTCTTCTCTCAGACTATAACTGCATTCACCTGAAACACTGTCCTGGGTCTTCACCATTACCAACACAAACCAGGAACAGCTTCATGAAGCAATGCCAAGCCCCTCCATCTCAAGTGCATCTGAAGGCAATAAGTTGATTTTTCCTTCCAGAGCTGCAGTTCTTCATCCTACTCTTCTTCTTCTATGTCACCAAATAGCTAGGCAATAGGGATCTACAGGATTTATATACTTTCTCTAGCTACCCCCATTGCCATCAAAAGCTTCCCAGGTGCTACGAAATGCAAGATTCTTGCCTTTTCTGTCACTTCATCTGTTTCTGCCTAATAGGTCTCCGGGGCCTTTTTAACACCCAGAGCCACTAAAAACTTGACAAAACTCAGGGACAGCGAAACAACACCAAAGAGATCCACCTGAACGCCTTGCCATAAGAAACAGCATCACTTTAAGCTATTTATACTGGAAAGTTTCCTTTACAGGCTTTAAGCCAGACATTAGTTTCATGTCACAAGATGTACTCTAGACAGCTTGTTAGTAAAGGTCTCTTTAATTGCTAGCGCCATTATCCCATTTCCCTGACGCTATGTGCCCCCATGTATATAAACACATACAAACAGTACTGCAGCCTCCTCAACTTAATGAGGAAATAGCACGACAGACATTCTTAGCATGTGGCATTCAATCCTCCACTGCTTCATGCACACTTTTTTCAAACAAAGTAGAGTAGCATTCTTTACAAAATCACAGAATGGGTGAGGTTGGAGGGGAGCACTGGAAATCTGATCCAACCCCCCTGTTCCAGCAGGGACCCCCAGGGCACAGGGCGGCATCCAGGTGGGTTTTGAAGATCTCCAGAGAAGGAGACTCCACCACCTCTCTGGGCAGCCTGTTCCAGGGCTCTGTCACCCTCACAGGAAAGAAGTTCTTCCTCACACGGAGACGCAACTTCCTGTGTTTCAGCTTGCACCCATTACCCCTTGTCCTGTCACTGGCTACCACGGAGGAGAGTTTGGCCCCCTCCTCTTTACACTCGCCCCTCAGGTATTTTTATGGCACTTCCAGCCATGCCTCCCTCAGTTCTTCAGGTCAACTGACTTTAATTAGAATGGAACTTGAAGAACAACGAGCACAGGAAAGCTCAAGCAGCCCTCCTTGATTTAAACTAATCCCACTTCCCCAGCACACAGCAACAAGCCCAGAACCTGTGACCCTCAAACCCAGTAGGTGCAATATCTGAGTTTCTCCTCCTTTGTACACTGTGCCACCTTACCCTTCCTTCTCAGTGTTACCTCCCAGGGGATGGTTGCAGACCTCCTCTCCCCTAGCCGCCTCCCTTCACAAGACTCCCGCAATTTCTCTTACTCCCTCTTTCGTTCCTTCTTCAGTCTAGCCCTGTCATCTCCCCAGGATCACCCCCACCAGGTTAACACAGCCCGCATGATCCTCTCCTTCCCTGAAGCTGACATAGCCCAGCATGTTCTTCTCGGGAAGACACACAGATCAGTCCAAGCAATTGGTGAAGACTGCAAAGGCAGTTCTACTTTAGCAATACCAGTGTAAAATCCCAACCTCAGTTCATACCATTAAGCAGGTTCTAGATATATGCAGGGGCCCAGTCACAGGAATATAATTAGCTTTTCACTAATTAACGCAGTTTGCTTCCTTTTCTGCCCTGTTAGCAACAGCGATCATGAAAATAAACTCCCTAGCTATTAGTCATTTCCACCTTCAGAAATATCACACAGCACAGCACAGTTCACTCTGGAAAGGCCTTGCAGTCAACAGAAAATACATTTTCAACAGAATTTAAATAAAAATAAAAATAAAAAATTCACACTGCATATTTTGAAATAAAGATCAATACAAACTTCAGATCTTTTAAGCTGCTGTTATTACTTCACAGTTATTATGCCATGTATCATATTCACTTCACTGAAAAGAAAAACTAAGCTTAATTAATCCCATCTCCATTTAAAGTTATTGGAGCTACAAACATTTATAGTTTATTCTGCCTCATTTCCCTGAAGCTAGGAAAGAGCTCTCCAGAACACATCTATATCTTTAAATGCTTGGTTTCAAATGGTCTTCAACAACAGGCTGTTTCACCTTTCCTTGATAGCCTAGTAATACATTCCAGTGTCATCAAAATGCACTTCCTTATCCATTGGGGGTGCCATGTTTCCTACATGTGCTTTTCCCTGTGTGAAGGGTGGGATTTCAGCTGCACTCTAGTCTACTTTGCCTGTAGTCGGGGCAAAGGCAACATAGTTTTGCCTAAGCATATGGCCCAACCTATAAACTCCAGCCCTCAAAGTCCGACAGCAAGGAATGCAAGTGGTGAATAACAGCAAAAATGGTTTAATGTATGTTTTCCAAAGCAGGCAGAGAAGAAAAGGCAAGGGAAGAGTTGAAAGACAGTTTAAGACTGGTCCAACCAAAGGCATAGATGACTTCTCAGAGAGACACTTCATGACTTTCCCACAGACACCTGTGCAACAAGAAAATTATCTAATATGTTTCAGTGGAGACCTATGTCCCACTTAAATACAAACACCACATGACCCACAGAGATGACCCATAAGGCAAAGACCTGTTTCTGGGAAGCCTAACACTGGCATCCAGCCATTTGAGCTTTACCTAAGAGAGGCTGGAAGAGCAGCAGAAAGTGTCACAAAAGCAGCTTCAGCAGACCAGGAGAGCCGAGGAGAACCGAGTATACTCTTTTGTTGCCAAGAAAGCCAACTACGTAACAGCTAATTTCTTCCTAATAAGAGCTTCTAATAAAAATGAAATTATAGCATGCATTTGTATTGTGCGAAGAGGAAAAGGCAGGTCACAGAGCGGCTTAGATTGGAAGGGTCTTCCAGAGATCGAATAGCACAACCCTAACCAGGGTCACCCAGAGCGTGTTGTGCAGAACCCTATCCAGGTAGCTTTTGAATAGCTCCAAAGGTAGCGACTCCACAGCTGCTCTGACACAGCGCTCAGCCAACCTCACAGTAAGGAAGGGGTTTTTTTTCTTAGATTCAAACAGACCTTCCTGTGTTTCAGTCCATGCCCATTGCCTCTTGCCCTGTCACAAGGCACCACTGAAAATAATCTGGCCTCATCTTCTTTACACTTCCGCCTTCAGATATTTATATACAGTTGATAAGAGCACCCTTGAGCTTTCATTTACCAAGGCTAAAAAATCACAGGTCTCACTCTTTCTTCACGTGGGAAATGCTCCAGTTTCCCAGTCATCTTAGTGGCCCTTCACTGGACTCAATCCATAAGCTCCATACCTCTCATACTAGGCCCACAACTGGACACAACTCCACACACAGCCCCACCAGGGCTGAGAGGAAGGACCACCTCCTTCAACTTTCAATGCTCTTCCTAATGCCGCCCAAGATACCTTTGGTCTTCTTGGCCACAAAGGCACATGCTGGCTCATGATCACCTTGTTGTCCACCAGCACCTACAGATCTTCCTCTGCTTTCCAGCAGGTCAGTCCCCAACCTGCGCTACTGCAGGGAGTTGTTCCTCCCTAGGTGCAGGACCCTGCACTTGCCTTTATTCAGTCTCACGAGGTTCCTGTCTTTCCGTCTCTCAAGCCTGTCAAGATTCCTCTGAATGGCAGCACAGCCCTCTGCCCTACCAGGCACTCCTTCCAGTTTTGTATCAGGACCAGCATTCAACTTGACTTTGCTCCTCTGATCACAAAAGTTTGAGCTCAGTGATGTAGCCAGTTTTCAGTCTAGCTCACTATCTATCTGTTCATCTAGGCTGTACCTAAACAGCTTGCCTATGAGGCTGTTATGGGAGATCGTGTCAAAAGACCTACCAAATGCTAGGTAGACAACATCCACTGCTGTCCCCCAGCCATTCATTCCATCCTAGAAGGCTATGAGGTTGCAAAGACATGATTCCCCTCTGTGAATTTAGGCTGACTAGCTGACTACTCCTGATCATCTTCTCATCCTTCATATGTTTGGAAAGGATACACAGAACGAGCTGCTTCATCACCTTCCCAGGAATCAAGGGAAAGACCCAGGGCCTTCGGCCCTCCTTTTGCCCCTTTGGAAGGGAATAGCATTCACTTTCTTCCAGTCCTCAGGCACTACTGATCTCTATGACTCTTGCAAGATGATTGAGAGTGTCCATGCCATGACACCGGGTAGCGCCCTCAGCCCTCATGGCCACATCCCATCAGAGCCTGTACCTTGTGGATTTCCAATTGCCTTAAGTGATACCTGACTCAATCTTCCTCCACCAAGGCAAAGTTTTCCTTTCTCTAGAGTTTATTCTCGGTCTAAACAGCCAGGGATTCCTGAAGAGCAGTAAAGACTGAGGCAAAGAAGACATGTAGCACCTCAGTCTCTTCTGTATCTTCTGTCCCCAAGGCCCTGTCACCATTCAGTAGCGGGCTCACATTTCCCCTAGTCATCTTTTTGCTACCAGTGTACTTACAGAACCCATTCCTCTTGTCCTAGACACCCCTCCCCAGTTTAAATTCCAAATGGGCCTTTACTTTTCCAGCTCCTGCATACTCAGACAATTTCCCTATATTCCTCCCAGGTTACTTGTCCCTGCTTCTATCTTCTATTTACTTCTTTTTCCATGTTCCAAGTTTTGGCAGGAGTTCCCTGTTCATCCATTTAGGTTAGTTCTTTCTAGTTTCCAGATTCATTCTCTCTATTTCCTAAACACATTCCTGCTTTATCATAGTGTTGTGCAGAGAGGAAAGGACAATAACTCATTCCTGATCCACTCATACTCTGGATATTATAAGCAGGAGGGGTCTGGACCTGAGAGTCAAGAACAACCACACCACAAACAGAGAAATGCTATGCTGTTCCTAACATATTTATTCTCTCTTCTCAAGAGTCAAAGAAAGCCCTCAAATATGAACTTTTCCATGAACATATATTGTCTTTTCCCAAGCTCAACACTATGCTGCACTGTCATAACACTCCCTACATGAACTTTGAAAAGGCTTGGCCTTTTTCAGAAAGCATTTTTAGGTGACTTGACCCTCAAAAAGAAAAAAAGAAAAAATAAAAGGTCTCTATATCTAGTCCATCTCCTGCTCCACGTAGAGTCAGCTGTGAAGTCAGATCAGGAATCTACCCAGGGTTCAGGTTTTATTCAGTTAAGTCTTAAATTTGTGAGGATGGAGACTACTTAAATTTGTGAGGATGGGCAAGCAGCTTGACTGACCTCATGGTAAAAGGGTTTTTCCTTATGTGTAGATTGAATCTCTTTTTTCAGCATATTTTTCTCTTCCATCCTATCCTCATGCATCACTGGCTCTTGCTACCAAGGCCCACAAACTCCACCACTTGCCTCACACAGTAGCACTGCGAGATAAAGTCCTGTAGCTTTGCTACAATTTCACATACATTTAAGAGTTAAAGTAACTTTTCCAGTCAATGTCGCGCTCTTAGCATTGTTTTGCTAATTTATGCTGTTCCCACGCAACTCTTCTTTTAGAATAGTATTTTGGTTTTGGTATTTTGGGAAAACACTTAACACACTGAAAATACACAGTTCTATAGGAAACACCCTTGTGAACAGGTTGAAGCTTGGGCTGCTTGGAAGAAAATATTTTGAAAATAGCAAGGAAGAAAGGACTGTGGAATATGCACAGTATTTTCTGCTATAATAATCACAACTCCAACATTTACAGAGCTATCTACCACTAAATTTCAAAATTAACCCTCTGCCCTCCTCCAAGGAGATGAGCATGATCATGTCAACTTCTGAGCTTTGTCTGTATCATGTAAATGATGCTGCATGAGTCATACTCTCATCCCAAGGTCTTCCTAAACAGCTTCAGCAGTCGGAAATATTTAAAGAAAGTGCAGATGGCCCAAAACAGATCTGCCATAAACTCTACAACCCCATAATAGAAAAAGCCTCATTTGTAGGGACTGCAATTTGAATAGCATAGGTCTAAAAATAGGAAAGTGAAAGTTCTGGAGGCAAAAGCTACATTGGCTCCATCAGTTTTTACTCCTACAGCTCAAAAAACGCAAGGTTGAAGAGCAGAGAACTATAACCAGCAACTTCTAGTTGCTGATAAGGCCAGGGTTTAATAAAAGTTATCACACTCATCATTTCACAAGTTATCTTTTGAAAATAAAACACACACACACATCTGGGTCCTTACAATGGCCATAAACAACTCCAGCTATCAACTGACAAATAAGCACTAACCCTATTGGTGGCAATTAAGAGCTTTGCTACAGTAACAGGCTAAGTCTACCTATCTACACGGTGAAAGTAAAGCTTAGGCCCCTCTAGGAAGGGCAGAGCACAAACGAGCTAGGAGATTTGACCGCCGTGACTGCTCTAGAGAAAGCCCGACCTTTTTCCCCAGTCAAGTCTCAGGTAACTCACCCAAAGTCTTAAAATAAGCCCAGTGCTGAGTCAGGTATTAATTCCGATGTTCCCACTCCTAGTCCTGAGGTCCAGACCACAAAAGTACGCCGAGTGAAGGCACACAAGAGCAGGAGCGCTGACATAAGGGCCAGCTCAGGACATGCAGCTCTGTTCACCCCTGCAGCCCAGCTCTTCCCAAACCGGCATCCTCACGCCACAGCCCCTGCTCCCCTCTGCCCCTCTGACATTTCCCGAGCTGAAGGCTTCGGTGAGAAGCGGAACTCTGACCGGAGCTTCCCCCTTCTCATCTTGCCTGGGTTACAGGCAAGTATCAAGGTTCAGCAGGAAAACTTTCCAAAAGCTCGGGCAGGAAAGACAAAAACAACAGGGCAGCGGGGAAGGCAGGCTGGATCAAGTCCGACATACCCGGGGGTCCCGCTCACACACCCCTGCGGGCAGCCTGGGGGGGTCCGTGCCCGGTGCTTCCCTCCGCGGGCACCTTCCCGGGGCCGCAGCATCCCTCGCGCCGCCCGGACCGCGCTCCCGCAGCCTCCGGCAGCGGCTCCTCCCCGCTCCCACCTGCCCAAGGCAGGGCTCGGCGCCCCGCTAGGGCTACGGGGAGAGGGGCAGCAGGGAGGAAAGCCGCCCCACGGCGAACAGGCGCCGCGGAACTGCGTCCCACACACACACACGCACACACACACGCACACCCGTGACGGGGAGAAGCCCCGGATGAAGCCACCTCTTCCCGGGGGACGCGAGCTCCCCAGCGCGGAGCGCGCACGCGACCCGTCCCTCTCAACTAACTTTTCCATTTCCGCAAACGCCGCCCGTGACGAGGGGCGAGGGGCGGACGCCGCAGCCGCGACGCCGCTTCCCCCGCCGCGAGGCACCTCTGCGGCCCCTGCCCGCCCGCCCGCACCTCCCGCTGCCCGCGCCCCCCCGCCGGGCCCGGCCCCCGGCCCCGCGCCCCGGCTCCCCCTCCACCGCCGTCCCGCATCTGCCGGTGCTCCGGGCCGGGAGGCGCCGGGCACGGCCCCCGCCCGCGCTGCTCCGCTCTGCTGCTCACCCGAGGCGAGGCGAGGCGAGCCGAGCGGGAACGGGCCCGGCCGGATGGCGCCGAATCCCGGGGGAGCCGCCGCCGCACGGCGAGACGCGGCTCCAGCTCCTGCCAGCGGAAACGAGAGGAGGAGCCCGGCACGGGGCCGGAGCGCGGGGAGGAGCTGGAGGCGCAGCCCCGCGTGGGGCGGGGGGGGCGCAGCCCCGCGTGGGGGGCCCCACCGCCGCCGCCCTCCCCGGCGCCCCGGGCCGCGCTCCCGCCCGCGGGCTGGGCCCCAGGGTGGGGGGTGCCGCGCTGTGGGGCTCCTTCCCAGGGCTTCGGGCCTGCTGCCCCAGGGCTCCCAACACCCCATGCGCAGCCCCCAGGGACCCCCGGGGCACCCCAGGGCCCTGCTGCCCTCTGTGCAGTGCAGGGCACACGGGCTACCCCCCTGCAGGATGTCCCCAAAGGGCCCAGCACTCCATGGGCAGTCTGTGCTCCCCAGGAGACACACAGGATCCCCCCAGGACACCCCTCTGTGCTCCACATGCAGCTGATGCACCCAAGGACACATAGGGTCCCCCAAAGGTCCTGCAGCTCCATGGGAGTCCCCATACACCATCGGGCACACGGGATCCTTCTGCTCCAGGCACAGCTGATGCACTCAAGGACCCATGGGGTCCACGCAGACTCTGGAGCTGCTAGCTCTGACTCTCCTTCCTCAGCTGCCCTTCCTGAGTGACCGACGGCTTGAGGCCTCCTTGCTGCAATTGGCACAAGCTGTGCCAACCCACAGGCCGGGAGGAGTGCAACCCACTGGCACGGGGCCATCCACACGAAAGGCAAGGCTGCAGCTGAGCTCCCGAGCCCACCGCCGGCAGCACGCGGCTGCCGCCTCCACCACAGAGCAAGGCGCTTGCTGGAGCTCGCTGCCCGCACGGCTAGCAGGAGCCCCCGTCCTCCAGGGCATGCTTATCTGTAACGCTGGAGATCCTACAGAAAGTCCCCCATCTGCCTACTCATAGTGGAAGTGACATAAAAAGTCAATAGAGCCAGCCCTAAAATGTGCCTCCCGCAGAGCTGTCTCTACAGCCCTACCGCAGCTGCAGAGGTCCCAGCATGGATATAGGATGTCAGAAGCAACAGAGGGACAGAGACTTCCACCGAGACAGACCAGGGTAGTCACGAACATGGGCTTGTAGGGAGGACAAACTGTATTTTGCAGTATGTAAAGGGCACCTCACGCCTCTTCCTGTGGGCGCTTCTGCAGAAGGTAGCTGCTCCGTATCCTCAGTGCCTGTGTTTCCTATTTCCTTAGGGGCACTGTTGTTACGCTTCTCGGTTCGAAGTTATGTTCACATCAAATACATTCTGTCATGTCTTCTACTGGATTATCAATAATGGAGATACAGCCTTTATCCTGAGTCATATCATGCCTTCGGTTGCCCTGTGTGGATTCCTATACCCTGCCTGATGCACCGGAATCTGAGCATCCCGACAGCAGCACTGCCAGCAACACGGTTATCACGGTTATCACCTGCCACGTGTTTGACTCTCTCTGCCCCTGGGAGAGGAACAAGTGCAGCAGTGTTCTGCTCGTCATTTATTTATGTATAAACGTTGCTATGTGTTTAGCTTAAAACAAGCAACGGGGGAAGCACGTGCTGCAATGTAGCAGAAGATATTTGTGGAGAAAAGATTATTGAGCCCTTTGGTTCTGGCCTGTGAGAAAGCTCCATCTCCTGTCTAGCTGTACTGCAGTCACTCCCTTTGCAAACGAGGAGTCTTCACATCAGAACTGCTGTCAATCTTGTTGTCAATAACTCAGGGTCAGCCCTTGAAAAGCCTTGATTTGGTGCGGCACAGGAAGCCGGTGCAGACATCAGAGGACGGATTTGACAAGCTTTGGGTAGCAGAGACACCTTACTGCTGAGTTCATCCGCTGGTATTGGAAACTATCTTGGAAAGAAGGCAAAACATGCTGTTGCATGACATGGGATCATATAGACCATGCCTAAGGTATCGTGTATAGGTATTACACCACAGAAGTGTTTTCCACAAAGACACCGCATTAGGCTGCAGATCTCTGCTCAGCATGCTAACAAGCAGAGGAAATAAATGTCTTTAGAGTTTCACTTCACCCTTGGCTAGCTTTCGCATTTGAGCAAATCCAACACAGAGGCCCTCTGGCCGTCCCTGTGCCGCAGCCTTCAAGGAGGAACCGAAGGAGTTGCACCTCCTTAGCAGTGGACAAACACTCGAGTCTGTGACGCCTGACGAGCGCACCTGAAGGCTGCATACAGCTATTTAAATGGATGAGGAGTACCCACGTTGTGGGACCTAGAAACAGACCTGTAACTTCCCGGTGTCCTCCACTGGCTGTACCCCAACCCTTGCAGCAGACTGCACTGGGCACCAGACTCCCCTTTGAAATAAAATGGCAACACTACTCAATGCTGCAGGAAACTCGGGGAGGGTGAAAATGAAATCCTGTCCTCTCCCTTTGTCGGAAAGAGATCATCTGCTTAGAGTGCCTAGGTTCGCTGTATTCAGGGCAGCTTCTGCCCATCGTTATTATCAGGACAAGTACCAGTACTTTGTGACTCATTTGAGGCCAGAAACGGCACAGAGGACAAGTCTGCATCCTCAAGCGCTTCCTGAATTCCCACGTTCCGCTATGCAGATATAAACAAAACGGGAACACGAGTGCCTATGGGCAGGACACCCTCTTTTGGCGACCTTTCTGATTTTGCACAGTGTAGTGTCTAAGAGGACACCAGCCCAGACCTCTGCAAAGCGTGGGGCGCACCTCGATGGCAGGAGCAGCAGCCCTCACACTCATGGGTGCGCTAATAAGCTCCAGTCACCCTCACCAGCCTCACCTGGAATCCATACAGCCACTGTCATTAACTCAGCAGCTCAAGCTGAGCTCAGGCCTAGGTGTTGTAGGCCTGCAACTATGTTGTAGGACCTGAACGTTTTGGTTCTCTAGCTTCTCTTCAACCCTGACCTGGCCTTTCTCCGATGGCAAGTGGTCCATCGGTGGAACCTGTTGTAGCCCTGCTCTGTTGCCCGGCTTGGGTGCTGTGGGACCCCACACTGCTCTGCAAGGCTCCTGACAGAGCTGTGGTCACCCTCAGCTCCTGGCCAGCCATCATGACAAGGACGCCAGTTCTTAACTGCCCTTGCTACTCAGTATTGATGCGGAGTTGCAAATAGGAGTGATAAAGCAGCACGACTCCTTGGCAGCTCCTTTGGGGCCTTCTGTGGGTTCAGCACAAGCTCTAGCACAGGCCTGAGAGCATTTTCGGCTCTCCGAATCAGTTACTACGCTTCACAGTCATGACTCAAGTTATTCCCCTATTTCACTGGGTCAAAATGTCGGAGTCAAGGAAAATGAGCTGGATAATGGGGAAGAAAAAAGTCACTGGGAAACCATTGTGCCAAAACCAGTGTGCAAGACTCCAGGAGAGACTGACCTTTGGGTTTAGATGCTGAAAGAAAAGGGAAGAGATTTAAATTCAATCCCTACTGCTGCTTTTAAATCTACTTCTATGTTCTGTTTTGTTTGCTGGCAATGTCAGCTTAAGATGTTCCCACCCCCTCATCACAGCTAAGTACGTGCAGTCAAACGAACTTGTCCTGCCTGATGTGCTTATTTTGGCTTTGAAGTGAAGGGAGGGCTTCCTTTTTATTCAGTCTTATTTGGCCCTGTGTTGTACAGACCGCAGATCTGCTCGGTTGTATCTTATTTCAGCAGGCTGCCTTTAAATGGAATAATGTCGGTGATCCAGTTTGGCGTGACTTCACAGGCAGCTGTAGATACACAGCTGAGGGCTGAGACGCTGCCGAGTGGGTTACAAAGGAAAGGTGCAAAGGTTGAATGGGAACGTTTGAGCTGCTTTCTCCCAATGAAAACAGATTCTGGTTCTGTCACCTCATCTTCTAATGCTCCAGTGCTCTGGTTGTAAACGATCAGGGAAAACAGCTTTGGTGCCCTGTCTTTTGTTCTTCCAATGAATATTTGTTGTCACCAATCGAGTTCTTTTCCTCTTGCACAGGTCAAAAATGTTGAAGAGTCAAGGAAAATAGGTTAGATAATGGGGAAGAAAAAGTCACTGGGGAAAAAAAAAACAGGATGCAAAACTCAAGGAGAGACTGAAAAGTTCACAACAGGTTAAGATGAGTATTTACCAAGAGCACATCCATGTTCCAGCACAAATTGTTCTCGTAAGATTCTCTGACAGCCTAATATAGTTTTGATTGCTATGAATATAATTTAGCTTTTCCTCTTGAAGCTGGGCTAGGTCTTTTATAAGGTGTTGCTTTTCCTGTGTTTGCTTTGCCCAATTTTCAGCAGAACTGCAGCTGGCTTTTGCTGACTGGTTTTCTTCCAGGAAAGCAAGCAAGCAAGCCTTGCTTAGAGAGATCTTCAGTGCTTCCAACTCCTGAAGTATTTATGCACTCAGTCTGCGAGGGGGAGAAACCTTTTAGCCCAGGTCAGAATTTCCAGTCTTCCTTCTGGCTCATGGATAATGC
Source organism: Eudromia elegans (assembly GCA_003342815.1). Lineage (NCBI taxonomy): Eukaryota > Metazoa > Chordata > Aves > Tinamiformes > Tinamidae > Eudromia > Eudromia elegans. The sequence goes on from PTEX01000211.1 coordinate 631,587, forward strand.
AGCTCCATTAAATATACTTCATCTGGCAGGGCTCCACAAAAGCAATGTATTTCCTGTTCATTTCCCCTCTTGGCTTGGAGGTAGGTAGAAGTCCATTGCCAATGCCAGTTACTGGCATGACAGAGGCATGAACTCCACGGGCATGAGAAGAGAGGAGGAGTGCCAGGGAAGGGGCTTTCATTACTGCTACATCTCCCTACAGTTGCTGAGCTGTTCAGCCTGTTCTCTGCGTTCACGCTTTTGATGACATTTTAGAGCTATGCGTGCTTGGTTTTGTTTGTTATCAGATGCCTGACAAAGCAGACTTAGAGGATCCATCTCTCAGGACTCCCCCACTGGCTGTGCCAGTGCAAACCTGCAGTGCACTCAGGTGCACAAGGTGCGTGTCTGCAGAAGAGCCGTAACACGTTGCAAGCAGTTTTCTAATGCTGGGGACTACTTGCTGCCCTTTTTCTCTACAAGCTTCAATTTCAAACCGTATTTGCTGTCCAAGAGCTTCAAAATGTGCTGTATAAGCTGAATATATTTTCCCCTGGGTCAGTCTTTTTTCCCATTGTTGGGCTATTTCTGGTTAAGGAGGGAACCACTTAGGGCTGCAAAGGGCAGGTGCACGCACAGCTAGTGAGCCGCACCATTCAGTGCTGTTTGTACCTGGGTGCCTGTCTGTGGGGGCCGGGGGTACCGGCACGCACGTGGTTTGGTCCCTGCTGTGTGATTCTGCTGCTGTGTAGCCAGAGCGACAGAGCAGACCTTGACCTGTCTGCGTTCCAGCTGTGTTAACACATCAGCTATTTCAAAATGCCGTGTTTTCTGCATGTTTAAAGCCATATACCTTGGTTTGCTTTTATTGAAGCTCAGCTACCAGCTTCGATATCAGATCTTATGGAAAGGTATTGGCAGTATGCAGTGCAGAAGACTGTCAGCAGGCTGCTAGCTCTGTGCTGCTGTTTGGAAGTTGGCTATAGAAGGTGCTTGTGGATGCTGGAGAGCGTAACCGCAGGAGGTGCCTCTTGCTATATAGGCAGGTAGCTGCAAAAAGCACCACTCTGCTCTTCAGCCAGTTTTGGCTCCTGCACCGGGATAGTAAACCAGCCACTAGGCACACACAGTCCTTAGAAGCAGCTTCTGGCAGTGTAAGGTCTGCAAGACCAGCAGAAGATCCCTTCAGTGTGTTAATAAAATGGACCCTCTTCCCGTCACAAAAATCAAACCGTCCTTCCCTAGCTCCAACTTCACATGTTTGCTTCACCCGCAAAGCACAAGTTCTGACCTAGAGGGAGGTCCCGAGCAGAGAAGGGCACAGTGCGTAACAGAGAAGCTAAAGGAGCTGCAGCCTCGCACAGGAATACACCAGCACATGCCAGCTGCTCTAAGGAATGGCTGGTAAAGACTCATACCTATGAGGGGCATCCTACAAGCAGGTAGAAAGCTGCACTTGGGCAGCTAAAACAGAACAACTGGCATGCAAAAACTCAAGGGAAAAGGCATTTAGTTCCTCCTCTACCCACCTCAAAGTGAGTATCTGGGCCCACGCGGACTCCAGACATGCAGGGCCCCACGCACACCCGTGTGTCATTAGGTTAGTCCTGGTGTAGCTTGTGCTTATCTGATCACCAAAATGGCAATCACATGGAAATCACATCCAGAAGGGCTTTCCAGGCAACCATATTCTGGTCTTCCACGTGAAATCTATAACTTACCTTTCAGCCATAGCACTGTGAACCCATACTTCAGAAAAGAATGTAGAAGATCCCATACGAAAAGTTTACTGTAATAAACTCGTCCAACTTACTTGATTTATGAGCTAAATTTTCAAAGTGTGCTTCTTCTTGCTACTTGGATATGACTTGGATATGCTTGTGGGAATCACAGCATTCAGGTGCAACATGGCATCAGGAGAAAATGTATGGAAACCTTACCTCATAGACTAAGTACTGTGCAGGACTGGGAGGTTTATACTATGCTGGAGAAAGCATCACAGGCCTGACAGGTTCTACACATGGCTTGAGGAATAGTTCATCAAAGGAGACACAAGACTGCCAGCCAGTGAAAAGCAAGGGGAGCACTAAAGGTTTTAGGTCATTGAAGGGACCATTGCACGTTTCTCTATGCCTACTGGGTAGCAGAGGACAACTGTTCCTGTTAGCAGCTTCAAAAGAAAACCATGATGATAGGAAGGCATTAGCAGGTTCATCCTCACAAGAACTGCAAGGAGTAGTTGAAGCTACCATTATCCAGGTAGGTTCAGGCTCTAGCAGAACTTGTTTAAAGCTGGGTATGACCAAGAACAGTTAGGAAGTTGGTAAGGAAGTTAATGAGAGCACAGCTAGTAAAAAATTAGTTCATTGAAAATTTAACATGAAACTGGTAAATGAGTTAATTGAAACAAACATCCAAGGTAGTAGATTGCAAAAAGACATGAGGAGCCACAGAAGCCCAGTTAGGTGAAATGGATGTGATTGAAGCAGCCATCAAAAGCATTGAGAAGAGGTAATGACCGATATTCTTACAAAATATGAGTGCTTTGAGCATAGTGAGGACTTTGGAGATGATTTGGGACACATCAGACTGTGTTGAAAAAGGAAAATTTTTCAGTAAAGGAACTCCCTCCTTCAAAATCTGATATGCCAAGCAGCAGTGATAGTAATTCATGCTGCAAGATGACCAGTTAAGCCTTTTTCATGAATTTCAGTGAGACGGGGGATATTCACCTCTAACTATGAAAAAGCCCAGTAGAGACTTATATCTTCAAGCTCTCCAAGGAATCATTTAACTCCATAAAATATGGGAAGAACATTCTCCAGCAGTTTAAAATTTTAAAGAGAATTGGGATTTAAACCTGCAGGAAATGAGTGCCAGTTCATGAGGAGACTTCTGGAGTACCTGATAAAAGAGCACGTTACAAATCCAGAAAAAGTAAAAGAAAGAAATGTCAGGAAGATGGATAGAAATCTGGAGGAGATATGTAGGCCTGTGGGCCTCCATGGATGCTATGCAAGACTTGAAGAGCATTTCAGGGAGCCTACAGCACCCTTTCACCAGCTGACTGAGACTTGTATGGGCATGGGGGGGTACCAATGAGCTCAGAAATTCTTCAGAGAGGTCAGGTTTCGTCTTCAAGTGGCTCAAGTACTTACCTCCTGCCATTCCAGCAAGTCCTTTGGTTTCTACCAGTGTACATCTCAGGTGCCTCTGTGCCCAGAACGCTATTCTGTGATCTTGGCAAACAACTATTTTGCTGCCGCACGAGAAAAGAGCAGTGCCTACCTCCCTGAGCTGCACAGGGACAACAGGAGCAAAAGCAGCAATAATTCTTTAGTCACTCAAGTCAGCACATCTAACAGATGGAGGAAATCTGCTGGAAGGACATGATTTAACATACTCTATTTTCTAAGCACAACTGCATTCTAAAGGGCAGTTTTAAAGGCAGATAAAAAAAAAAGGCTAGTATTCTTGTGCCAGGAAGAGAGGAAAGCTATGTCCAGGCTCCAGCAACAGTAGAGCTGAAGGATAACGTGACCGTCCCTCTGCAAAGGTACAGCTAGGCAGCCACATGCCTATGCGCATCTCTACATACATATCCATATACCCATGCCATATACCATGCACGTCTAACTGTGCAAGAATCTGTACACACATACAGAAAGTATGTCTCTGCATGTGTAGACTTAGGAATGTATGCATACGAGTACACATACACACACACAGACAGAGGGCAGGCGTATCATGCATCCTTTCAACCAGTACTTAAGTGGTCTAGCTTGAGTGGAAGCTGCTACCACCGCCAAAGCTGCAAGCTCAGGTCCGTACCAGTCTTTTCATCAGCATGGTCACACCTGGTGCCTGCTCTGAGGCCTGGTTTCCCAGTGTGGGAGATACATCCCACAGGATGTTGTTTGCATGAAACCCCATGGCAATTATTTGCCTGTTTCTTCAATTTGAAGGGTTTTTTTTTCCCATTTGCACAAACCTGGAGATACAAACGTATTTGGCTCTCTCAGTCATAAAACGGCTCAGAGGTGCTTTTCTGAAAATACACAATATCTGCAGTTTATTTTTTGATTTGATATTGGGGGGTTGGGGGTGTTCAAGCATCGGCTTTTCCTCAGGCATATATCCCATGGATGACTTGGGGCAGAGAGTCTAGTCCTTCACCAGCCGGTAGATGTGATGCTGGGCACCGTGGTCACTAGTTGACACCTCAAAAACATATGCTATGCACAGCAAGGTCTCCTGTGTGTCCCTGTTTGTCACAACCTAGACAGAAATGGAGAGGAAGCTGAGATGGTAACTGCTATTGTGCTGCTTACAATACATTAACATGGAGCAAAATGTCAATAACAGGCAAAAACAAAGCACCAGGAACGGGACAAAGTTCAGCTGCCATCACCCCCAACTCAAGTGGCCACACACCCAGCAGGGGAAGCCCTCGATGCCTTTCCAAACGCCCAGACTACAGTGCAGTGAAAAGCCCGGGAGGTGAACAGAGTCCAATACGGGAGCAAGAAAACTGAGATCAAGCAGTGGCTACACACAGGGAGGTTGGTTTATTTGGCCCAGGAAAGGTCACCCTCTCGGGGTAAGCATGTGGTTCCTCTGCTTGAAGGGACAGCACCAGCTCCGAGAGAGACCCGGCTTCCCACCCCTTCCTGCTGCAGATTTCAGGAGCGAGAAAGCGCTTTGTAGAAAACCTCTCCGTGCTCTGTTCTTTGGCTTTTGAGATGCCAACTGCTGCGGCACATCTGCTCTGTGAGCACCACGGAGTACGTCTCGTTATACAGGAGACGTGCAAGCTGGGCTCCTTTCCACCTCCCATGCCGTGTGCTGCAGATGTCGGGAGCACACGGGCCGTTACACGCGGCTGCTCCTACAGAAGCTTGCTTCTCTTTCTGTATTCCTTTCTCTGCGGTACCTTGGGAACCTCTGCGACCTGGTGATGCTGCAGTGCTGCCCAAGCCTCAGAAGCACCCGCTGCCTGCACTATAGAGCAGCCACCAGGGAAACGCCACCCCCAGGGCTCCCAGCTCAGCTCCTCTCTCTCCCTTATGTCTGACACTACAGATCTTTGCACACTCTCCTAATCCAGGCTTGTGCCACAGCTTAAGACTGAAGTGGTTCTCTCCTGCTGGAGGAGCAACATTTTGATCAGGAGTAGCACCGACCCATCAGCAGGAGGGAAGGACAGCAGCTGGAGGCCTGAACTGTACCAAAGCACAGCCACCCTCGTGCAAAAAGAAAACAGATGCTTTCAAAAGCTTATTAGTTTTAGTAGACTGATTTTAGTCTATTCTTTTTTTTCTTTATGATTGGCTTTGCAGCTGGACGAACTCTTCTTCCCTCTGCAGACAGAGTTTTGAATTGTCTGCATTGGGGAATGGTAAGGGGGCTGGAGCCTCATCCAAAAATCTACATCAAAATGGGCTCTGAAATCTCAGCATTAGATTTAGAGCTATGTGCAAAGCATGATAGGCTATGATTGAGTGTGCAGTGGTATCCAAACTCATAAAAGGATCTGGAAAAAGTTTAATTAGACTTGCCTCAGAACCTGGCACTGAGAGCTCAGGACCAGCAGCATGCTTTGCAACAAGAATGACCATTTCTCAGCAATCTCTTGGGGAGTGCAAAATTCTCAGCCTGCCACTCAGGGAACAGGACTGCAAGTTTACAACAGAAATACGTGAAAGGCCATGCCAGCACCCACATTAAATATGCTTCTCTGTGTCTGCAGGTGAGAGCAGAGCATGAGATTATTCAGAATAAAGTCCCAAAGGAAGTATATTTATATGACAACTTCGTTCATAAATTTAGAGGAAGCCCAGGCCTGGCTGAGGAACGATGTGTGCAGAAAGCAGTTGCAGCTTTCCTCAATATGAATTACAGCACACAGGCCTTCCATCTTTCTTGCTCTGCCCATTTCATGCCTTTGCTCACCTTTAAAAAAAAAATAGAAAAAAGAAAAGGGATCTTTTCATCCAGGCACTAAGAGGTTGGTACAAACATGAAAAAACAAAGCCTTAAAATACCCTGTGGGGAAAAAAGTGCTATTCACCTCACAGCACAGCTGAAGTATGTGTACCACAGGGCAGTGAAATGAATCGCCTGAAGACCCACAGGATCTTCAACAGATGGAATGCAGACTATTTCATTTCTATTCTTTCAGAGCTTCTAGCACTTCTGCTTACCCAGATCAGGTTCTCTTGGGGAAGATCTCACAGTCTGTTATGAAAATAGACCTTTTAAGCTATCTTTACCCTCTTCTCTCATTTTGGCTTTCCAGAGGCTGGAAAGGCTACATAGACAATACTGGAAGTCTAGCTATTGCAGCCTTATAGTACTGCCATAGCTAGAGTCTGCAGTACTTCATCTTCCTGAAGGTGTCTCATGCTTCTTGTAACATGCACCTCCCTGACATTCCTTCCAGGTTCAAGATTGACCTGAGGAAGCAACCCTCTTCTTATACCTGCTAAGGATGGAGATTTTTCTCCGTGTCAAAACTGTACAACCACTTGATAGTGTTCTTGCTTTTTACCTGGCGAAATGGGCCTCAATATCTGTCTGATAGCGGAACAAGAATTTTTCTTACTGCAACTTTTGCAGTCCTCCTCCTTTCTGTATCTGTCTCATCAGGTCTCCCTTCATCTTTCCTTTCTTGCTCCTACTCAAACCTCTCATTTTTTTCTGCTGCTTCTCTGTATGAGCTATGCTCTCTAGAGATCTATAAATTGTCCTGAGGTGCAATTTGCAAGAGAGAGAGACTAAGTTCAGTTAGATACTGAGCTGTAACAGGAAATCTGCTTTGACTTATACCTGTGAACTCTATGAGACTTTAAAGTCTCCAAACTTCAGCAAAAACAATTTAATGTCCTACCTGTAAGATAGTAAAGTTCTCCAGCACACTGTTCATCATATACTTCTCAGGGAGGTGCTTAAGTTTATGGATGAAGTTAATCATGTATTCACACAGAGGGGAGCGGTGGATGCGATAGGAATAGTGTCCATTTTCATAGCGTGCATACTCAGTCTGCAACATAAAACAGAAAAAGGGCATGTGGGATCAACGTTATCACATTAATCTCATAAAGGGACTCAGCACAGAAAAATTACCTCGACATTTTCAAGTCATTTTACTAACGGTAATGAGCCAATTAATCATTTCTTTACAGTCCTACCCAGTAAGGCCAGAAGCTGACACTGGATTATATCACTCCACAGCAAACACCTAAATGCCTTTACCTCCTTTCATTCTACAGCCTTGATGTCCTCTCTCATGCACCATGATACCCTTTCCTGGCTTATATATCCCATCTTATGAACACATAGAAATTCATAACCAGAGCTCGGGCAGGCCTGTCATGTGGCTGGAGAAGGGTCCTAGGGAAGCATGTAGCTTAGAGTTGACTACTGACACTAGAAGGCAGTTTTGTGAACAAAACTCTCCTTCGGCACATGGAAGCTCCTTGAGAAGGAAGGCAACAGGGAGCAGGTCAGAGCAGCTCTCTTAGCAAGTGAATCCAGCATCAGAAAGAAGATTTAATTCAATGCCAAATTCAATATATATAAAAATAAAATTACTAGAGCTGTTACTAGAGCTGTAAGTATGCAAGCACAAAAAGTACTAACATAAGTTTCATAAAACAATAAAACAATAAAACTATAGTTTATATATATAGTTTATATTCCATAGATTTGTGACTAAACCCTATAAATGATCTGTTTAAAACCACTGACGAGAATGAGGTGTTGTCTTTTTGCTTTCAGCTTTCTGGAGTACAAAGACGTGAGCCTACATTTCCCAGCTTTTCTCTGCTCCTCCCCAAAAAATGAGTCTCACGTATTCACACGTCTTCAGAAACTGAGACTTAAGAAAAAAAAGAAAAAAGCAAACAGTACCAGACCTTCCATGAAGTCTTGAGAAAAGGTTATGGTGCAGGCTGGAGCATTCTTACACCTGCATGTCTCAGAAATAATAATCTATGGCATGAATATCAGTGCTTCTCCAGTCCATCTCCCCAACAAAAAGCACGGGATATATTTGGCCTTGAGATATATGCAGCATGCAAGTACTTGCAGCAGCCCTGAGAGAGCCTTGCATCCAGGCGGCTGCTGCATACCTCCACTTTCTCCACCACCTGCTTTCCAAAGGAGCATACTTTAGTGGAACAGGTAATGACCATGTTTTCAGGGCTCTCGTATTGGCTGGAAACGCCATAGAAAGATCCGGATTCGTCTTCTATTTTGGTGTTCAAATCAGCCTGCAAAAGGAAGAAGGAAAAAAAATAAAAGGCAAGAAGAATAGATGGTTATCATGCGTGGTGGTCTTTACCATGGGCTAGTAGAGGTTTACTTGGCCAGATGGGAAGGTATTGTGGGGCCCAAAGCTCTGTCATCATTAATGAGTATCAAACAAGTAGATAAAATTAGAAAAAAAAAAAAAGAAAAAAAAAAGAGAAAAAAAGAAAGGAAGAGAAAAACATGCAGTAAAATCCAGTTCCCACTTCGAAAAAAAAGTAAAAAAAGGTGGCAAAGATTTGCACACATCCTCTGACCTTTACAAATCAGTGACACAGCCTGACACCTTTACTGATATTTACCAGCATGGACCATGTGCCAGGATGACAGGCAGAAACATGGGACGGCAGACAGGGCAATGGGACAGATCAGCCAGACTGTGCTGCCTCCCACAGGAGGAAGAGGAGGAAAGTTAAGGGTACTGCGACTGTAACAGAGTCTTTTGTGATGCTCCTTCTCCCTCCCTGCTTTCTGGAGATGCTGATGAGGGGAAAGGGAGCAAAGAGGAAGAAAACGGGAGTGAGGGAAGATCATCAGACCCGGTGAACCTGACTGTGGTGTGAAGAACACGGGAAGCCACGATGCCACACGAGCATGCAGGCGGATCCCACCCCATTGCACCCGGCCACACGACGAGCAGCCCGCTTCCCAATCACAGGTGCCCACCAGCGAAGCCTCACGTCGGGGGGTGCCTCCCTGACCCACAGCGCCCGGCTCACTGCCGCTCCCAGCTGCAGCTTCCAGCAGGGGTCAGGCCGAGCCTGCCCGAGGATGCTGGAGCAGCTCCCTGCCCTGCGCTGTGTGAGAGGAGGGAGGCCCCTTCCCCTTCCCGCCTTCCAAAACTCGCCAGTCCTCAGCACTACCCAACACCCACGACCGGTTCCCCGGGCGCTCTCGGTCTATTCCATTCCTCCTGCTGGGCGGACGGGAACAGGAAGCAGTGTCCCTGCTGTGTATAACGCTTTGTATTGCCCTGTCCACAGTGAGGAAAGGACTCGGGATTAAACGCAATTCCAGCATGTTTTTCTTATACAGTTGTCACTGGAAACTTTTTTTATTTTTATTTTATAATCCAAAATCTCAACTAGCCTTTAAGACAGGCAGTGTCCTCTTTGCACATTACTCGACCGTCCCTACGACACGGTTTCGACCCTGCTGTTGGCTCGTTTCTCTAAGGCGGCCATTTCACAAGAGCTCCCTCTCAACCTGCACCCGTGCTGCCAGTAGAGAGCAGCACTCCTGCTGCCCTTGCCCATGCCCATGCCCATGCCCAGCCACATGCGCCTACTGCTGCCCCCCGTGCCACCGCTTGCGACCGGGTGACTCCTGTCCTCGTGCCACCTCTCGCGACCGGGCGCCTCCGTAACGCACCAAACCAGAGCGCTGACCCCAGGCGAAGCGCTGTGCTCCCTTTGGCTGTGCCATGGCGGGGTTCAGGAAAGCCCCCCTCAGCCCCCACGCGGCTGCAGGGGCAGGAAGAGCTGAGCACACGCACACGAGAGCCGCGGGTGCGAGGGCACCGGCTGTGATGGGGGCGCAGGCTCGGCCTTTTGCCGAGTTCGTGCCTCAGAGCTGCAGGGGGATGAACACCGAGGCGGCCCTGCCACCCACAGCAGTCTCACGGTCCCGCAGCTGTTGGTGCCTCCCCATAGCTCTTGTAGTGGCAGAAACGCTTTTTTGTAGGTAGCACAAAACTGAGGAACCGCTCGGTTAGTTCTCAGTGGGATCCGCTCCCGGGCTGGGTTCAGAAATGCTAGTGCCCGTTCGCACTATGAGCACGCTTTGACGGGACGGACGTCACGGGGGAAAATAGAGTGCAGGGCTGCCTCTCAGGGCAAAGGAACTGGAGTGCTTAAACTAGAGCAGAAGATTTGCAAAACCGAAAGTCATTACGGTGAGGAGTGTATCTCCAATAATCCCTCTTAAATTAGCAGTCATAGGATTTGGTTAATTGTAGCCAGGCTCAGTCCAGGGGAGATGAAAGAATGGCTGAATGGGATCAACGCTAGCCGCAACATTAGGGATGAACACGCAGGTTTCACTCTGACACTCATACAGAGGACATACTGTGTTGTTATGAGAACATAGCAGCACAGGATTTAACTACATGATCACAAATACCTCTTCAAAATAGCATTCTTGTTTCCAGCAGTTTCCACCTACATTATCTTCACCACGGATTAGGGATGAAAGAAATCCAATTGTCGTCTTTCCTGTGATTTCACCTCTGAAACAGAATCTTTTCCTCTGAAGTAGTGACAAATATTTAACTATTGTAAATCAGCTTGGTTCTACTCAAACAACTGGATCACACCAGCTTACAGCAGCTTTGAACCCATCTCTTTTATGTCTTCTTATATTTGTCAGCTCCTATACTACATGCTGAAGAGTACCCTTTGGTTTATCAGGGGACAGTGGTACAAAGTTGATAATTATTTGTTTTCCTCACATTTGCTTCTCCATAGGAAATAGTTTCACCAAACAATTTATCCAGCTGAATATGTTCTTATCTTCTCTTGCCATATTAGCCCTTCTTTGCCTGACAATCTTGTGCCTCCTCCCTGTGTTGAAAACTGATTTGGGGCACACAGCTCAAACCACATCAATAAAACAGCTTGGGGTTAACTTTTATCTTAACGATTTTTATATCACTTTATATGATTTGGATTGGAACTACTGAGGCAGTGAAAACATCTCCACAAGATTTGGAAAACAGCGGTTGGAAGAAGGCCAGAAATGTTCTCATTGCCATGACCACCAGAAAGACCAATGGAGTGCCACTCTCCCATGGCTCGTGTGCCCTTACATCTGGAGCGTATGTGGCAAGTCATAGCAAGTTAGCTATAACTCAGTAGCACAAGTGCCAACAGGAGCAATGCACGAGCTTGTTCCTATAAGTCCTACAGACTTCATAATTCTGGCTGCCTAGTAATTCTTTATGGTGCATATTGAAGTCTCTCCTATCAAAGGTTGCACATTATTAGCTCATCCAGCTACTTCGCTCCCACCACAAATATATATACATTACAGAGTTGCAAAGCTACTCCTTCCCAGTTTAGGATTTATCCCGTTATTGTCTCACTCTTTTTCTGTAACAATACAGCTCACTGGACTATTTACTTGACCCACACTTCAGCTGTGTGAATAAAGACTAATTCTTCTCCAAAGAGGATCTAGATTGGGAGTACTCTACAATATTGCTGAACCATTTTGGAGGGTGGTGGTGGTGGTGGTAAGTGATAAGGATGGACCAAATCCCACTTTCCAAATAAATTGGCCCCCTGAGTCAAAAGAGCAAAGGGGCAAGGCTAGGGCGTGCAAGCGACAGCTTGCTCTGACCACAGCTATATAAACATACAGGATGCTCTCACTGCAGAACCACACAAAGGTTTTTAGGTTCTCACCCACAAAATTAGGGGCACATTCTAATAAACTCTTACATATGGTAAACTCCAAAACAAGTGCAGTCAATATGAGGTAAAACAGAAAGATCTGAGCTTCATGAGAAGCTTAGCAGAAGATGCTTAAGAAACCACTGCAGGTGCCTCCACAAGTTGGCAAGTCTCCCACTGAAAGACTGGCTGGTAGAATTTCACACCTAATTAACACCTATTTAATCATCATTAAACTATTTGGCAGGAAGCAAAATTATGGTAATATTGCTTAAATTAAGCAGTCATCACCATTCACTTACATTATCTTCAAACAGTTTCCCTGGGAGCCCTATCTCAGTAAAGCAAGGGGTTCCTGTTTGAACCACCTGATGTTTACAGAGCACCCTTTATTCCAAAGCACTTAAAAGAGTATGGGCTAGGATTTTCAGATATGTCTTAGGGGGTCAGATGTGTTTTCGGGGGTCAGATGGGGCACGCATCTCCTTCTCTCCCCTCTGAAGATATCAGCACACAAACACATCTGCAAGACATTCCAGTAACTGCAGAAAATAATAACAGGAGAGAGGCGGAGTTCCAGTTAGTGCTTGCAGGAAATGGAGCTGCACCTCAGACAGATAAGCTATTGCCCCAAGCTGATGGCTTCCACCTTCTAATGGAAGTTCCTGTTCCTGTAACAGGGACGATTTAGCACACATATCTGCGCTTGAATTGTTTACAGCCTGATTTACTCATTTATTCATGTAAAATGAAAACAATAGTGACATATAGGCCTATAGTGAATAAAGAATTGCAGAAGCTCAGGAGTGGACCGACAGCTTGTTCAGCTTTTCCTGCTATGGAGATGACTTCTTGGAAGGCATAGACTGAAAGAAGTAACACCATTGTCTGCATAGACAAAAGCACCTGTAAACGTGACCTGGAGACTCTGCTAAGTCCCAAACAGATGTGGCTGAACTTCCCAGTATTACACCACGACAAAATCTTACTGCATATCTACCTTGGGTCTTTAATAGACGAAAGAGCTACTGCTTTGAAGGTAGCATCTACAAATGCTCAGATTTCCTAGGAGTTCCTCCTAGGCCAGCAGGACCAGTGCTGCTTTGAGGAAAGGCCTCCTCCTTTCTCTGCATTTTGAAAGAGCAAAGGCAAGAGAGCAAAAGAAAGGGGAAGGCTGTAGGCTACATGTGACTCATGAGCCACCAACTGAACCACAGTACTTTATTTGACCAAATCAAGGCTCTTGCATTTCTGTCCAAGAAATTCAAGATGCATACAGGTGTATACACTTTAGTTAGCTTGTAATAGTAATCTGATTTGCCTGGGATGCTTTTGGTTTATTGTGCAAGCCCTACTTGTCCCACATCTTGTCTGTTGAGTTACAGGAATGCTGGAACTACAAGCACTGCTACATCTCAGAGATCTACAGATTGCCTGCAAAAGACCCAAAAAGCTTGTTTTGGAGAAACATCTGAGAGTTCTTCCCTTCCAGATAAGCCAAATTTTTTAATACCTGTCAGAAGAGACGGGAAAAAAAAGTGATTTGTTCAGGAAAGAACATGGTAGTCATGAGCAAGCTAGTATTACATTTTTTATCTTCCCAGAAGAAAATATGACCTCTGAGAATCAGGCTTCAGTCATGAAGGCTTTGAAAAGTGGTGCCTGGATCCAAACAGCAGTTAAAGCTATGAGAAACCATGCCATGAAGATGTCTTGCGCTTGGGTCAAGTATGCGGGTCAGCACAAGTTCCACATGGTCAGTGGAAAACATGCTGAACAACTCTTGGCTTGAAGAATGGTCCAAAACTCATGCGGCTTCAGCCACCAAGAAAGGAGAAAGGGAGCAGCCTCTGAGCTAGCCAAAGATAGCAAAAGACCCTGCAGGACTCAGGCTATCTGCAGACCCTCAGGACTGTGTCAGTTTGAATCCAGAGCACAGATGTCTCAGCAGTTCAATAAGCTTCCTGCTGCCAACAACCCTGCTCCCACAGAGCACCCTTGGGAGCACCTTGGATGGAAAAGGGCCATTGGTTTAGAGTTTCTTTGCTGCAAGGAGGTGCTGTTGAATACAGGTGAAAATAATGGGCTGCTTTCAGATTCATTCTCACTAAAAACGTCCAAAGATCATAAAAATCTCTGTTGCTTAATGCTGTCTCGTATGCTGCCTCAGTAGAAGGCCAAGGACAGAATGGACGTGGGGACTCAATTACCCTCCCCTTTCCCTGCAGGCAGTTCCTGCCAGGGCAGGATTGAAGGCGTACAGTGGGCAGGGCAGGGTGCCCACAGGAGCCTGCACTGCTCCTACTGCTGCTCTGGCTGCGTTTGCTTGGGAGGGGAGAGAAGGCAGGAGCAGGACCAAGTCTCCAGCCCACTGCTCCAGCCGCTTCTGGAAGAGAATAATTCACTAACAAAAAGCAACCACGGCGTGATTAGACAGGTTGCTTAGCTTGCCTATCACTGAGAAGGATAAATTATTACATTTATTCATTCATTCATGTCTCCCAGGCAACTCCCTGATATCCTCCTCTACAGATGGGTGCTTTGGACAAAGTATTGCCTCTCCTACACTCCTGGTTTGTCATTTTCCTTCCAGCTCCCAGCCACCCTCTCACAACAACTTCTAAAAGTTTTAGGATTCAGATGCACCATTCCACTAATGCGCAAAGCCCTGAGAACCCCTCTTCTCCTGACTATTAATAACGGTGCATGCAAGAGGAGTTCATGGGGAGAGCCAAATAACAGGTGGCAGAGATAACATTACACGGCAAAAGAGCAGAGCTGCCACTGCCCATGTGTCGGGGGTTAATGTCTCACATTCATTGTCATGTGCTGGAATGCACTTGGAGCACAGAGAAATGTCACAGAGATGTCATACCCAACCTGCCAGCCCAAGCTCAGGAGTCAGCTCATTGTACCACACACACCCAAAGCCAAAATCATCAGGGAAGAACTGGAAACAGTGCTCGTGCTTTAAACTAACCAACTTTTTTAAACAACAGCTAAAAGTTAAAGCACCACTGAACAAAACCGAACATCTCTTTCTTTGTCACATAGATCTTAAGTGTTATTAATGATGTCAAGAATCCTAAAACATAGTCTTTCTACAGAGGTAGAGTGCAGTTAGGAAACATCCTTGCCTCAGACTCTTCAAACCTCAAGTGTATAAATACAAAACCGGCACAACTAATGTCTTAAGGTTAAATCTTTGCCACCTGCAACCACCTCTTCAAATCAGAACTGCTGAAAAAACATAAAACTATTATCTCTATGTTTAAAAAAAAAACACAACAGCAACTCAAAGGTCAACTTTCAAAAGAAAAACCTTCAACTCTGTCAGAATTTAAAAGCATTGCTAATTTAGTGCCTTTTAGGATAAAAGGATGCTACAAATCATTGAATCATAGAATGCTTAAGGTTGGAAGGGACCTCTAGAGATCATCTAGTCCAAGCCCCTGCACACACAGGGTCTCCTAGAGCGCGGGGCACAGGGTGGCATCCGAGTGGGTTTTGAAGATCTTCAGAGAAGGAGATGATAGTAATTGCTTTATCCTACATACCTTTGAATCTGAACTTTAAATTTGTGTAGTTGCACAGAGTAATCAGAAACAAAATGAAAAAATACCATAGCATATCCTATCACACAAGCACAGAAACACAGAGATGTAAAATGATTAATCCAAAATTAGTTTTTCAGATTAAAAAATAGATTTGGGGACCGCATGGCCTTATCTGTGTAAGTGAAACAACAAGCTTTTGAAAGCAAGGCAATTTTGGGCTTTTAGCCAACATTTGGCTAAAGTATACATTGGTGGAGGCCTCACAAATCTATATTTGGTAATACCAACATTATGTCACACACAACTTGCAGGCTTTGCTGCTTCATAGCATTTAGTCCCTCCTTTGGGCAGCAGATGAACTGTCCATATCTGCTACAACACAACAGACCCAGGAACCCCTGTGACACAAGTAGGGTGATGCATTAGATGCTTGGCTCATATGCCTAGTTTAACCATGGGGCTGCACTACCACAACATTTTAAGCATGCTGAATTTGAAGTCCTCCAATAAAACGTTTGCATTTTTTATCAAAAAGAAATCAGAATTTTCTGGAGAGACCCACAGAAAAATGCCTCTGTTACATTGCCCGGGAGATCCTAGCTGAAGTCTTACAGGAAGATTAGTATTTCTGTGAAACACAACATAAATCAAGATAAAGCTCATTTCTCATCATCTCATTCCTGACCTGGAGTTGAATTGTAAGTGGTAAATGTAAACTGAAAGTCTCCAGATCCCATTATCCCTTCAGCCCTCTAGCTTGCCATTGCCCCAAGCTGCTCTTATTTTCAATCATACAGTACCTATGATAATATCTAAAACCAGAAGTATTTTTCTTGTACCTTGAAGCATAATGACATGTGTTTTGAAAATATCTACTAGGTCACAGGTGCCTAATTAGATAGAAGAGATGCAAAAACACTGCCTCTAAGATACTTAACACTGACGAAAGTGAAGACATATGCAAAAGAGAATGCAAAAGAGAAAAAAAAAATCCTCTGAATTCTTTTGTTACACAGAAATAAAAATTTCACAGGGTCCAAATCACCACTGGTAATTAAAATCCCCAAGCACTATTCAAGAAGAACTGCATAGAAGACATGAAATACCTGTCTTGCTCCAGACCAGAATGAAGGCCTTTTGCAATCAAGTTAAGATACCAGGTGACAGCTGTGGCTATAAAAACAATCTCCTGCTTGACAAAAAATTGTGGGATCTTTGTTAGTCTTTAACAGCTATCGAGGCCACCACTTTCATAGCATGAATTTGACAGTGAATGGGTACCCTGCAACGTGGGCACCCCTGCATAAAAATTCCCTTACCCAGAATTTGACAAGGAAGAAGGCATTAGCTGGCCCCTTTTCAAAGAGCTCCTTCAGACCCCCTTTTTTCTCCGGGAACTTGTCGTAAATCTGCCGGATATCCACGGCCTCGAGGTAGGGGTCATTGTAGCTGGGGCTTGACTGCCCAATGTGCACAAATAGATGTTTGTTATACTGCAAGGGGAAAAAAATAGGGAATTAGAAGATTCTTCAGTACATCTTGAACACACACAAGTCTTCAGAGAGGAAAAGTTGAGCCTTTTTAGCAAACCAGTTGAATTTACCTCACCAAAGAACTCTGGACAGGGCGAGACCATTTAAAAAGACCACCAAGCCCAGAAGCATGTAGCTCCCTCAGCAGTACCCATGGGCAGTGTGACTAGGGTTTTTTCCTATATTTTTCATATTTTTTTTCTATGTTTACTCCAAAGCCATTGCTTCATGCAGTTCCATGCAGAAATACCCTGCGACACTGAATGTTCCCTGTCACAGATCCCTCAGCCAGCAAGCAGCAAAGCTCCCTGCCCTGTGAAGCGCTGCTTGCAGTCCCACAGCAGCACGCCAGCCAAATATCGGCACCAAATTCATTTCTGAACAGCAGTTCTCCTGTCTTGGAGACAGGAAGCATAATTGGCCCAGCACCAATGTATGTCTCAAGATGCAGCATCACAAGGATGGCAGAGATTGGCAACTCTTGTTACTCCCATTTATAGGTGGTCCCAAGGAAAGACAATGACGCAAATTCATGCCAGCTGCCCCCAAATAATTTTAGTTCTTCTCAAGACACCAGAGAGATGCCATGTGGCTTCATGGGATCTTACCATCCTCTGATTCTGGGTCTGTCCTCAAAGGCAAAGAATATCCCTGCAGAGGCAGTACGATTGTTTTATGACCTCAGTTCCTTGAACTCCAGTACACACAGAGAAACAACAGTTATACTGGAAAGGGAGGTCAGAAGCAGAGGACAGAGCTTGCTGCATTGCTTTTAAGCAATTCTGTCCTCTAAGTGGAATATCTGTTTAAACTGTGTTCTGTGTTTTCCTCAAAATGCCTTTCTATTGTCAGTAGATCAATGAAGCACATATTCACACACATACAATATACCCTACAGTAGTAGTGCATAACACATCCATGATGAATGGAAGCTACCTGGAGACCAAAAATACCCGAGCCCTGGGAGACAGGTGTGTATCTTACTGTGTCTTGGTCTTGTTGTTGTTCCAAGAATGCAGAGAATTCTAACATCCAAAGTTTGGAGCTCGCAACGCGTCGTCCTTGCCAAGCTGGTGCTGATGGGGATGGTGAGAGACCAGTAGGAGGCTCAAACCCTAAGCACAGAGGATTTATATAACAAAATTTAGAAAGAGACAAGTTGGTAACAGCTTTCCAGTAAAGCACCTGTTGTCAGAGCAGACTAATTAGATTTCATGACTTCAGTCTTCATGCAAAAATAACATTCACAGGCTCCTGGCTCTCCACCTGTGGTCTAAACAGCTTGTCAGTTATCCTCATCTAAGATAGGATTGCTGTGATGTAAAAGCCAATCTAGCTGATTCTGAAATCGGTTAAAACACTTTCACCAACTTCAAGATGGGTCTGATTGAGCCATTAGGTATCACAGAGAATGACTCATCACAGTTAACATCACCATTAGCCTCTCAAATAGGGGAATTCAAAAGGAAAAGCCCCACTTAACCAGGCACTAAAATGTCAATCGTGTTATGATGAAAAGCAGTGTGTTCCAACAGATGCATCATGGTGGAAGGGCAGTAGAGATATGTGAACTCGTATTTTCTACTGAGAAAGGGAGAAAAGAAATCCAAAATGATCAACAAAGAAAAAAGAGAAAAAACTACTATTCAAAATAAGGCCAAAATACAAAGTATTTTTTTCAGCTCTCAGTACAATGATGGAAGTCAGAGGTAAATCATATACAATTTTTGAACTCTCTCAAAGATTTCTATAGAACCATTTTTTAATTAGTTATTCTTAAATTTCATTGAAAATCATGTGCTATTTTCTGAAAGTAGAATATAATAATTCCAATCTAATAATAATTATTCCAATGCAAGGTACCGTATTTCCTTACCTACCTGGTAATGGAAGTTGAACAGCATAGGGTTGTTGAGAGAAAGGTTTCACACTATAGAAACATGAAAGAGAGATCGTTAGTAGTAGCAAAAACAAAAGGAAAGTCAAGTCATCTTAGCCCACTGTGCAAATTAAGTATTTCTCCTGATGGACTTATCAGCATAAATATCTTTGGCAAAGAACATCTGTGTGGGCAACAGAGGGTCAGGAGAAAAACTCAAGAAAGAGAACCAGCCTGGGCTGGACTGAGTAAGCCTTCCCTGCACATATATAACAACATCTGCAGATTTTTATTTGAAAATCCTTATTCAGCATGTCAACATGGGCACTAGATCCCATTTATTTACTTTTTCCTTTCACCTTTGGGTGGGTTGGAATGCATGCAAGTGGGTATATTTCTAGGCTGGGAATACTCACTCTTGGGAAGATCCGGCTTGGCCTGGCAAAGCTCCTTGCCAAAACTGCAAGAGAACAAGGTACAGACAAAAGCCATCACCCTCAGGCCTGAGATGAAAGCAAGGCTTACTTCTGTTTGACGAAAACTGCAAGCTCCGGGACTTTGAAAAGGGCTGATTAGCTCTGTCTTCCCTCTACGTCTTCCTGCTTTCATACCTGTGGGGGTGCTGACTGGTCTCTGCTTTCTTTCCATGCATTTCTAGTAGTGACATGCAAGTGCCTGACTCAATAGCAGTTTTAATGTTAAAGACTATCCATGCATCCTTAGGCTGAGTCTCCAGAGCCTTTAAGATACTTCCCCACTTGGAAGAAATGTTTTCTCCAGGAAAACCTCACAGGAATCAATGTTCAGCAGGGCCAACTTCAAGGTTAGGCCTTGCTGACAAGCCTTCTCTCTCAGAGATGGCCATGAATCTGTGACCATATTGTTGCAATGGTGAACTTGGGAAGGAGTCAGGATAGCTCAAAGTGTTTTATGCAACAAGACTGTGGACTGAGAGAGGGATACAGAGACCTAAAAATATTTCGAGGAGTTGAAAACCCGAAGGATCTCATTGTTCTCTCACTTGTGTCATTTTAGAAAAAGCATACAGTGAAAATCTATTTCTTTGCATCAGTATGAGCAGACAATCAGATGCAAACTGTTGCAGCCACATTACAAGTTTGCTCTACAAAGATGCTGTCTTTAGGTCTCATTCTTTTTGATGTTACCCAGGATGTTCTAAGCAGGTCCCCAAACCGTTTCAAGTACTCAAGGCTGCTCTGCCCAGCACCTCCCAGTCTCTGGTTCACTCACCCCAGAAACAGCAGGATAGGCTGGTCGGGGGAGACCAGGCAGGCCCATTTTACTGTGGATGGCCGTTGCAGAAATAATCTGGGCAGATGACATTGTAGCCATACTTTGCATGGCTTTATCTTTAGCTGCCTGATCCTGCGGTCAAAAGAGAGAGAAAAAATATAATAATAATAAATACATTTTCTGTTCTAATGCGGTATAACCAGTGGTATAACTTCTTTGTAGCATCTCAAATGCAAGACAGCAGACTTGTAACAGTCATAAGAATACTTCAAAGCTAAGCATTCCTACAGTTTCAGACATGACTGATCTTCCTTTCTGAAATGCTGGGCCCCTTCCTGTGTTTTAATCACTGATAAGAATATTCAATTGGAAAGATGTTGATCATTAAATAAACACTAAAAACCACCTCACTATTTACAATGAAGGAGTTTGTCATCATGACTGGAAAAACAGGCTCATTTTGGGCTTGCACTAGTTTCAGGTAGAGTTGATCAGTTTAGGTCCATTCCTGGAGAAACAGGCACTCTCCCAGGGCACACATATGACAACTATTTTGTATTCCATTTTGTATTTTAACATGGCTGTGGAATTGCACACTTTTTTTAGAAATGATGCAATGCAAAAACTAGGTCTAATGTATGTTTAAAAATAAAAGCATTCCTCATTTTATATACCAGGAAAAGGCAAAGTAGAACTTCCCCCCTTTCTTCCTATGCAAAACCTAATATACCTCCTCCAGAGACTCTGCTTTTATGATCTGGAAAATATGGCAACAGTGTCTGTAAAAATGACCACAACTTGGATATCTATTTCTTTTATTTTTTAAAAAAAATCTATGACTCCTGTTAGTACCATTCAAAGAACGGAAGGGAAACCTTTTAATTGCTGAGAAGATTCCTAAGCTTTCCAAAGGTACAGGAAATTTTTTTGGAATCTAGTTTAAATTATGCTGTGGGGCTTTAAAGCTTACCTGCAACATTTTAAAGGGTAAGCAATCTTCCTTTTTTTTTTTTTTTTTTTACATGACATAGGTAGGACTACTTCCTTAGAAAGTAGAGGAAAATACTTTTTACTTGAACTTATGGATAAAAGCAATAAAATCACTTGTAGAATTCTAAAAGCAAAAGCATCAGCAGTTAAGCAGAGAAAAGATTTTAACTGTCATTCCCTGTTCAGTTTTCTCTGTGGTATAAACTTGTGTACTTGATGCAAGAAATGAACAATGCTAGAACAACACGGCTGCCAGCAAGAGCTTGGCAGAAGGGCAGCAGCTTCTGTGATTTCCTTTGCTCTGTGAAAATTACTAGGGAAAGCAAGAAGTAAATGAGTTGAATCAGTGCTGCTGACTCGCCTCTGCAGGCGGAAAGGAACAGCCTGGTACCGGGGACCGGCTCGCGGCAGGTAGCTGGGCAGAACTCACAGCATGCCCCCAGGCAGTGTAAAATGAGAATGACCAAGGGCCCCATGGAGCTCCTGGAGACACCTGCATTGCCCCAGAACTCCTGTGTGCTAAGTGGGAACGGGCTCAGCGGGCTGGCTTTCCAATCATGCCAAATCCCAGAGCTGCGAGACGCATGGAGCGGAATCAAGGTTACAGATATAAGCAGCACTGAATCTTTTAACACCCCAGGTAGCTCTTGTTTCATGCTCGCTGTAGCTAGTCTGTCTAGCAGGCCTCTACCTGAACCCACTACTTGGGCTACAGCAGGCGTAGGCAGCCCTCCCTAGAAGCACTGCTATAGTCAGTTGTGATTTGTAGCTTCTTCCCCTTACTGGAGCTGTGGGAAACACAACAGGCCAATTAGAGGGGCCCAGAAAGGCATGGGGGGAGAAAGTCATGATTATTAGAGATAATCACAGTTCACAGCAGAGATGCATGCGATTCAGCACTGGTCAGGAGGGAGCCCCAACTGCTTGCCTGCAGAAAGTCCACTCCTCAAGAGGCCAAATCAAGAAATGGCCCAGACAGCCAAGAAGCAGCACCTCTAGCAACTGTCCACCCAACAGTTATCACTGAGCAGGTCTGTCAGGACTATAGTTATCATCCAAAGCATGATCATCCATCAGGGTGAACGTGCGTCATGCAGGGAAGGAAACATGTTTTCCTCCTCATCATTTATTGGCACACCAAACAGGGGAGGTCAGTGTGCATCTTCCTTTCCCAGCCATCTCGATGACACATAACAAGGATTGGACCTCTCATCTTGCTCACCAGGCCCTCTTTGGACAGCTCACTTGCTAGTAAGGAGAACTCTCTTGTGCAATTGCACCCATAATCTCGATCTTCTTGATATTCACATCTATTTGTTCTGAGCGTATAAACCATTTTACTGATTCAAATATGAGTGAAAATAAATGCCAAGAGCTATGGAGTTCTTTAGTTTGTTTTCCAAGCTCTTCCCGTGGAAAGAAAACCACAGGGGTTTCCTTAAGCAAGTGGGCAGAACTCAGCCAGTTTTCTTCTGATCGACCCTGGCCTCTTCAAATCCAAGCCTGAATTAGTCAAAGAGCAAAGTCAACTCAACCAGCCCCATCTTCCCCGAGAAGATGCCAGACGGATTTGTTGCTTCCTCCCAGTGGTTATGCCAACACAGGACACTATTTCTTTCTTACAGTCAAGTCCACAGCACTACTAGACATGGAACTAACGCTGCAGTAACTGTAGGACAACCTTTTGCCTAGGCTACTACAACTGGCAGCATTTGTTACCATAACCCCCACTCTCTCTCAAGTAAGCACTCTTCCCTTCTTCCCCAGAAGACTCCCAGAAGACTCTCAGACCTGAATGACAACAGCATAACACAGAGGCAAAAATAAGATACATCAGAATTAAAGGTATCATTCCTTTATTCTTTAAACAGAATTGTCTCAGATGTCACACAGCTTCAACAACACGAATGTTTGCACATTTCCTGAAAAATACCTTTTCCTAACCAACTTACCACAGTTTGTGCTGATCTCACCCTTCATTGAGGTTATTCAAAGAGAAAGGATGACAGAACTGCTGACTTGGAGGGTTTGAAAGATAGGTTGGAGGATACATATCGTACCTTGAGTTTGGCTTGGATCTCTCGAGCTTTTCGCCTCGCCAGGACCTGGATGTGACTAGATACCTGCATTGAAAGACAAAATCCATCTTCATTCCAGAGAAGGAGTTGGTAGCTCTTGCAGAAGTAAACAACATGCTTTGGGCACTTTGGGCAATAGGATTCATTTAAGGTTTTCTTTTTCTATTTTAGTTAGTTTGAGATCCCACTGAGATGCTTCTCTGAACATAAGTTAACTGTCATGATATGAGAAGGGGGGAGAAGCAGAAATGGACCATTTAAGGCCTCTTTCATTTTAAATGGTTTTATCAAACCAGGAATCCCTCTGAAACTGAAGAGCCCACCCTTAAATCTGGGACCTTAGAGTTCTGCTCTTTGCTCCTCAACTTAGCCTTCTCTTAGGAGAAGAATAATCCATATTCTGCATCCATAGCCATTAATATTGACTCTCAAAACTTCTCTATATCAAGTCTGGGCCGAAATGCATCATTGAATCACAGAATAATTTAAGTTGGAAGGACCTATGGAGACCATACAGTCAACGTCCTACTCAAAGCAGATCCAGATTGCTCAGGAATTTTCCAGCATTGCCTTGCCTGTCATTCCCAAATCACATAAAAATTCCTTTGTACAGAGTAATTTGAAAATCCTCATTGCTGTTGAATTCTTCATCATCTGGGATGAAGAATGAACCTCGATTCAGAAGGCCACAATGATAGTCACAGAAATGCTCATTAGTAGATCAGACAAATAAAACTGCACGCTGATGAATAAAATGTGTCACTCTGGCCACCACTCTTACCAGCCAGCTCGGTACAAAAATCTCTTGAGGTCAGAAACTAGTAGCAAACGATGGGCAACGGGATTTGCTGTCATCATCTTTGTTCTCTCTGTGTGAAGCAGCACAAAGCAACTAACATTTATGGAGCAGAGTTGACACTTACCTGTTTCCTTGTGCGCGTTTTCCCTGTTCTCAGCTTAATATAGCGGGCGATCAGCTCGTTTCGGCCTGGAACACAGAAATAATGCCAACGCGAGTTGAGAGAGCTGAGAGACCTGGCAAAAGATGCATAACGGAGCTTTCTATCACAGGGGTCAGCAGAGGCGACACGCTCCCACGTCACCTCCTATTTTAGGAAGACACTCATTGGGTTCACAAGGTGGAGGCCAGAGTTTTAGAAGCAGAACTTTTATCTGTAATTTTTATTTCCAAGTTTGCATCTGTATAGCTTAAAACTATCAGTAAAAAGGGGGAGTTAAAGGCTTTGTGTCATACTTATGTTGCCATGTTGCATAGAAGCTGCAAGCATGGATCAAGATCACCAGTACATAGAATAAAAAAGGAAGCTCCTTGCTCCAAAAGCACTCAGAATCGAGCTACAGGAAAATAAATAATAAAAAACAACAGAAGTACTTGGAAATAGATGGTATTTATCAGAGCTACATAACACAGTGAATCGGGTTTTCAGGCTCTTGAAGTTATTACTGAAAAAGACCATTTTTCAAAAGAGATATAAGGAGGAAGCTTAACCTTGTGGAAGTTAAAGAGGAGCTCCCATAAACAGGAAAGTGGGGCACAGGTTGGGATGGATGAAACAGATGAGAAAACAAAACTTGTTTGAACAGAAATCAAGCGGTACTGAAGGCTGAAAGTTTTACATCTTGATTATAAGAAAAGACAAAGTGAGATCAGGCCCTTCAGGGCCTGCGGAAATGAAGAAAAGCAGCAATATGTTCAGTGCAAGAAAGGAGGAAAGGCCAGTGAAGAGATGCCAACAAAAGATGGTCATGGTGACAAATGAGGGAAATTGAAATATCAGAACTATCAATAAAATGAGTAATTAAAAAAAAGCTAGGCCGTCACGACACTGCTTGGAACAAGGGCAGATGACTGCGGTCCAGGAATTAAAATCAGAAAATAAAAGGTAGACAAAGAAGACCGACAACTTCCAACAGCGAACAGGAGGACAAAGCCTGGAGTCTGATTCACAGCTAACACTATAAAACTATTTGAGAGGGTATACCAAGACACGAGGCAGACTATGCAGCTTCCATAAACTGGCTCCCATGTGCCAAGTCCAACCAGATATTCCGATTCTCTTCCCTTCTCTGGAAGAGCAAGAGTACGATAGAAGAATAAAGAGCAGAAACGGAAAAGCAACAGTTGCACATTTGAGCTTGGGGCTGATATTGGAAGGCAGGAAATCTAACAGAAAGATGAAGTTCTGTAAAAAATACCCCTGTGTTGAGCACACTAGTGGTGACACGGTACCTCCAGAAGAGGCTGGAGTGGGAAGTGCAAGGTTGTGAGAAATCTTACGTGTCTGCGGCTGCTTCAGGAATCCAGTAGGAATAGTCGCAGCTCTTGTAAAAGTTATTTGTAAAAGAGGTCTGATTTTTTTCATTTAAAAGAAAGTGTTAAAAAAAGTGAAATACTTGCCTTGTCACTTGCCTTTACTTTAAACCCTTATTTAGCTCAACCTCCGAATAAACTGAACACAAAGAAGGACTCGGTGCTGGAGTCCAAGCCTTTATAGAAGATTACTAAAGATCTAGGTCCCTAATTCCATATGTTTCAGAAACAGAGGAACGTAAACATTTATGATGGCATTTATGCCATGTTCATGAAATGCAACCAAAGCACAGTTAATGAGGAAAAGCTTTTTGGAACATAGAACTTAACCTGTTCCTAAAGAGATGGTTACAAAAGCTCTCTCGTTCCCCTAGTAGAAGAATCAGATCCACAGCTTAGAAGAATCAGATCCACAGCTTAGAAGAGAGGACAAATCCAGCTCCTCTACACACAAATTAAGAACTATTTCTGTGCCAGCAACACAACGCCCAGCACGCAGCACTCTGATCTCCTCAGTTCCCATAGGTCCAGCACAGCACCATCACATGCTCGGGACAGTTAGCCCGGACCAGATGTTGTTATGCTACCTTCCACCTGGCTGTTTGGACAGCTAATGTAACCATTTTTACGAAGCTGAGACTAATTGCTAGTGATGTTCATTTGTACCGCTTTCTCCCAGTGCCCAGAATAGTTCTTATGGCTTTCCAAAGCCTCCATCTGTTGGACATGAATCAGATTCACAAGGTAAGAAACAACAAAGGTGATGGGAAAAAGGCATGGCCATCATAGCTGCCGGCCTAAGCCACATTGAGAAGGCTGCAGTTTGACACAACTTAGAGGCAGAAATGGGGAGGACAAAATCACAGGATGGTTGAGATTGGAAGGGACAAAATATCCCTCATACCTCATTCCCCATTATGTATAAAGAAGGCATGTGTGTATACATGCACCAAGAGAAACTTCCCTCAGGGAAGTTTCCCATGCCAGAAGAGATACCCTTCTGAAGGGATTGCAGCCTGTGGAGAACCCACGCTGTCCCTCAAGGGCACTGTGGCCCCCGCAGGAACTCCTGCCCACGCAGCAGACCCTTGGAGAGGCTGCAGCCCATGCGTAAGGGGGCAGGAGAAAGTTCACCCTCATATGGGTGCAGCCGGGGCAGGACCCATGCCCCAGCAGGTAGCCCTCAAAGTGACTGCAGCCTGCGCAGAAGTCACACTGGAGCATTGGGGCAGTAAAGAGGCAAGAAGCGGTGGAAGAAAGAGAATAAGAAGCACGGAGCAGCAGAAAGAAACCATTTTATGAGCTGCTGCCCCCAACCTCCTGTGCTGCCCCTTGCCTCAGCTAAAGGAACTGGGAGGGACTGAGTAATACCTGGCAAAAACAAGGGAGCTGAGACTGGGAAGGGGGCTGGGGAGAGGTGGTGGCTGAAGCTGAAGTTGGGAAAGGGGGAGAAAAGGTCTTTCCACAAGAATTTAATTGTTTATCTTCTTGTTTTTAAATCAGGAAATAAAATTTTATGTTAATTGGCAACAAATTCCACAGAGCGAAGTTCCTCACATCAAGCCTGTTTTGCCCATTGTATCAGTCAGTATTACAAGGCTCTCTCATGCCACGTTATTCACTGGAGAGGGCTCAGGAGCGGCAGAATAAGGATACTGGTGGTGAAAGCAGGGTCACTGCACAAAGCCACTATCATCACATTACTAAAGACAGCCATGCAACTTGCCACGTCTAGCAATCTCCTCACCAGGAAGGTAGTAAATTAAAAAAAAAAAAAAAAAAAAAAATCCCCAAACCACAAAATAAGCAAGTCCTAAAAGCCTTTTGTTTTGCTTATCAGAGGCTGGATGTGTGCAGAGCCCAGATTGCTGCTAGTCTGTGGGTTCACAGAGCCTTTTCTTTGTCTCGCCACCCTGGCTGCAGGCTAGCACTGCTCCCTCCGCCGGAGCACGCCGAGCTGTCCTGCGCCGTCAGATGGCTCAGTTTTTAGGACTATGCAAAGTGTCCCTCAGTAACCTGATCATATGTTGTGTTCTTAGAATAACTCCTGCCCAGGCCTGCCATGGTCACTGGAACCTTCCAACAGTTGTGATTCTTCTGTCGAAAGCACGCATTAGGTTTCACGAAGCTTTAGCCAACATACCGACGGCGACCCAACACCCAAAAGCCCTTTATCCTCCCTGAAGCCTCCCCTTGGAGGCACGTTATGAAAAAACAAGGAGGAAAAGACAGAGAATTTCTCTCTCATTCTTTACTCTTACTCCTAACAGGCATAAATTTTTCCAGAGCATCATTTCAGCTCCCATTCCTTCTCACACGGAATTGCAAAATTTTGCACTCGGCAGTTATCAGAAAGTTGTTGCTCATAGAAGGGCAGAGGCTTTTTAGCTTCAGAATTTGAAACCTGACCTTACTCCAGTGTAACTGGAGAGAAGTATCTCCCTCCAAGGGGAACAGCGGGGAACAAGAGAAATTCCCAGGGCCATAAAAGAGATTTCCAAATCCTATTTCATAGCTTCATGTTGGCTCTCTGCTAGTAATGGTATATAATACTGCTTACACAAGAGGCAGATAGAGCTTCTTTTTAAGTGTGGAAATTACTTTATCCCAGCACATCTGTTGAGAGAGATGGGTGGAAGAACCAAAAGCCTCTTCTAGACGGATAAGAGCTAAGAACTTGTGATGTGTGCAAAATCTTTCCAGTGGGAAACACCACATGAAAGTATCTGCTTCTTGACCGAGATTACTGCTGTCTTCCCAGAGGAAAGGTATGAACCTAACTACGAAGTACAGCAAAGATAAGGGAACTATAGAAGCAAAAATCCAGCTGCATACAGTGAAAGATTAACAGAAGCAAGGTCAGTGGGGCCATCTTAGGCATTATTTCAGCTTGTTAGTATCACCTAATGACGGCTCCCAGGACATCACTGCCTCCTGAACTTGCTACGCCTGTAGTTAACTGTCTGCCACAATTAACGTAATGAACTGCACGCAACAGACAGGGCATGGCAGATAAACCTAGACACAAAAGGGAAGTTACGGATGTCCAGCTGTCCACCAAATGTTAATGCTTCTCTGTGCACACAAAGCCAAATTAACTGCAGAGCACGTCTTAGATTCCCCTAGAATGACACTTAAGACGAAAGGGGGAGTTTTGCTCACGAGTGCACATGGATGATATAAGCTAAACTACGATAAGGTCTGACCGGGTCCCTACTTAGCCGCACAACTTGCCTTTTCATCACTCTCATTTCACTGCTTCTTCCTCCCAAATACACTAAAGGGCTTCCTGAGTATCACCTTTTCTACAAACAGGAAATTTGCCAAAAACTCCTTTTTTTGTCTTTCTGCAGGCTAAGCCTGTCCTCTCAGCAAGACATCTAGGCACTTGTCTCTTACTGATATCTTCCTTCCTTCCTGTAATGCCGTCTTTACTAGACTTTCCTTCCATCAAAAACCAACTCCTCTTTTGTAACAAAATCTTGGCGAGGAGTTTTTGTTAGCTTCCCTATTTCCCATCCCAGCTTTTTCCAGGCAAGCAGATAGGCCCTCAATACCCTCTCCTTCTCTGGCTTGGGTTCCCTTTGTCCTTCCCTATCTTTGTTGGCTTTTGTCTATCACTAATGTCACATCTTTTTGATTATTTAGCATGCTTGTTTTCACCCTTAAAATTTCTTTTAGGAAACTTGTCTATGGAGCGTTAAAATTTGGCTTTTCTCTCCCCTGTAGCTCTTTCTGAAATTTGTCTCAGTTTATCACATATATGATACAGAGCTGATGCTCAGCACTTGGATTCTTCCACAGGCTCAATCCTTTCCTACCTTTACCTTTCAGCTCCTACTTTTACTATTAATCCCACTATCACAACCGAGACTATCACAGAAGTCAATCAAAACTCTACAATAACCATTTGCCTGTTCATCCTCTCAGCCTTTCCACTTCTCCCCACCCTCACTCCCCAACCATTAATCTCTGAACTCCGCTTGCTCTTCACCAGCAGTCTTTAGTCTGTGTCAGTACACAAAAAATAAGTGCACAAAGCAAAAATGCAGCATGGTGCCTTATTTTTCCCATTTATCTGGACTGCAACAGTGGCAAATCCATGTGGCCAGTGGCTCAGACAAAACCAGATGTTCTCAAAAGCCTCACGTTGACTGTGTGTCAGACATGAAAGTTGACTCTTTAAACAATATTAATTAAAACAAAGTTCACTGTGATCAAGTTCCTTTCAGGCTTCTAACAAGTTTTCTCCTTAAATGGCCAATTCTAAACTCGGAGAAAGGTCAATATAAGAACTTAAATACATCACTATGACCATCATCCTGAGATCTCTTTGCCTGAAACAGACCACAGAAAACCACATGCAAACACAGGCCATTGGCCAGTCATACCCAGACATCTCTCCTCAGCCACAGCAGAACCACAGTGCTGGTGTCAGGTTTGAGTCCCCATAGGATAGTTACACATGCCAGAGAATTTCATATTCATCTGTGAGAAGTTTCATCACTCTGATCATTTATTCCATGTTCAAGTTTGCTCGGATTTAACTTTTAATCTTCTATGAAAAGATTCCCTGCACTCATGCAGTCCCTAAAAGAAGAATTTCCAAAGACTCAACAGAGCAATTTCAGCTAGCACTTGATTTCTCCCATACTATATATGGGGATACAGTGTTTTGGTGATCACTCTGGCTGAGATAATAAAACTCAGCAGCTCCAGTTCTTTGCTGGCATAAATACTGGAACCCTTTCTTATAAGAACGACCTTCTGCTAAGAAGGGTCAGATTTATTTCTCCCAGTTCCACCACGTAGCTTAAATGCACACCTAGAAATATAGGAACTGCTATGCCCATTTCAAAAGTGATTTTTCTTGGTGTTCAGTTTAAGATTCATCATGCAAAGTGCATGATGGATCCCGGCTTCCCAAGGTAACCTATTCCAGGGCACAGTTACAACAGTTACAACCAAAAAAAAAGTTGTGTTCAGATGGAATTTCCTGTGTTTCAGTTTCTACCTATTGCCTAAAGCTGGGCACCACTGAAAGCAGTCCGGACCTATTTTCTTTACACTCTTCCTTCAGATACGTAGACACATTGACACGACCCCACCCAGTCCTCTCTTCTCCAGGCCTAACCGGCCCGTCTCTCTCAGCCATTCCTCATAGGAGAGATGCTCCACTCCATTAACAATGTTAGCCCTTGACTGTATTCCTGCCAGTAGCTCCATGTCCTTCTGCCATGTCTCTGTCTCCAGAATGGACAATACTCCAGACACAGCCTCATCATGGCTGACTGGAGGAGGAGGATATATAATCCCCCTCCTATATATAATAATAATAGTAAGAGCCTGTAGATTTTCAGAAGCCTTTTACTAGTTCCGATGAATGGAGCTAGATGAAATTTCAGTCACTGCAGGTATAGTCCCACCAACATATTCTCCATCAGCAAAGCTACTTGACGATGTTCCAGTTTCCTCCGCTGGTCATTCCTGCCTGATGCAATACTCAGCATTTCCCACCTGCAGGAGAGGACATGTGCATCTACTTTGTAAAATAGATTACTAAAACAAATAAAAAGGCTCTTCTCTCTCTTTCTTAGGGGAAAAAAAAAAAAGCTATGCTTGTTTTTAATTGGATTGCTGATCCAGTTCCCATTTTTGCCACATTATCCACAGTATTGGCACAACAGCAAGAACAAAATAAGAACCAGGGCAGAACTTAGGCAGAATTGAAGTGCCTCCTGTTTACTCCCCCAAAGCACATGGGGTTGTTCATTAGAAAGAAGTGCTTTTAGTAAGGTACCTAGCACACGGATTTGCAAGATCCTTCCAATAACGTACTCTTTCATGTACACATCAAGGACTGGAGCAGAAAGAGACCAGGGACCTGCTCCGGTGCCTCCAGGAGCAAGACTGATGAGAATCTTGCAGGCAGTGGTTGCTTCAGTTTGGCTGAGAATCCCCACAATGATAGAGGCAGCTGTATGAATCTTTCATATGTCAGAGAGTGTATCAGATACCAGCTGAAAGCGCCAATGAGAATTTGCACCGAAAGTCATGTCAGACTGCCAGCTTTCAGTCTCATGGGTCACCTATAAAAAAAATCATACGCACACAAGCATATTTTTACTCAGTAAGGCCCAGGCTCAGAAGAACATTATTCCGGGTAGCACTGCAACCTCAACTTCAGCAACAATCTATAGTTCCTTTGTGTCCAAGTCCTACATTAAAGGCATAGACACCGGCCAAACTCTTCCTTAGGTCAGTGAAAGTTTTTTCTGCTTGTTTCAATAGTTTTCAGTAGCTGAGGTGCCATCAGAGAGCAACGCTTAATAATGCTTCTGAGATATGACTTCAAAGGAAAGCAAAATGCTTCAGTAAGTCCCTTCCTTTCGACCTGCCATCAGCTTCCTCTGTTGGCACCAACAGGGTGCTGTTTCCTGTACATTTTGCTCCACTACTAATCTGTTTTGTGCATGTAACTAGGTGGTAGGAGGACAAATTGCAAAAACCATCCAACTACCATCGAAATTAGGTCGGGAAGGGGTCTGTGAAATCATTCGGACGCTTGTTGTACAACCAGCAGAAAGTGGTGCAGTTCTCCGTGCGTGTGGCCTAGTCCGGCTTAGTTCTGCGATGAGCTCCAACTGCTCCGCTTGCCTTCTAAGACAAGGATCCAGTCCAGCCCCAGCTGACTGGAAAACATGCAGCAGCCTCTGGGGCAGCAGCAGCACATGGAGCCTGTTCTTAATGATATGAAGAAATGAAACACTGGTTTTGTATGAGGAAAGGCTCCAACTTCACCCCTCTTCAGATTTTGCCATAACTCACACCATAGGCATCATCATAATTACTTAATCATCTTATATCTTCATGGAAAGCTGAGCTAATCAAATAGATGGCTACTGCTCATACAGGCTTTGCCTTTGCCTTACACAGGTCAGATGGGCTCTATCCTGGCAGACACCTGCCCCGTTCATTTGACAGAATAGTTTAGCAAGTTAAAGTGGCTCAACAAGGATTCTGATGGAAACCAGAGGTTACGCAAGAGCTGGGAGCACAAACTGGGAGCAGGGCAGAGAAACAAAGGAATGGGAGTGGGAACTGCCCCTTTTCTCCTGCAGTAACCTCCTAAATCACCTCAGCCCTTGGTCTCAACACAACAGCCCTTCAGCATGGAGCCGTACACCATCCCAATAAGAGCAACAGTGGTTGTTAAGGAAGCCAAATCTTTTAATAGATGAACAATAAGTATTGATCATTGCTGGTTATAAAAGGACACGGAAATTTTGTTGGGTTTTTTTTTGTTTGTTTGTTCGTTTTTTTAAAAAAAAGCTTTATAGCTACTGTCTAGGTCAGTTCCTGGGTAACTGAAAGCTGCCACGCTCAGTATTTCCTTGCGGTAGCTTGTGACGATTTCCCCCCTCTCTGTCTGTTCGTGACACTGGCAGAGCTCTGCTCCACATTCCTCCAGCACCTGTTCCCCGCACTGAGTTTACAGCACTGCCCGATGACAGAGAGCTGGGCAGCCATAATTCAGGAAGAGGTATGAGGGCAGGAACAAGACGCTGACAGAACTATCTACGCTGCCAGCGCTACCTGAACATGCACACAGATTCAAAGGAAACTTGTAAATATCTAGGTGCTACAACTTCCTTCTAGCTGAAAATTTTTGCATCTAGAATATCAAATGGAGGTGATTGCCCCCCTCTACACAGCCCTGGTGAGGCCACACCTGGAATACTGGGTGCAGTTCTGGGCTCCCCAGTACAGGAGGGATGTGGAGCTGCTGGAGAGAGTCCAGCGCAGGGCTACAAAGTTGATCAGGTGCCTGGAACATCTGCCCTATGAGCAAAGGCTGAGAGAGCTGGGCCTGTTCAGCCTGGAGAAGAGAAGGCTGAGAGGGGACCTGATTAATGTATATAAATACCTCAAGAGAGGGAGTGAGGAGGATGGGGCTGGCCTCTTCTCAGTGGTGGCCAGTGATAGAACTAGGGGAAACGGCCACAAATTGAGGCACCAAAAGTTCCACAGGAACTTGAGGAAGAATTTCTTAACAGTGAGGGTGACAGAGCCCTGGAACAGGCTGCCCAGAGAGGTGGTCGAGTCTCCTTCTCTGGAGATCTTCCAAACCCGCCTGGACACCCCCCTGTGCCACGTGCTCTAGGGGACCCTGCGTGTGCAGGGGGGTTGGACTAGATGACCTCTAGAGGTCCCTTCCAACCTTAAGTATTCTATGATTCTATGAAATCATTCTTGCCCATTTTATGAGCATGAAAGATGAGGCTAGACACAAATGGTTTAAGCAGAGCTGTGCCCCTGGGGACAGAACAGGAATGTTCTGGACAATGTTAGGAGGCCCCTCTCAGACCTGTTTACTATGATTCTGCGTTGGAAGATGGTGACAATACCTGGTTGATATTCAAAGATCATCTCCTTCCACCTCAAGCACGGTCCATCTCTATTAACAAGAAGACAAGCAAAGGGGGCAGGAGACCTGCATGTATGAACAAGGAGCTCCTGGCAAAACTCAAAGAGAAGGCGGCGGTATGCAGAAGGAGCAGCAAGGATAGATAAACTTGGAGAAATCCAGAGATGTTGCCCAAGTACTCAGGGATGGAGCAAGGAAAGTCAAGGCTCATCTGCATTTTTATCCATCAAGGGATGTTAAGGACAGTAAGATCTTCTTTCAGTACACCAGTAACCAAAGGAAGACTAGAGGAAAACGTGGGACTGCTGCTGATTGGAGCACAACCCTGCTCAAGCAGAAGGGCTGGACCAGATGATCTCCAGAAGTCCCTTCCACCATTAATCATCCTGCGACTCCGTCTTCCTACTGCAGAAACGCTTACCACCTCCAGCCAAGTCTCAAGGCAACGTCATGCTAAATCCTACACACACACACACGTTTCACTGCAAACAGGTCATTCCTCCAGGCCTATCCCATGAAGCACTAGTCCCACTCCCTGCGCTTAGTCCCCAGGCTCACATCCAAGCACACGAACAGGAGTTTGCAATTCCCGCCCCCATTGCACTCCAGTGAAAGAGAACGCCTCTAAGGCCGCTTCAGATGAAGAGTTGCAATGAAAACGCCCGTTGGAGAAGCTACGGAGGGAGCAGCAAGGCGCCTGCGCTCCGTGCATGCAGGGGCACCGAGGGAGCACCCAGGAGATGGGTCGAAAGTTCAAGGTGACAGTTAACGAGGAGCAGCTGCTGGTTGCCCACCCTCCAGCAGCAGGTGGGCCCCGGCCCCAGCGGTTTCAGGCGGCTCTGCCCGTGACCAACAGACGTGCGAGACCATCTGTCCGGGCGCGAGCCGCACGCAGCCGCCTTGGCTTTGTTGCCCCGACCTTCCTTGCGCAGAGACAATACAGGGTCTGTCACGGGAGCTCAGGAGCAACTGCGGAAAACCGAGCAGCCCTAGCGCTCCTGCACTCTTTTTCCCTGAGTCCCATGTGAATGAGAATCCTGCCTCTTCTTTTACCTGCAATATTGTCTTTCTCTCAGTGAGTGGCTTTCCTTTTGGGCCAAAACTCCGAAGGCAACAGACCCCGGCAAAGTCGTGTTGTCTTGCATCACTTGTGCTTAAAGTACCATGCACAGATGTTTTAATGTGCAATAAAGTTTTGCTGAGCTCTATTTCACACATGCCCAGTCACTCCGTGGCATGGATTTAACAGAAAAATGGTTCATGGGAGAGGCTTAACCTGCTTGCATTGATGAAGTAAGAAACCCCCTGTTTTCCTAGGGCCAGGTCTCTGTACAGTCTGCGTATTCGCACTCGTCAGCTGCTGCTGTGTATGCGGATCCCCCAGCTTGAGGGACGTTGACACCCGCCTCTACCCAATGCTTGACTAAAGAACACAATTTAGACAAATTCTGAGACATTAAAGGGCTTGCGAGTCCACTGGTCTAATAAGTTTCTTCACAGCACAGAAACATAGGCTGTAGAAAACATAGTATTAAAAATAGCATTTGGTCACCTGCCTACTGTCCTCTATTTCTCATAGTATGTTTAATCTAAAACTCATTACTTTGATACAAACTTCAACCCCGTCAGGCTATACTTTGCAACTGTCTTCACAGATATATTCCTTAGAGTTTTGTCTGATAGAGATCATTTTAGTCTGACAGTTTTAAAAGTCCCAAATAACCATGTTTCCCTTCTAGTCCTTATGGGAGAGAGATACTTCAGCACGGGACATCTCGCTGCCATGAAGCTTCTTCTGATGTCCATCCTAGATTTCTTCTTTCTCTCCCATTAATCCTAGTCATGCTCACATGTTCCACATAAAATAATCCCCATCCCTCCTAAATGTTAACACCCTTCAAATATTTTTAGACCATTAGTATCTGTCCTCCCCCGCCTTCAGTCATCCTTTAGCCAAGCTATGTATATTTAGCTACTTTAATCTTTCCTCCTAAATCAGTCCCTTCAGCTCCCAGATCAATGTTAAGTCTGGAATGCTTGCTGCTCTTCTTAGAGCTTACCCTGCCTTTTTGAGAACTTTCTGGTGACACGTTTGTAAAAACCTGGCAAGGAGAGAGACTCCTTCGTGTTTGGTTTCAGGGAAAAGAAACCCAAGCCAGCAGAGACGTATTTTCATATTCCGTATTTAAGGTTACCGGGAACTGAATTCAATCTGAAGCTGTAAATGAATGTGTTGTATACATAGGAGCACGCTGGCAATTGGAGATATTTGGATCCAATTGTGAAGGAACTTTGTGTTTTTAAAAATGGAAAAAAATAACACTAAGGCTTTTTATTAAATCTTTCAGAAACAAAGTGTGTAATGCATAGCAGGAAAGAAAAAGAACTACAAGAAGTGAAAATATTGAATAATGAAATTGAAACATATTGTCTCAGAATGTAAGGCAGAAGAGTAGATAGCAAACGGGAACTCAGATGCACTGGTGGCGTAATTGACAAAATAAAAAGGAATGAGTACCAGTACCCCACTGTGAAATATACCCCTCCCAATCAAGTCAGTCTTCCAGAATTACCAAATTTTTGAAATTTAGAACATAAAGCCAGAGGAAGAACGTAAAGGGTTTTGCAGTCTTGTGGATGAAGGCAGTGCCTGGAACATGAGGGACACTGTGACTGCACACATATACAAGGGAAAACTTCACCCTAAGTAACAATGTGGGCTTTAGGCCTGATAGGAGAGAAATAAATAAATAAATAAATAAATAAAGGAATACAGAACTACTAAAAATCATAAAGGGATTAGAGAAGATTTGTGCAGAAGTAAAGAAAAAAATAGTTATTATAACTTAGAGAACATCTGGGGCACAATAAAACCATTAATTCGTTTCCATTCATTTCATTACTAAGCGTGATAAAAGAACAAAGCCACAGATAGTACTATTATTGTTTTTTTTCCCTTCTCCCTTGCAAATATCAGCAGGTTTCTGGCTGGTAGGGGTTTTAGAAGAGGTAAATTCCTCAGTTCTCAGGAAATGCTTGGAACTTGTGCAAAAACATTTCTTTATACGTTTGCATGGAACACACAGAAGATAACAGCTGAATTGAAATGTAGATTAACATGAAGAGCTCTAAATTCAGCTTGCAAAGAAGAATGGAAGGAAAAACTTCATAAACTCCAGCAAAAGCTTAATCTGTTGCAAAAATCTCCAGAAATCTGGCTTTATAATAGTTGGAAACAAAGAACCAGAACCATATTGGGGCGAAACCGAAAGCTTAGCGAAATAAAATCTTGTTAGTAAGAAATGTTATGTCCATCTTAATACGAAAGTCACACCTACACCAGAAGGGAAGGAGGGAGGAGAAAAGCCTCCCAGCCTATGGGCTGATTGTCCATAGATTTAAGTTTCAACTATCTCACAGTACTAAACTCCCTCAAAACGGTAGATCCAATTCTGTCACCAAACCTGTGGGAGAGGGCCGTTCTTGGTTCGTCACGTCACAGTAAGGGAAGGAGAGCGACGCTAACGTATCTCCCCAAGGAACATCGCAGCCGAAAAGCAAATTCTGCAGTGCCAGGGCCAGGCAGCCCATGTCAAGTCAACCCATCCTCACCACGTTCCCATTGCCTGCAGTGAGTTGGTATAAGGTGAAATGCTGACCCAGCTACACAAGAGTATCAACACCTTGGAGGTTTTCATTTGTTTAATAGCACCCATGTTGCCCTCTCAAGAAAAAAAAATAAGAAAAGTTTTGAGAACAGAAGCAGGCAGCATATACTTTGTTCATTCAGATTTGTTTGCTTTTCACTTTTGCAGTTAGCTGGATATCAGAGGTCGTAGAAAACACTACTCTATTCCTTTGAGATGAAGACAATATTCTTCCCATTTGCCTTCTCATTTCAGAAGAGTAGGGTGGGATGAGCTACCTAGGACATGGTAGTTGTCAGCATCAAACTGACCTTCTACAGCAGCTTATTTCACGTTGCAGCCTCAAGGCTCTGTAGTTCACTGCAAAGGTTCAGGTTTTAACTGCAAAAGCTTCAGGTCTTAGCCAGTAGCGTAGTTAAATATCTCCTGGCATTCAACTTCCAGGTTTGGGAAGAAAACGTTTTCTGTCAGTCCCATTGGAGCTGACCCGCAAAGCGAAGGTACTGGCCATGGAGGTGACTGCCCCCCTGGTCTGCCCACAGAAACAGCTGCCCTGTCTGGAAGGCAGCTGCTAAGCGGCACATGCTGCAGAAGAGCTTTCTAACTAAAACAGCCGCCCGTTCCAGCTTCTCCTACAAAATAGCGCTGCAAACTTGGGTTCAGGAACAGCCAGAGGTCTGTGCGATGGAAGGGAACACTGGAGTCCCTCTACGGACTGTCCCAACCTTTACATCCTTGACTGTAAATCCAGGCCCCAGATGTGCTTTGTTAAACTAAATCTCACTGTGCTATCTCCTCTCTTATTTTTTCTGCCCTCGCTGCTGTTAGGAGCCTCTCAGCATTTAGCATCTCCATGAAAATCACGGAGAGATGGTAAGGCATTTCCCTCGGCTTCTCCAGACCAGACGCCACCTAAGTGGCTAACACCAAGTTCCATCATTACCTTTTCAGCACAAATATTACTGATATTCCTCCCATGGAAAAATACGGTTGGGAAAAACAAAAGCCAGGTTCATAATACCATGCCTCCGGGGTATTCAAGTAGGCAGCACTATTAAGAAATACTCCCAAAGCTTCTTAGTGCTCATTAGAAAAAATAAATAAATAAATAAAAATCAGTAATTTAATATGCCTTGGAATCTCTTTTAACATCAACAGAATGGTCAGGAGAAAAGGCTCCCCTATCAAATAATATATTTTTTATGTCTTAATCATCTGGCAGGCAGAGACTGCTGGGGAAGACAGTGAGGGCTTGCATCCTGAGCAGTGATATGGTCTAAGCCTATTTGGTCAGATTGCTGCCTGTGGTAATAGGCTATGTTCAGAATGAACAAAATAAGCAAATAAGCAAGCAAACAGAAAGGTGGAGTGCACCTCAGAGATCCTGTCCGCTCAGCAAGCCCCACACAGTAACGAGCAGTGTAAGAGCTGTGAGCAGCAAGACTATCCGGAGGAGAAGAGGCAGCATGAAGTCCTGCGTATAGATTGAAATGGTTTTAATAAATCATTGAGTTGAAATGATTCAATGATTTCAATCATTCAATCATTGATCAATCATTTCAATCATTGATTGAAATCATTTTAATAAGCCTATTTAAGCAAAACGGTACAAGTTCTTCATATTAACTTGGTTCTCAAGTTCAGCTTGTTCAGCAAGTAAAAGCTATGGGACTATACCTAACTTTAAATGGATTACAGGCCATCCCCCAACAGGTAAAAGCTGCATAATTCCACAGGCAAGAGATCCTATAACCCGAGATATCGTGCCCAAAAGGCGGCATGCACCACGTAAGCCATCACCGAGTGGGAA
The DNA here is from genome assembly GCA_003342815.1 of Eudromia elegans. Classification (NCBI taxonomy): domain Eukaryota; kingdom Metazoa; phylum Chordata; class Aves; order Tinamiformes; family Tinamidae; genus Eudromia; species Eudromia elegans. The sequence continues at coordinate 670,775 of PTEX01000211.1, forward strand.
ACAAGGCCAAGGTTGCGCTCTTGTCAAAGGGAAAGGGCTCGTACCACTCGGTAACACTTTTACCCTGTGGTCCAGCGAGTTACTTGCAAAATCAGTCTTCCCTTGGAGGCCTAATGGACACAGAGCCTGTCCTGTTCCGTGAATTGGCTCATGAGCAGCGAGGATGAAATCACGGGCTATATTTACCTGGCCTGGTCATGTCTTTCTATAGATTCACAGGCTGGGCCCCTCTTCCTTGGCATGGATGCTAAAGCCTCGCTCGCAGGCGACGGGGGGCATAAATCAGAGCGTGGGGCCCCACCGGGAGCGCGCCGAGCTGCCGCTCCCGCCGGCGACAGGTGCCGTGGCAAGCAGGGACACGGACACCGCCCCGCTCCGGGGCCGGGCGCTTTGCAGCAAAGCTGCTCATCTATTGTCCAGCGCCTTCTGTGGCTTACAGTTAACCGGAGACTCCCCAGCAAAAGTCAGTGCATGCAGGGTCAGAGCCCAGTCAAGTCTATCTGGTTTCTGCAGTTCATTCCACTTTGTCTTTACTTTTACCCTCGCATTTCCTTTATTTCTTTTCCAGTCCATTTCAGTCCCTACTCTGACACATGAGCCCTAAAGCTGAAGCATTTCAGAGACAGGGGCTACACAAAATGATTAGGAGATGAAGGCAGGCTTACAATATATCTGTTTCATGAGTAATTTTAAGAATTCGCCATCCCAAAAGCTAGCACAGACAGTGGTGAGGAGCACATTACTAATCTAAACCCTGGCAAGCCACGGGGGTCATTTTCAAGGAAGATTTTCGTTGTTCAACATTTTAAGCAAGCATTGCTTCTAAAAGCAGCAGTCCTACCTTCATCTCAACCACAGCTGCTCACTCCCATCTCCATCACTCGTCTCCTTAGTGCAAGCACGAGCAGTTGTGCAGCAAGGCAGTGAAACAGATCACAGATCCAAATTAAAGTTCCCTTTCCCTCCATTTTTGGCCATGTTAGTTTTTGGCTGGATCTATTTCCTGGTCTCTTCCATGGCACGGTCATAAAAACATTGATACCAACACAGAGCAGGAGTCGATATCTGCCTCAGAAGGCTGCCTAGTATTGGGTGATCACGCTCAACATGGAAGTGTAGCTCTGTAACGACTTGAGATATTGCTGCCTTCTCCCCTCCTTGCTCCCCATGGTGCAAAATGCCATTTCTCCCACTGCATCGGCCCAACTGTTTTTATAGTTATATTTAATCCTGATCATAAGATGCAAGCTGAGGTGGGCAGAACTTCTACTGCCACTTGCTGTGTGCTACCTTTGGCCCAAATTCAGTCATTGCTGCTGCCGTCCATGCTCATATTCCTTGGAAAAAGAACACATTCCATGGCTTTGAGACTTCTGGTGTGCTGAGCTCACTTGGAGTCTCTGCTGTGGAAGAACACAATTCTGGTCCTGGGAACTCATGAGCTGGAGCCATCGCAGCCTAAACTGTTGCTAATGCAACCCAAAAGACAACTCTTCCCTTAAGCTTGCACCTTGGGGAAACTCCGTGCAAGATAAGAAAAGCCCTAGCTGGGGTAGAAGAGGGCAGGAGAAGAGCTTTTGCAGGAAAAGAAAGGCTGAAACCATATCACCAACTGACTGAAACCAGTCACCAATCAATTCAGCTTGGATTACAGAAGAACACAGGCTCAACAGGAACGACAGGAAGATATCAGAAGATTATAAAAATATTCCAGCAATTTAGTTTCTCATCTGCCTGCAAAATAGCCCAAGTTATCACCCTAGGCAAGAGTGTAATTTGGTTTCTAGTTTACAGTCATAGCCAAGGCAGCTACCCCGAACCAAAACTATCACAAAAATCTAGATCAGCAGTTGCACTTTTGTGGATGAGAAAACCCAGGGAGAGAACCTAGCTAAACTCTGCACTGAAGACGTTCTCTATTTCTGTGTAACTATGAGCATGCACCTAGTTAAACCAAGCAGTGCAGATAAGACCTTGTAAACTCCACCCAAGCCACCACAGCAATCTATAGCAATCTGTCCCTAGATGAGGGAACAACGACCTGAAGGGTTGGACAGAAGCCTGCAAATGATGTGCAAAATGTGGCATTTAAAGCTTTGGGGCATCTTGCTGCCATGGTGGGGCCTGCAGGGACACACAGGTTCAATAGATTGTAAAGCAAGAAAAAACTCGAATATCCTGGGCAGTAGAGGGTTGTTTTCCACACGATTATCCCAAGTGCAATGAGAAATAGTTTTAACATTGGATACCCAAGATTGTAAACTCTTGACTTCTGCTTTGCTTTAGAGTCACACAAGTAGCAGTTGACTCCCTCCAAACTGAACAATCGAGCCCAGACCTGCTTTTCATGGACTACAGCAAGAGAGAAATCTTAGCAACTGTGGAATGGATCAAAACCCGCCCCCAGCGCCTGGACGTTGGCTCTGCAGCAGCTGCAGGCCGGTACGTCTCTGCTGTCAGGATTAGGCAGCGTGCTAGCGGAGAACAGCTCACAGGCGACAGGGCATTCACGGCAGTGCTGTAAGAAGGCAAACTGGAGTGAAAGAGCAGCCAGAGCTGCCCGGTGTCTGCTGGGGCTTGCTCCCTTAGGGGTAGGTACCTGAAGGACTGTCTGTGCTTGTGCAACAGCAGCAGGGCTGTACAGTGTTCAGGAGCTCAGCCTCACAGACACGGCCCTTTACCAGTCAGCATAACAAGATGGTTAGAGAGGTCGGTGGGAGGAATAGGAGACACCTTACAAGATGCAGTTATTCCCATCCTTTGGGTTGTTATAGTGCACTCATCCAAACCTTAGCTCAGCAGCATGCCCCGCTCTGGGAGCTGCCTTCTTGTTCCCTCCCGAAACAGATACCCTATAACTTGCAGTGTTTTTTGTTTGGGAGTGTCTGTTTCTGTTTAGGGGTGGGAGGGCAGGAAGGGAAGGGAAGCACAGCGGGGCAGGGAAGTTTAACATCTTACGCTAGTTAAAACCTTCACCAACTTTCCTAAAACTTAAAAGTCACCGACTGCTTCCATTTGGGACAGCCCGAGAGGAAGGAAGCAGCTCACAACATTGCCTGGTGCAGGGCAAGCCGAGGTGCCGCGAGGGGCCGGCCCCTCTCCTTACCGTACATCTTGCCCTCGTCCGACAAGATAATCTTGCGCCGTCCGCATGGCGGGTAGATGGCTAGCGCTTCCTGGAAGCTCTGCTCAATGTCCGGACTCCACACGCCCTCGGCGTCATTGTCGATGGGTTTGTCCAAGGCCTCGCTGCCCCCCGAGTCGTTGCTCCCCTCAGGGGAGGTGGGAGAACTCCACTCGTTGGAGGTAATGGTGCCAGCTAGAAACTCCAAGGTGCCACGCGGAGAAGCCGACTCGGAATCTGCAACGAGAAACACACCCCGTCTCTCGGTTAGAAACCCTCCTCCCTAGGAAAACAGAGGAGATGCTCAAGGAAAATAAATAAATACATAAATAAATACATAAACAAACAAACAAATAAATAAATAAGTGACCAAACAGGGAGCAGTCCACATGTGCATGAATTGGCCTTCCCAGGAGAGGAGCACCTCAGCTAACAGCCCAGTTCTACCAAAGGCAGCATTTGGTCTGAACAGGCTCAATCCCTCTGCTCTAGCTTAAAATTCAGACATGCAACTGGATAACTGGAACAGAAGGGGTCAACCAGCCTGGCCTGGCAACTAGATAGATGTGCTCCTAACTCAACTCATGTGAGTTTTTAAGTGCTTTCATCAAGGCTTCAGCAAACACATTTTACCTCAATTTTACCTTAAATGGTAACTCAATCATGTGCTTCGTTTCATTGCTGCAGAGAGAAAAGCCTTTCCTTCTCCAGATCCTCCTGCTAACGAGCCTGCTTCTTTATCTTTTTGGCTCACTGCTTTCCAACTCCCTTCACAAACCTTCCTCTCTCATTTTCCCCTCCCCTCTGCAGCCGCTGCATCACTGCTGTAATGTCATTTAGCTTTCTGAACCCAGCGAGCAGGCAGGGGTTCAGCCTGGGTGAATGACACCACACAAAATAAAGCTGTGATGAATTACCCAGTCACCACCGAGCACAGGGATCCAGATTTTCTTAGATACTGTTTCACTGGACTGGAGCTCGCGGTCGGTGTCGTTTTTAACACTGACATTTCTGCTTCTCAATCATCAGCCACAATTTTAAAGAGCAATTCCCAGAGCCCGGCAGTTTAATGGGATGTCTCCCAAATCTGCACATTATAAGCTGGCGGGGGCAGAAGGCTCCATGAGTTAAAGGATAAGGGCGCTGGGTGCACATCAGGAATCCTGGGTTTGTTTCTACCACTCATCTTCAGAAGGACCTTACATTTCTCTGCAGCCCTCTGCCCCTTTATCCCTTGTGGATCTTGGGCTATTAAATTGCCAGTGGCAGGAGTAAAAACTGGCTTCTCCTTGAACCTAAATATGCAGCAACTAGGGAACTAGCTCTTGAAAACTGCTATGAAATAAAGAGCCTGCATTAAGACAGAAGCCATTAACTGGTCTTCTAACAGACCTCAACCATTCCCCTGCCTCAACACCTTTTTATTAGTTTTATTATCTGAGGCACAGAGCAGGCTCACAAACCAACACCCAAGCTAATGAAACTAAATAAGAGAGCTCAAAACGTGGCTGCATTGCTGAGTAACAGTGCAATGTCAATATGACTTTCTTGCAAGAGCAAGAGAATCATCATGTCACGTCAAGGCAGAGTGGCTCAGAAATACCAGAGTGATGGTGATAAGCAAGACACAGAGGAGAGAAGACTGGACATGATCTACATGGAAAACTTGCTGGAATAAGATTAGTGTAGTTATGCCAAGCCCCATCTGGCAAAAAGACAAAGCAGACCCATTCAGTCAACTTCTAATTTTCAAAAATTCCGGCCTTACACAACCCAAAACTTTTCAAGAGATGAAACCATAAAATGCTGTAAAATGTTGACAACAGAGAGTGGTTCTCAGATGGTTCTACTGCTCTCTAACAACTGTAGATAGGAGCAAATGCCTGTAACACCTCTGTTAACTCCGGGAACAAGTAGGTTAACACAGGATGTTTGTATAATAAAACTCTGTACGCAGTATACTCCTCCCATCATGATGCAGAGTATTTACCCGTGGTTGAGATGGAAATTCAGAAAATCTAGCATACAACTTATTTCCCCTGTTAGGATGTTTGGAATACAAGAACCACTAGCATGGTCTACCACCATCCACCAGTCCATTTCAATCCCTACATTGCACTATTTTAACCCTCTTGATCCATGCTATACACTTTCAGTCCTGCAATAAATGAGGGAAGAAATAAAAATTAGGGATGGGTTGGGAAGGGAGGAAGGAAGGGGAGCTCAGACTTCTCTTTAGCACTGGGACAGATATCTGAAGCTCACTGTGAATGGCCCCGAAGCAGACCGTGGCTTTTAGAGATCCCAAATAAACGGTAACGTCTGCTTCCCTCAGCAAGCGTTTATCACCAATTTTCTGCCTTTCATTGGCAGATGCTCAACACACACACACAGAAAAAATGTGGGTATTTGAGATGCTCCAGTGGGGGTAGGCGGGAGTAGAAGAGTTAAGTTTCCCAGTGGAGACCCAGACATAGGAAGAGAAAGAGAAGCTACCTGTTTCACCTGCTCGTTTGATGTTTCCCCAGGCATCCCTTGTCCCTGCTGGCTCTCCATAGTCTCCATGTTTATAGCACATTAAAATATAAGGTTTGACATAGGGAAGGTCCTCCACCGGCCTCTCCCCCAAGTAAAGCACGCTCGCCCTGCTTGCCAGTGGGGCTTCCAAAGGCCCGGCCGTGGGGAAGCTGCTGCCACTGCTCTCAAGAGCGGAGCCCCCAGCAGGCAAAATCACGCCCTAGGCAATGCCCTGCCAGCAAACCAACCACCACCAACAAAAGGTTTGTAAAACAAATTACTTTAACCTCAATTTCACTGCAGGCAACATGAGCAAAATGCGCTGCAATCTGGACGAATACAGGCGATGCATAACCGTTCTGTTTGCCTCGGTATCCGCACTCTGCAATTTGCTGCCCGACCATCTCATGTTTATGAGGCTTCAACTCCGTGCCAATGCTCTTCAGTGACAGGAAGCTCGAGGTCCCTTCAGGTCCAAGCTCCAAAATAAGCAGCGAAGGAAACACGTGCCGCGTGCAGGAGGACTCCCCGTCAGCTCCCAGGGCTCCTCCCTCCAAGCGCCAGGGCAAACCTGTCCTGGCTTCAGCTGAAGTTGTTTCAACACTCGGGAGAATCCACAGAGCAAGACAGAAATATCTAAGCCTTTTCTCACGCTCGTGTAAATCAAGGGAGAAGTGACTAGATACCTTTTGATAGTTTTCTTTTTTAATGTTGCTTCTCACTTTCCCTTCTAGAGGACCAATATTAGGTGTAACCCGAGCTATACTTTGGTCAGTAGGTAATGACATGTGCTGTCAGGGCCAATCCTGATGTTTTCTACAGCTTGGAGCCTGATTCTGCCCTGCCTTCTTGGAACTTCAGCTACTCAGATGTGGGAAGGATCCGATCCTGAAAGGAAGCTTCTCTCTAAACAGACTTTCCTCCTCCTGGGCAGACTCACCTAACTATGAATGCCCAGACCAGCCACATCTCTTCAGGACAACCACCTCTGACACTGCTGATCCTCTCTCCTAATGGCAAACTTTGCTCGGTTCCAGGCTACAGTCCCTCTTTAGATCTTTTAAACCCTCCACACTTGTTCTTAGCTCTTTCATTTCTGGCTTATAGTAATCCTTATTCTGATCCCATTCCTTATTACTTCGCTCAAAGATGATTAATCATCTTTCTTTGGGGACTCCGGTCACGTCCTGTCTACAAGGACCAAAGACACTAGCCCCTCACAGCACCTCCACCCCCTCACCACAGCATCTCCAATTTCCTGTTGCATTTCCCTCCGTTCCAACAGCCTTGGTCCCCAGACTTCTTTATGCCACGGCTCGCCTCTGGCTCGGAGCACTCGCAGCGGCAGCCTTCCGGGCCATGGGGCAGGGAAGCCGTGAATACCAGCACAGTCTTTCGGCCCCACAGCTTGGGTTTGATCGCTCTCGTACTGATAATTTCCAGGTCTTGCACACGGCCTCTCCTTGAGGCTCAGAGACCCGGCAGGGCCGAGCAGCTGCCAAGAGCCCCTCAGCAGAGGGCTCCCCGACAGGGAGTGCGTGGGTAATAGGTCCTGCAGACCCACACATCTGCCCTGCAGTGTCAGCCCCACGCTTGCTGCTCTTGGTAACAGCTCCCTCCCAAGCGCTCGCGTCAGCTGCTCCACACACACTCAGACCTTCCCGGGGATCCGAAACGCTGCCGCCAGCTGTCTCCAGTTGCTCCGCTTCCTTAGAACTGCTCTGTCCCAAAGGCTCTCCCCGCCCCCACCACGTCCACTCCCGTTCCCTCCTGGGATCAGGATGGAGGAGGATACAGCGAGCAAGGGGCCCCTGCGGACTCCCCGGAGGTGGAACGCTCGCCGGCACAGCGCGGGGGAGCCGGACAACGCGGTCCTGCCTCGGTTCCGAGTGGGGCTCAGCCCAGGCAAGTCACCTCGCTTGACAGCGGACGGACCTCTCTTCCTCTCACCTTTCCTTGTCTCATTTAACAGAATTGCAAGCTCTTGGGGCAGGGACTGCTGCCTATTACGGGTATTCCTTGGAGTTACTGTAACGTAAATAAAAAAGTACACAATTCTAGGACTTGCCGTCTCGGTAACATGAGCCAAATACTGCTAATACAGAGGACCTGAACCACAGCGTTTTTATGTCTGACCACCAACATCTGCAGTCGAGTAGACAACTTCAAAACAGAACGAATCCAAACAGAAGAGAAGCCCTGCTGCTCAAGCTCTAGCATTAGATGGGTAGGTTATAGCAATAAGAAAACCTGGAAACAGTGCATTCTGCATGGAAGTAACTGGTTCTTGCTAACACGTGTGTTTACACCACACAGTGTATAACACAGGGGGACTGATCTCATAAAACTATTAGTTTGAGAAGAGCTCCTGCCTAAGGTGCAGCAGCAGAGGATACTGCAGCCTATCAGCAGAAACAGGCAGGGGAATTCCACAGGACACGACCAAAGTAGCTCAGTGCCTCTGAATGAAGGACGAATGCGATTGGAAATGGGTAGCTCCAAGGGGAAGCAACGCAAAGATTGCACGAGAGAAGGAAGGGAGGAGGGAAAAAAGGAAAAGGCACCGGGGAGGGCGGAGGTGGGGAGGTGCCTACGCGTTAGTCATTACCTGGCAAGCAGTCGCTCAGGCTCCCCAGAATCTGTACTCTGCTCATTAAAGCAGTCATTAAAGCCAGACCCACTCCAGTTCCATCGGAGGTCACAGTGACGTCGGAGAGGATCGGGAACAGTTCAGAGGGCTCCACTTCCGTAACAACTTATCCAAGTGCTGAGACTCTGTTAGAATCCCAGCCTTCACCCTAGGCCTCCTGCAATCCCTGCGCAACGCTGGCTATTCCCTGGGAACATCCCTGTCCAGGACACCAGGGAATTGCTGCTGCTGCTTCAGCTGTGCGCAAGACTAGCAGTGCAGGTGCTATGCTGTACAGGGAAAGCAACAGCACTTGAACAGGCGGCAACACAACGGCGGGCGAGGAAGGAAGGAGAGCTGAGGTTCCCTGTGCGCACCAGGCAAGGGGATGCCATCGTTGCACTACACCTACCGATCGTGCCCGGGGTTTTCCGTCTCCTTCTAAGCACTGAGTACAACCAGCTCACAGAGGAAGGGGCACTGCCAGCGTCCGATGCTGCGCGAGGCGTGCCGGGGCTCCAGCGGAACGCTTCCCGCCCGGCGCAGCCATGGATCGCGCTCCGTCTGCCGCGGCACCGAAACCGCCCGCAGCAGCTGCTGCCCCAGAGGCACCCGACTTGCCCAGCAAGGCGAAACAGCATTTTCAAATTATCGCGGCGGCAGAGCTCTGCTGGAACGGGGCGGGGATGTCGTGTCCAGCACAGCGATATTAACCCAAACACGGAGCGCCGGGAGCCGCTCTCGGAGCAGCCCTGGATAGCGCGGCCGAACAGGCTGTGAGGAGATGAGGCTGCGCATGGCCTCTCACCCACGCGCTCCGCTACGCGCGCGCCAACCCGGCCACCAGGGCGTCCCGCGGGCCGAGGCAGGGGGCAGCAGGGGGCTCGCGCCCTCCGAGAGGTGGGTCCTGTTCTCAGTGCCCAGGGGCAGAGCAGAGGTTGCGAGCCACAAACCAGGCGCACGGAGCCCGCACTGGGGAGCCCTATCGGCGAGGGACCCCGCGGAATGACTGCCGGGAGAGATGCACCTCAACGGGAGGGCAAAGGACCAGGCTGGGCTGGCCCCAGCCCTCAGGGCCCCAGTGCGGTTCCCGGGGAGTCACCATTACCTCCCACGTGGGAGCTGTTCCCGGAGTGCTCTTTCTCCCGAGTCCCACAGCCTTCCGAGGCTGTGCTGGGGTGGTGAAGCATCACCAGCCTTCTCCTAGTGGCCGTTATATTCCCAGCGAGCTCCGTGCTGTCGGGAGGGAATTAACCCGGCAAGTTCAATAATCACGTTCATTTTCTGTTACTGCATCAGCAACAGCGTTAACTAACACCTTTAAACGTGATCCACCCTTCGGCTACAGGCAACTGTACAGACCGGTTCAAACGCCTTGGGTCTCACCAAGCCAAACTTAAGGGAGAAATAATTCACAGTTAAGATTTGATTAAAAAGTAATGTTTATCTTAATATAAAAAGATAGAGAGCTTTTAACAGGAACCTAAAAAAAATTTTGCTCTAAACCCGCTGCAAGTCCATTCTCTGAAAATCGCAATTGCCAGATTCATCCCTCATTTGAGCTATATAAAACTATAGTATAAGAAAGCAAATAAAGGAATGAACAAACAAAAGTAAAGTAAAATCTAATCAAGTATTTCAAGACAAAAAAAAAACTTTAAAGCAATTTGCAAATGCGGGTGCTTTGACTTCAAAAGGACTCCTTTTTCTTAGGATTTAAGTTTATTATTTGCTGGAAATTGCAAATATTTTGAATCTATCAAGCATTCCCAAACTGAGGGACTCATAATTTGAACATTACAAAAGGTGAGGGCATTAAGTGCTTTCCCCATTGCTGCTTTCTGTTCATGCATCTCATCCCTCTTGTCTAGGACTCAAGGGCACATGTCCTGAAAAAACTACAACCGTGACATATTTAGGTTCTCACGACACCAGTGGCCAAATTTCACATGGATTCAAACATGAGACAGATGTCGATCCCTTCTCAAATCTCATCCAAAGCAAGGAAAATATTCAGCTCCAGAACAACCACCAGCCTTCAACAAGAGCAATAGCTGAACCTGAGCTAAGAGTCTTTCCACGGAATAGAACCAATTCACCACATGCCGTGACAACAGTAGGAGTTAAGCGGGAGCTAAAAGGTGCTTGGCAGTTTTCCCAAGCCAATGCCTAAAAGTAAGGAATAACCATGAAACGGAGAGGCCCCACAGATGATCCCTATGCACTACTGCCTATGTCATCAAGCTCTGTGGGTACCCCGAGGCCACCTCGCCGCAGAGCTGGGGTACGCACGTGCCGCCAGGGACATGCAGCAAGCAAACCTGCACTGCTGGCGGCTCCAGAGATCATTTCCTAAAGGCGGACGCTCGGGAAAGAGCGCCACATTTGTTCTTCCATAACGGCGTGCGAATCCTCCCAGCAGACGAGCAGATTCCAGCCATTTTAGACAGTTCTCCCACCAGTTGACAGTGGGGGAGCCCTTAAATGAGCCCCTAACTCATGCTAGTGAAATTCTGAGGTCAGAACCCTTTGAATTGTGGCAGAATAAGTACTCTTAATCCAAGCACCTACATACAGATTTCATGGAAAGCAATGAAATAACCACAAGCACCTGTAACTATGGCCCAAACCCTCAAACTGGAAGCACTAAGCAGAAAAAAGAGAGAAAAGAGACCAAGGGAAAAAAGAAAAGCACAAGTTAAACTTACCCCTAGATATGCCAGGAAAGCTCAAACCTTCTAATCTATCTCTGTGCCCTTCCAGTCCCTTCTCCCCAGGAAGGTCAGCAGGTTATACACCTTCTGCTGGATTAATCTGCAGGGAAACAAGGGCAGCCAGCCAAGCAAAACTGGATTCTTAAAGGGGCACCACCAGCAGAGACTCGGCTCCGTTTTGGAGAGCGCGTTCTAACAAACAAGAGCTGTGCCCAAAAACAGTGGGAATAAAATTCAGAAAAAAAGAAAAAAAAAGAAAAGAAAAAAAAAGGAAAGATGATGCTTCTTTAATTTTTGCAGTTAGCTCACTTGATGGATTCAATATGGCAGTTTCCCTTGTTCTGAGCAGTTGTTTTATTCTGTTTGTGTAGACGTTCCACATGTGAATGGGAGAGGGGAAATTATTTCCTCTTCTCATTGGAAAGATGAAGTAGGAAGCGCTAGGTAAGGAGGGGATGGTCTTAGCAAACCTACCTCACACCTCTCTCCCCAGCCCGTACCTCCCCCCACCTGAGATCCTCTCCAAATCCGGCTCCTCCTCTGGTGTCAACGAGTTTTCCTTCAGGGACCTGTTCAGGAGAGGTTTGCCCAGATAAGAGGGACTTACCTATCAGTAAATCATCCTATATTTGCACTTTCCTATCTCAGTTAATGGAATCTCGGTGCTCTCCTGGCTTTTCCTTCGGTTAAAACCCAGCAGTCCTGGTCGTAATAGATTAAACTTGGCCTGAACATTTGCCATTAATGGTTACCATACTGTTTGAAAGGAAGCGCTCTGAGGACGATGGTAATTTATTTTCCCTTGAGCAACAGCAAAGGGCGCGCGGGAAGGGTTCGTGCCCGGGCTCTGCAAGGCGCTCACGCTCACGGCAAAGGAAAACACCTCGCTCCTGGCAATCGCATCCCAAGATACAATCAAGGTAACTGTGAAACTCTTAACAGAAAACAGAGCCGGTGACTCAGCCAGTGGCACCAGGAACTGGAAAACCTGCCCCGCCCGATCAGGAAAACCTCTAATTCATATGGCATAAAAACAAAGGGAGCTGATGGCATCATCTCCAGAAAAAGGAGGAGCCCAGGGGCAGGAGCAGAGCACAAGCGACACAAATGGAGAGAAAACGCCAACCCTCTCACCGGGTAGCCTCGGATCTTGTAATCGCAGAGCTCCATTCGAGCAGAGCACATCACTGATTTTTGTAAAGCTCCTCCCCAGATCGCGGCCGTAGAAAGTAATGTGTTTGGTATCTGTTTAACATTAACATTTGGTGGGCATAATGCAGAAACTGGGGGAGGGAGAGGGGAGCGTATCATGAAAAGTAGTTTGGGTTTATTATAAATGATATATCGTAAATCTTGATAAACTCGACTGTTCTTCAAAAGGAGGATAGGATTATTATAAAGCTGGAGAGCAAAACGAATACAGTGGATGATGGAACAGGTTTACATTTAGAATTGCATTTGCCACTCTCCAAGCAAATCATAGCTGATAACTTAAATCACTTGGAGAGCAGTGCTTATATGATTAGTAAATCAACCAATGACTTCAATAAGAATATAATGACATATACTCATGTAGCCAGCCTTAACAGGGATGCCTATTGGTTTGTTGCAGGAATCTGTGCTAGTCCAGTTTTTATTAATTAATGGTCTGGAAGACTGGAAGCTAACGGAGTTTGCAGGTGATACAGAATGAAGTTTATGAACTCCAGTGCACAGAGACACTTCAAGGGGATTCAAACAGTTCAAAAAATGAAAAAGACAAAGGGGAGAAAATATCCCCAAATAGGACTATCTGGAAAAAGTTAAGGCCAAGAAACTGAAGAAACACCAATGGAAAACCAAAGATAAATCAAGTGAAGAAAAGAGCTCTGTCAGAAACAGGGACGCAAAACACACAAGAAAGACAATAACCGAAAGAGCAGTTTACAAAGTAAATACTTGGATGTAAGTTTGTTTGCGTTTCCTCAGCAAAACCCCCATACAACAAAGAGATGTGAATCACCAAGAAGTGCACCAAGGCGAAACCTGTTGCAGTAGCATCTGTCTGAACCGGTCTGCGTGTCAGGCAATCCTTCCTGTAGACACTGGGCTACGGAAAAGCCGCCTATGATAATCAAGGCAAAATCTGCTATGGGGTATTTAGGAGAAAACAAAACAAAAAAGAAAAACAGACAAGGGATCAATGTGAGCTATAGGGACGGTATGATGGATTTTTAGAGAAAAGAAAGAAAAAAAGCAATAAAAAGGGCAAGACTGAACTGCTGCTTTCCTAAGATACAGGCGAGTGGCAAAGCTAGACTGAGTACAACCGAGAGCCGTGTGGCTTCCACAGAAGTGCCTACAGGCCTAGTCCGGGGTACGGTGTTCCCAAAGACCTGGCATAGGAGGCAACACCGCCAAGAGAAACAGCCCCAACCCTCCCTAGCCCTGAGCTCTGGTCTCTGTGCCTCGTCACACACATACACTAACGTTTACGTGACCATAGGGCTAACCGGCCTGTGGGACAGATCTGGCTGAAAACGGACTTGATAAAAGGCTGTTTCTTATCTGGATCAGCTCCTTCCCATGCCAGCAACCCGGGTGGACAACCAGAAGTGCAAACACGCTCCAGTGAGCACGGGAATAGCCCCACCAGGAGAGAAACACACAACTGGAGGCCGCGTGGACAACTTCTTTCTTCGGCAGTACCAGTCCGAAACCCTTGTTCACCCACCTCTCTAACTCCAATGCGATGGAGAAGGAAGAAAAACAAAAGGGAGGAAGTAACCCCCATGTTACTGAGGAAGGAAAGCGGCAAGGACGAGCAAAGCATCGCCCCCAGTGGCAGCAGCAACCTCGGGCAGGGGCTCCTGGGGACTGCAGCTCTCACCAGCCTCCTCGTGACTCCGCTTGCTGCGCGACCCCGGTAAAAGGGCTGGCTGAGAGCACAGGAACGCCAGCTGGTTTTGAGCGCCGGCAAGGCTCGGGGCCACCAAGCCCTTCTTCTCTTCGGAGCTTGCTCGCACGGTCCGCACGGTGCGGTTTTTCCGTGGGATTTCCATGCTATACGAATATTAAAATCTATGCCATGGTGATAACTTAAAATACTTTAAAACCGACGATAAAATTAACTCAAAATCTGAAAGATGTACAAGGAAGCTAAGAGGGAGGGAAAACTGCTGACACTTATTATAACCAGCAGGAATTCTCCAGCACACCGATTCCTGCAGAAATCACCGCCGAGAAGCTCGGGCCGTGAGCGGATACTCGAGATTGACTCCAAGTCCAGCCCGGGATTTTGGAAAAACCCTTAAAGTGCCTCCGCACCGCCTGGCTTGGTGCCTTTAATCTCGCCTGTGAACTGAACTTCCCAAGGGAATCACCGAGACACCTCCCGGCACCGCAGAGCTCCCGGAAAGAGCCCCCTCCGTGGTCGCTACGCGCAGCCGGGCTCTCCTCCGCCGCCAGGAAAAGCTATCGCGACCGAAAGCTCTTTTTTTTTGTCCCAAAAAGTCCTTCGCTCTCGAGCTTTACTGCCGCTCGCGGAGCAGCTTCAGCCGGGCCCTGGCCCCTGTGTCACTCCCGGGCTCCGGTTCGCCCCCTGTTCCTCCCCTCTCCCTCGCTCCGCGCCCGGTTCTGCCGCCCTCCGCCGAGGCAGGGACGAGAAACCCTCCGGCGTCCCCGCAGGGGCACACGGCAGGTGAGCGAGCGTCCCGTCCCGCTCGGCTCCTACACAGAGAGGGCGACCCAAGAGGGAGGGGAAGAAAACTCTTTTTTCCTCTCTCTCTCTCCTTTTTTTTTTTTTTTTTTTTTTTCCCCCTCTCTTTCCGGGAAGCCGATCTGTTTCGAGTTAGGAAACAAGGAGAACAAAAACAATCCCGTTTTCTCCTCTCTCTCTCTCTCCCCCTTCTCTTCCTCCCTGTCCGAAAAGTACCGTAACGTTTATTTGTGGAGCGCTCAGAGACCTCCTCTCTTTAGGTTACAAAGTAACTTCGGGTTAAAGGAAGGCAAAACAATGGCACATTGTTTTTGAGCTTTTTAAAAATAAATTTATAACTTCTTAAAGAACTTTAGCAAAGTTTTTTTTTTTTAAAAAAAAAACACTTTTAAATTTACCCTCCTCCCTCTGGCTCCTAGAAGTTAAAAAAGAAAAAAAAAAGAAAAAAGAAAAGAAAGGAAAAGGCAAAAAGGAAAGCAAGCACCGTCTTCAGCATCACGGCAAGGAGTTAAGTGGAACTATCTACACGAGACAATAGATAAGTTGCTGAAGCTTTTTGTTCGCCTCGCTCCAAACAAAAGTCCCTTCCCGAGGCAGGCCACCGAACTTCAACAGGTCTAACTGCGCAGTGAGCGCCGTCGGGAAAGCTCTTCCTTCCTTTCGGTCACCTCCTCATCGCGGTCACACATACTTACATTAAAAAGTTCTCTCTCGCGGACGGCCTTTTGTTCTCCCCACCAACACCCCCCAGCCCTCCCAGGAGGACCCACACCCGCTCCGCGCACCGTCCCGGCCGCCTCTCCCCGCGGACAGCGCCCTTAAAGCCGCGGCGCCCTCCGCTCCCCGCCGGAGCCACTCGGGCTCCCTCTCGCACGGCGAGCCGCGGGGCCCCCGTGCCCCACAGCGGCCGGCGGCGGCCGCCGGTCACCTCCGCGCGGGGCTCCCCGCGGCTTCCCTCGCGCCCCGGCGCCCCCGCGGCGGCGCCTTCCTCGCGCCTCCCCTCCTCCTCCTCCTCCTCCTCCTCCTCCTCGCCCGGGTTGCGGCGCGTCCCGACCTGGGCGGCGGGCGGCGGCGTCCAGCGCTGGGTGCGCTCCGGGACCCTCTGCCTCGCGGGAGGGGAGGGGAGGGAGGGCAGCGCTGGGGAGGGGAGGGCGCTCGCGGCGCGACTGCCCCTCGCCATGTCCCCGCCCCGGCCCCGGCCGCGGGCGCTGCCGCTGCCCGGAGCGTCGCCGGGGCCGCCGCGGGCACCTCCTCACCTGGGGGGCGGGAGGCGGCGCGGGGAGCGGGAAGGGAAAGTTTTATTGCTGTTGTTGTTGTTGTTGTTTCCCCTGGAGTTTGAAAGGAGGGAGCGGGGAATGCGAGGAATGAGAGCTGGAATGGGATGAACGCGGCCGAGGGCGGGCGCCGCTGCCGCCCCGCGTGGAGGCCGGGGAGGGGGCGGCGCCGGGAGCGGGACGGAGCGGCCGGAAGGGCGGCGGGAAGGAAGGCGCTGCCCGGCGGGCGGGGGAGCGCGGGAAGGAAGCGCCGGGCGCCCGCACGGGAAGCGCGGGGGGGCCGG
>PTEX01000211.1:687088-716998 GCA_003342815.1 Eudromia elegans
GGCCGCGCGCTGCGCAGTGCGGGGCTCCCGCCGCTCCGCTCCGTCCGCAGGGAGACGGCTCGCCTGAGAGCCGCGGAACAGGAGCGCCCCTTCCACGAGGGCGTCCCTTTCCTTTTTTTCCCAGTTACTTTTGCAGACCTTCGGGTGACCCGTTTTCCTGTGGGGCGTCTCGCCCTCCCGCTCGCTCCCCGCGCGCCCTCTCCTCGCAGCTTTCACCCGCGGAGCGCATCCCGGTGCCGGTCCCTGCGGCTGCCCACGGGCTCCGAGAGCGGCGCGAAGGCGGCGCCGCCGTCAGCGGAGCAGCCGCTGCCCGCGTCCTCCCCCGAGCCCCTCGCACCAGGTCGTGTCCAAGGAGGCCTCACCCCTAAGGCTGCTCCTTTCCTGTCCGTTCACACAGCGGCCCTTCCCAGCTGAACTCACGCCTCCTTCCCTACTCCTTCCTCACAGGGGGCACCTGGATGTGTTCCTGGATGGCCGGTTTTATCCCGGCTTCCCACAGGTATTTGCACATATTGCCCCTCTCCCCCTGTTTTTTTAACGGCAGCAGATACAGAGCCTGTCTGCACCAGGGCCTCTGTAGGCCCTTCCTTCACTTTTCCTACCGTCTCATACTCAGCAGTCACTTACACCTTTGCTCAGTCAGTGGCAGCTTCTGCTGCCCTCCTGTTAAATTTTATCAGCATTCCTTTTGTTCTGCTGTGTCACACTTGGAAACAGATCACCCTAAAAAGCAAAACCACAGTCCAAAACAAGCCAGGGGAGTTCAGCCTTTCTGCCTGGAGCAGAGCAACTGCACGTGCGTTTCCTTGCCTTGGGGCCGCTGTCCCCCTTTGCATTTTAATGCGCACAACAGCCGCGACTATCAAGATGTAACTTCCAAATCCCTATCGCATATTACGGCAGCCAAAGAAAACTGCTTTTAGGCTGTTATGTTGGAATGAATCATCCTGATTCGGCATTGCCCCATTCTTTCCCAATACATCCTTGCCTTCCTGCCTCTGCTGTCTTTTTTTTTTTCACTCCCCTACATTAATTTAGGAAAATCTCAGTGAGGGTTGGTTGCTTTGTGCCGTGTAGCACAAGGGGTCCCAACCCAAGTAACACCAGGCAAGGAATAATAATGATGAACTGAAAAAGGTATTCTGGTGAAAAGGCTGCTCCCCTGGTACATGCATGCCTATTAGAGAGCTTCAACCACAGGACCAGCAAAAAACATATAAAGTAGCAAAAAAAAATCTATTTTCCAAGTCATATCTCTATTAAATGCACTTGACGAGCACAGGAACGCTGGCCTGGAGAATGCTGATGCAAGGAAGTTCAGAGCTGCGCTTGGGTTGAGAAGCCACATCCCTGAGAACGGGAGCAGACAGTCCGAGCAGAACTGCAGACTGGGTAAGCGTAAATGCTACCTCCTATTTACACAGTGCCGCTGACATAGCAAAGTAATCAACCTTCTTCACGTCTCCAGCAGGTAACGCTGTCACAGATGGTTCTAATGTGCCAACAACTACCTGTGCCGCAGTTACTGCTAGGCTGGGTTTTCTTTGTTCCAATTCTGTTCAGGAAATGGACTGAGAAAAATCTCAGCTTTTGGTAAGCAAAACCCAAACCTAACATGTCCATAACTCTTTCAAGTTATGTAGCAAAGCCTGAGAACAGGACCTAAATGCAATCTAAAGCCTCAAAAATCAGATGGCAAAACCCACCACCTTCCAAAAAAATATGTCTTGTGATTGGGAAGGCCTATGGCATTTATTTATTTTTACCTTTTTTTGAGGCTGGCAGTGTTGAAGATAAGTGATGCTGGTAATCCTTTTTAAGTACATTTTTTTTTTTTTTTTTAATACCATACCATTATTTTAAGAGTTTAAGGAAGAAGTTTTCTGATGCAACTGAAGGCATCAAGTATTTGCAATATAAATAAGAGGAAAATAATAAATTCAATACATTGAATAAATTGTAAATTATTATCCATTATTCTTTATATAAAGCCCTGTAATGATATCTCACCAGCTACTGCTTCTATTAACCCCTATTACAATGTTATTTTCTGAAAAAAAAAAATGTAGATAAAAGGTAGCTCATTTGTCATCACATCTGCTCCCTCTGTGAACTCTAGGCCAGGTCTGATGGTAATGTGACTAATGCTGCCATTGCCCTGCAGAATCAACACGGCTCAGAAGTGCAGGAATTGAATCATATTCCTTCCTATGAATCAACACACAAATGGTTTGCAGAAGCCCAGTGGATGGAAAGGCACTCAAGAGAATGGAGTACTTTAATTTCCTCCTCTCCTTAGTAGTGGTGACGGCGAAACAAACCATTCTGCTTAGAACAGGAAGCCAAGGGAGCTGGGCAAGCTGATCGGACCCAACTCTCCACCCCTTTACACTATTTAGCTGAACGATTTTGATACGCAGCCTTTAAAATCAAATCCCCTTTCACTGTAAAATATGCCCTTTAGTAGAGGGCTCAACCCAAGCAATGAGAAAAAAAAAAAATTTTCTGCAATTTAAGTGGTTTTGTTGTAGAGAATGCAGTGGTCCACTTTGTTCTTTTACTTTATGTTTCCATCAATTCCATCTTCTAGAATATAGTCATCCATGTATATAATCTCTAAATTAAATGTTAATGTGCCATTGTAGGTAGTGGTTATAACAGCTTTTAACTTAACACATTTTGGTAAATTCTAGTTGGCTTCCGGACTTGTTTTCCTCTCTTTTTGGGACCAAAGTGACTTCCAACTTTCAGCAGGGAAACAGTAACTCCACCATGCAGAACAGAATGAGAAGAAAAAAACTGTGCTGTGCAGTTCAAGAGATAAGAGTAACAGCTGGCACAAGGTCTCTGCCTTCCTACATCGAAGGGCTTTTGTTTCTCAGTGTTTCACAGTTCTACAGATTGTTTTCACTCTCGTGGTCTGCACTGGTGGAGGTAGCAACAAAGCACTCAGCTATAGATATCTTAGTTTCGTTCTGGGATTCACTTGTAGCGGTGGCAAAAAGTTAAGGACAACAAAGTGACAATATGGGTAAAAGTTTTGAACTCCTGACTGTATGAAACAAGAAGCCAGTCCACAGTTGCGCTTCATGGGACAAACTTTGCACAAACTCTTAGCTCTTGGCCTGTAAACAATGAGGAAGGTTTGCTTGACTTCTCTAACAGGGTCAGGAAATATAATTCAATTACAACTGAGAGGTTTATAGAGTTATTAATACCAGCCAGTGGAAGAGTACTATTACTGTCTGCATAATAATTCTATTATACTTGGAGCAAAAACTCTGCTATTGCTACTACCAAATCAAGCAGCAAGACTTCAGTGAGTGTAGGACTGATCCCTAAAAAGAACAATACATTACTCATTACCTTTCACGTTTGTGAGTCCACGAGCTGTGGTGGTCTGCTATGCCTGCCTTTAGGATTCACACTTTGTTTAATATGCTTCTTTTCTTGTTCAAAGCTCTTCTTAGGATTTCCTGGATTTTACAGTTGTATGCAAAGGTAAATAAATGGCAATATTGCTTTATTAAGAGGAAATCACACTTTTCCCTCCCAACTATACCTAATTTGACTGAGATGGAAAGGATTTGGAAGAAGAGATGGTAAATAGCTTGCCTGAAAGTCTCCACAGACGGCAGTGTCGGCATTTGATTGTTGCAACCACTGTATCTCCATGTAGTGAGGTTCATACATCTTCCCATGAAAATCAGAAACAATCACTTCAGCTCGTTGTTCCTCTCAGCCTTGTATCATTCCAGCTCCTGATTCAGATATTCACTGTGCTGTACTTGTCATGCACAATGGTTTCAGAAGGAGGGTAGGGAAAAGCATTAAAAAATCCACATTCCAAAAGCCCTAGCTGGAGCCTGGGAGAAGCACTAAAAATATGGGGAAGAAAAGTTGAAGTAGCTTAAGGAAAGAATGAAATAGGAATCAAGAACAGCATAGGAAGACCTTCTGATGGTGTTGGGGTAAAAAAAAAAGGCAGTAGATATTACATTTATTCTCATACTTGTAAAAACACTACAAAGGAAGACCGAATTCTCGAGGAAAAGGAGGAGTAAGAGGAGAGATGAAGCATGAGAAATCAGGAAGAAACTGAGTAGTACAGGAGGACCAAAAATAAACACCCACAAGTGACTGCAAAGCCCTACAAAAACTACTTTAGAATTAAAGTTTTAAAATGTATAAATTAGTTTATTTTCATTAAGATATAAAAGTTATAAATACAATTCATGTAAAACAGCATCTTATCAAAGAGCACTGAAGCAGTTCATTCATCTGCATAACTTGACAGAAAATCCTAGAGGTCAGAGTGACTTTACTAGGATCATTCTGAAGTCAACAAATAGCTTGAAGAGCCATTGCTGACTGGCCTAGGTGAAAGGAGGAGTAAAGGGATATACCAGAGCCTTCTCAGTGTAGAGAAAGTTGTCTTGAGTGGAAAATAAGCATCTTACTTTCAGATGACCCTAAAATAATGGATAATTATACAGTCCTAGTGAAAAGACAACCAACCAAATGGATCAAGGCATACTTTGAACCAGTTTCTTAGTTTTTCTGAAAGGGCCAAGGGAATGAGGAACCATCAGGCAAGAAGTCAGAAGAGCGCAGCTGGAAAACATGGCTAGGTCTTGTTCCCAGGCTGAAAAGAACGAACAACAAAAGCCATCCAGGATTCAATTGCTTTTTGACAAGCGCCTTGCTGAGGAGATCACTCTGAAAGCAACATCTCCCCAACTAATGTGGAGTGGGCAGCAACAATTCAGGACTTACAGTTAGATACAGAATTTCAGATAACTATAATCAATACTTCTTTTTCCTGGCAATATGAGAAAATGTCTTTGCAATTTTTCATTATTTTGAAAGAACAAGTGACGGCAACAAGCTGCCACTGTACAGACGCAGGAGACCCAAACCAGAAATCTGTCCTCTGGGAATGTGAAGCAGTTAGTCTGCTGACAGTGACTGCATGCATAGTTGGAGAACAGCTACTCTCGGTTCTGTAGAGAGATGCAGTTTTCCAGAATCCTCATAGACATGCATGAAATTTTAGTACTAGCCAATGTGTGGTCTAAGAGGCTGATACAACAGTGTTCAGCAATTCATTCTGATGAGTCAAGGACACTTGAATCAATAATTGTTCCACATTAGGTCCTGCATTCTCCATACTGTACAATCCAGCATTAAATATGGAACAGTAGAAGGACACTTTGCAGAGCCCCATGATGTAGCTCATTTATTTATTTATTTATTTATTTATTTATTTATTAAACTTGCTGGTGCCTTTGAAAACACCTGTACTCTCCTTTGGAAAGAGGCTTCTCCTTCCTATATTCAGATTAAAAATATGTGTATAAAATACATTTCAATAGGCTTTGATTTCAGATAACCTTACGTTAAGGAAAAAAAAATAATGAAAAAGGAACTCAGGCAGTAGCTTATTCCTAAAAATGTGCCCAATTTTACAAACAATGTACAGTTTAAAAAAATCTGGTCTGCTTAGAATGTAGAATTCATTGGAAAATTGCTTTTCAGGAACAGTACTATAAATTGTTACAATACTACTTTCAGCCAAATTCAGTCAGACAGTATTCAATCTAATTTTCAAGTAGTTAAGAACAAAAAGAAGGGATACATGGATATCACCATATAACTTAGTTGGGTATCACCAACTAAGAAGGGACTATTTGAGTTCTGATTCATTTTTATTTGGTAAAAAGATTGTCAAAGGATATGGAGCAATTAGAACAGTGAAAGGAAACTTGACCATCAGCCTTACCAAAGAACTGTTCTTCATAGTAAGAGGGAAGTGGATTATTAAAACTAGTGTCCTTTTCCAGCTCTTTATTCGCTGAAAACTACCTACAACTGCAGAGGCATAAGCTGAACCCTCTCCTCTCTAAGTGTTGTAACAGACAGCAAGGTAACAAACACACAGAGCAAAACAGAGTATGGGCCATAACTATCCTCCTTTTCCTTAATTAATCTCTTCAGGATCTGAGAGCGAGATCAGCAGCATCAATTCCACGGGCACTACTGAAGATCCAAGGTATATGGGCATTTGGATTCTTCTAATCCCAAACCGAACAGGTTCCACTTAGTGGCCTAAATTTCTTCACCTGCCCTAATGCAGTGTCTGTTTCAAGATTGTGAAAGTGGGATTAATACTGACAACAAAACCATTATGCACATGCCTTGTTCTTCCATAGTACATACAAAGAATGCTCTGTCTTGGGACAGTCTCCCCAGACAGCCTAGTGTCAACTATCAGAGGGCCCTTAGGCTGGCTATTTGCTTTCTGCTGAGCCTGCAGAAATTTGTCCTCCAGTTCCCTTACATCCTCAGTGTGCTTCTCATCACTCTACCTGGAACTCAGGCAACAAGATGCAGGGATGGCAGAGTGTTCCATGTCTTGAGCCTGTCGTCTCTCTCTCATTCACAGGCCAATTTACTATCAAAGCTGGAAAGTCCAATAGCAAAGGCCTGGAGAGCACAGAGAGGATAGTTATAGTCCAGAGTGAACACATCTTCTGCTACACGACCAAACTGCATCACAATGTAGTCAGCTGGGGAGAAAAGAAAGACTCAGAGACCAACAATTTCACATGGAGGCAAAACTTAGGAACAAACAAATCAAACCAGCAGTCAGACACACCAAATATATGTGGTTGGTGTAGCTATTCCTTCTTACCAAATCTGCCTTGAAATCTGTTCTCTAGAGTGACTATGTTGCTGGAATTACCTTCTCTTCCAGAGCCAAAGCTCAAACTGCTATTTGGTAGGGCGTAAGGTGCCATGTTAATCCTTTTATTTCCCTTCAGGTGGTTTGAGTTTTCCCCCCTTTTCTTTTTGGTGTTGCTGTGGACAGCAGCCTCTGCACCCACCCAAAAAGCAGAAGTCTCTCATAATCTGCTTAATAGATTAGAAATCCCTAATACTTCCTAGGTGAAATTTCTCCACCTTGCCTCCCTTCTCCAGGAAGGGTGTCCTACACCTCCCAAACCTCACAACATGTACTGGGATTTCCATATTGTAATGACAAACCCCCAAACTCTACAGGAGACTCTTACGGTCATTGTCATGGACAATCTGGAAGTTCTTCACTGAGGCCTGAGTGACTCTTCCATGGAAATTCAAAACATAAGATTGAGTATCATCATTCCAGACTGGAGCTTTGTTGTGTAGCTCAATGAGGTTCTCCAAGTTTTTGCTTTGCCACTTTGATAGCAGACTATCATGCTCCTGTCCCAAAAAAAAAAATATATATATCAGATTTGGAATGACTTTGCTTTTAAGTACTGCCTCTCTCAGGTGTGTGCACTCTACCACTTAAAAGTCATTCACGGTTTAACAGAGCACTTAAACAACACAACAACACTTGAATTCTGTCTTAAACTCGTTTCTAAAAGAAAGGGATAGCAAGTGTGAGCTCCACAGGTCATAGGTATCATTTCCCCCTCCTGCCCAGGATATCACTCTTTAGCAGGAATCATTTCCAAGAGTCACACAAGCTTTCTCCAATGAAACTTCAACCTTGAGGGCTTTGACAGTTTCTCAGTACAACTTTGTATTTCAGCTAGTGCCACCACACTTACCTGCTAACAAAACAATGAGGAAAATGGGAGAGAAAAACGAAATGGTTACTATGCTTTTTGATGGAGATGGAAACACCAATAGGAAGATGAGGAAACAGTGACCATCTCCAGATTCAACTCTCCTGCCCCCAAAATTAAATCACTTTTTTTTCAGATTCACATGACTAAACACGAAACCCACACTAAGGGAGATCTGAACCAGAAGACTTTAAAACATCTTCCAGCATGTTTCTCGTGGGATTACAGAATGGTTGAGGTTGGAAGGGACCTCTGGAGATCAACTAATCCACCCTTCATCCATGCCCTGCTCCACTCACACAGGGTCACCTAGAGCACATTGCTCAGATTTAAAATATCTCCACAGATGGAGACTCCAAAACCTCTCAGGGCAACCTGTTCCAGTGTTCAGTCACTCTCACAATAAAAAAAGCTTTTTCTGTTATTCAGATGGAACTTCCTGTGTTTTGGTTTGTGCCTGTTGCCTCTTGTCCTTTAGTTGGGCACAACTGGAAATAGTGGCCCTACCTTCTTTACACCTTCCCTTTGCATACTTACACATGTTGATTAGATCCACTCCCCCTCAGCCTTCTCGAGGCCTAATATGCCCAGCTCTCTCAACCTTTCCTCACAAGAGAGGTGCTACAGTCCCTTAATCATCTTAGCCCTTCACTGGACTCACTGTGGTTGCTCCACATCTCTCTCATATTGGAGAACCCAAAACTGGGCACAATCCTCCACATGTAGCCTCACCAGGGCTGACGAGTGGAGGGTGGTTATCCTCCCTTGACCTGACGGCAACTCTCTTCCTAATGCAGCCTAAAATACCATTTGGCTTCTTGGCCAAAAGGGCACATTGCTGGCTCATGGTCAACTCAATCTGTTGAGTTCACCACTCTCTCCTCTCGTCCTTTTCTGGAGATCTACTTTCCAACAGATGAACCCCACCCATATTTGTGCATGGCCTTGCCCTACCTTAGATGCAAGACTTAGCACTTCACTGAATTTCATGTTTCCCTTCACCCATCTCTCCAGCCTGTTAATGTACCTTTGGGACTCAGTCCTCTGGGGAAACAGCCACTCTGGGATCCTGAGGGATCTCAGTGGTAAAGACTGAAGCAAAGAAGTGTCCATGTGAGGTAAAAGGCAAGGACATTAATCAAGACCTTTGCATTGCACCATAAAAAGTTTACTGGCCACGAAACCTGCCAACAATCTTTGCCATCAACAACCTTGCTTTGACAGCTGTGAATGTCAGTAGTAGCCAGATCTCTAGGAGAAAGGTTTAGCCTCTTCCTCCAGACTGAAAGGTGACAAAACTCACACTTTGTGGCCGGATTGGAATTCGCTTGTGGTTCATATTCATTCCTGGAATGATCACAGACATCTTCCTGGGACCCTTGAATCCCAACACATTAGTTTCCTGAAAGATAAGGAAGACAGTATTTTTAGGAAATTAGATACTCTCTCTCACTGAAGAAAAGACAGCAAGGCTGATCTTAAATTCCTATCTGTACTGCTTCTTACAGGTTTGTTAGCTACAACTGTGCTAGCTGTTACATTAAATGCAATTACATTTACTGCAGAGAATAGCTGCCTCTCTCCATTTTGAGAACTCAAAAACATACATAGTACTGCTTACTTAACTTGGAGCATGCCTGTATTGTTCTAATGAAAGAAACATTTACCACAAAATCAGACAAGGGTGGTCTCAGGAAAAAAAAATGCATTTGATGTATAAAGATGCTAAAATATTGCTAGTGAAGAAGGCTTAAATGTGAATAAAATCCATGAGTCCTTGACTGGGTCTTTATCTTATCTGTATAACTACCATTTAGGATAGAATGTTCCTGGAGAATGAAGGCTTTATCTTTAAGCTCTGATAATTTAACAGTAGAGGTACAATTTTCTCTGAAAGAATGCTCTTTCATAAACGATTGAGAACAAACCCCAAAAGAAAACTAGTCAGGACCTACTTGAGCTTCAATTTTAAGACAAGCAGATCTATCTGAAAGTGCAGCAAGAGACTGCTCCAAGTGGACTGGGTACAAAATAAAGAACGGTCTTTCCTTGGTCTTCTCTAACTATCTAGTTCATTTAAGGTGTTCTATAACATCACATCAATAATAACTTTTCAAATTTCCAACGCACAAGCACAGATTAAAACCAAACAATCCCTTTCCATCCCCCCAAACAAACAAGCAAAAACAACAAATCAAAATCAGGCTTTTTAGAAATACTGATGAATAGAAGTTATACAGCTTCTTCTAATGTGCTAGTGCATTTTGCAGACAGTCTTTGGAGCTGCAATTTCTAGTATCTTACTTCAGAAAATATAGGGGTACATATAAGAACCATGTAGATCAAATGATAGATAGGCAGGGAAGTGAGGAATACTATATACAAATAAAACATCTAGTGACAGTTACATAAATAGGCTGGTACTAGAATTATCACATCTTTCCACCACCAAATGCCACTCAACCAAAATATCAGGATCACCTTCTAGTAGAATATCACCTCTACAAATTTCTGCTGCTTTAACTACTACGGCAAAGATAAAAATCCCTCTACTTGGTGGACTATCATTCACCAAAGAATCTTAACTTTTCCTTCCAGACCTCAAATTTCAGGACTGAAATACAAAACAACTTGCTTTGTGAGTCTCCACATAATTCTACAGTGATGCAGTTACAAGTGCCTTCCCTTTCCATAGCCTGGATTGAGGTTATCCACAAGATCAAAATAAGAAAACATCTTTAGGACACAGTTAGCAAAACTCCCCTGGAAAAATATCTTTCCTAACAACATGCTACTGTTGAAATAATCCCAGCTCTCTCCTATCCACCACAGTACCTTTAGTCCTGCCCAAAACACTGTTCCTTCAAATGATACCACCAGTTCCTTTTTGATGTCCACCAGACACCAGCTGAGCAAGTGGTGGATGATGCTGAGTCTGGCTTATGGGCAAGGATATGTTGACTGGCCACATGGCTGATGATGGGTCAGAGCAAGGTCATCAGAACAGATAATGAACGTGCTTACACTGACATCTTTCCTTCAGTGAAAATATTAGCTTGGGTCACTCTCCTGCCTTCCATACTCTTGCTACTTCCTTACTGATTTTTTTTTTTCATGAAACTTGTAGGAACTTATGTTTGAGGCCACTGTCCATTGTCTAATTTGGTGGAAATTGGTTGGCTCGTTCAAAAGTGAAGTAGGAGAAGCTGCCAGGATTTTGTGAGTCCAACTTCCTTGGAAGTCAGGCTACAAGAAGTGAAGGGGGGGCAAAAGGAGAGAAGCACTACTTACATAACAAATGGCTGCAAGCTCCTGTCGAGTGCGAGCCTTTTCCACTAGACCTTGTGCCTTGACTGGGTTAACTCCATGATCATAGACAGTAAATTTAGTTCCCATGAGGTTTGACCTAGGATCAGATAAGGGGAAGAGACAGGAAGCAAAAGATGCGTCAACAGTAAATTTTGTCATCTTCTGAAGGTAGCTGTGCAGCACAGTGAAAGTGCCTACACATCTCCAGGCACTCCCCTGCGCATCTTCCCATCATCAGTTCACTAGCGTTATTTGCAATTCCAACCCAGGTAAAACAGAAATCCAATCTCTCCTACTGCAGAAGCTGTGCATTTGGCTGGTTTTCATCTGTGGCTCTCACCTGAGTTTTCCGATGAAACTTTCCCCTTCCCGAGATAAGTCAGTTGGGTCAACTGATATGAGGTAATTTGATGTTTTGCTCTTTTTCCGCTTTCGCCCTGCAAGGAGGAATGTCTGGAAATACAAAACTTTGATCAAAACTGGAGTTTTCAAAGCACATATCTCTAGATGTTGCTACCCAAACTCCCAGCTGCTTCTGCTCACCCATTCCCATTTTTGCTCTGTGCTCTTACTCTCCATACTTTTGACCTCCTCCCCAAGCAGGGAAATCCTAATCCTGCAGTTAGCCCCCTCATTCTAGATTAAAAGCAACTTTGATTCTTTTGTCTTCCCTCTTTTTCTTCTGGAACAACTCAGTCCCTCTGTTCTCCTTTATCCCTTAAGTTTTTATACTTTTGTATTTCATCTTCTCACTATGTTATTTCTTCTAAACTTTGCTTAGTGCCTTGTCAAAGATAAGCAGTTCTAATCAGCATGTTTTTTCTCCTCTTCTAATTTCTTAATTTAATTTCTTTCTTTAATCTTCTTAATTTCTAAGCTTCTAATTTCTTAATTTATGCACTGCTCCCCATTACACCAAAAATGGTCTGTGGTAGGAGTCCAATAGCCAAAATACTGTGCGCTGGCCTCAATACCTTTCTGTTGTCATCCCTTTCCAGATGCATATAATAAGTAGGGAAGAAGCCCCGATCCATTCCCTTCTTATCTCTAGTGATTCGACATTTGATGGTAAGACCACGGGGTGCTGGACGTAATGCAAAATCCTCTAAGTTCTCTACTTCTCCCAGCTGTGCATCTGCCTGAGGGGCTGGAGTACAGGAAGCACCTGTTTCCTGTGGGAATAGGCATCATATTAGCAGATTTATCAGAAGACAGGCTCTTGTATCGACCAAGGAAAAAACTGTCAGTTGAAACGGAAGACCTTATATTTCAAGAGGAAGATACTTGGGAAAGAGGAGTTTATCAAGAAATCACCTGTTTTCTCTGTTGAGAAAAACCCTGGCTGAAGACTTTTTTTGATCTTAGGAAAGACTCCCCTGCTGAACAGATCTGTCTCACAGGGGCAGTTAGTTATTCTTTGTCATCTTGGGAAGTTTCACACCAGAGGCGATTGACTCATCTTTCTCCTTAAATGGTCTTTGAGGAGCAGCCAATTCACTGTCTTTTCTTCATTGATGATAACATTACTTCTGTTCCTCTGCCATTGCTCCTTTGATCTCTAGGTCTTTGTGTTTAACTTGCCAGTCAGATAAGCTGACAATTTTGACCTTTATCTACCTTCAGGAGTGGACACAAACTACAGCTGTTGCAACTATTAGCATTCAAGGTGTGAGTGTGAAAAAACAAGTATGTGCCCAATCCTTATTGGAAACCGATTTCATGACACTTACTGCAGAAGATTTCTGGCTAGTTGCAGAACTAGGTCTCTCAGATTCAGCACATGGTCTCTTACTAGTTTCTTCATCCTCTTCTGTGTCTTCCTCATCAAAATTCAAACTGCCTGAAATTCCTGTCAGAACAGAGAATCAAGCAAACAACCCCTGAAAGAAGGCCTCAGGAGTTCATGGAATCACTAATTCACACATACCACTTACATAGCTCTTCTGTTCCTAACCTCATAAACTTTGATGTTTCAGCTGATTATTTTCTTCTTGTGGAATACTGCTTCCCAAGCCCTCAATTCCAAAGCATCAGTGATACTTTTCACTATTCAAATGATTAAGCAGCTGTTTGACTTTTATCACTGCAAATTTTACATGATGTATTTTATTGCTTAGTTTATGCTTTCATTCATGACTGTGGTATATAACTAAAATAACTGGCTAAAGGAATCTAGGAAGAACTTCTGTACACATTACTGTTCAGAGTTTCCTTCCACTTGGAGTTGCATCATCTTGTTCTGGGATTTCCTTCCTATGATTCATCTGTGAGATGGAAAAGTGCATAAAACACTAGAGAGTAGGAAGAGCATTGGCTGTTGATCTGAATCCTTTCCTGTGAATCAGTAACACAGCAGTATTCCAATACTGCACTGAAAACAAAGAGCACTGATGGAAGTTTTCTCTGTCTCAGATGAAATACAAACACGTAGTCTTAACAACCTGTTAAAAACTTCCCAAAGTACATTTGGAAAGAAGAAAGGCATTAATCGCAATGCTCTGGCCAGCTTCAAAACTCACTGTTTACATGCTCCTTATACCAGTTTCCCCTTTAGTTTCTATTTAGACACTCTATCCTGTTTCCTGTCCTGACTCTCTGTTGCTCTCCATAGGTAAACAGCTGCTGCATCTGACAACTGAATGTATTTCTACATGTGGCAGTATCTTAATTCATAAGGTGTTCCAGAAACATTCTGTGAGACAGGTTTTACCAAATAAAACAAGCTGTGTACCATATTAAACCAAATCACTTATTTTCCTGCAAAGAGCTTGGAGAGCATGCAACAAATAGGTTTCTTGTGGTACTGGCAGCAAAGTAAGACACTGGCAGGCAGAGAGGACACTCAAATGGGAGTGTCCATCTCCAACTACTGAAAATAAAACTCCAAAATTGCTGATTGTTGTATGCTCCAATTCATGAAGAGCACCTTTTGTGAAGGTCTCCTCAGCAGTTAAAAAAGTGCTGCATTATTGATTACAGAAGGTCCCTGTGTCATCAGGTATTAGAGGTCTATATATTATATCTGGAATAAAATTATCTTGAACTTTAGCAAAATGAGAAGTGCATTTTTTGGAAAGGCCAGAAATAATACAAGATGTTACAAAAACTTTAAAATATAACTAGCTCTTTAATTAATACCAGCATGTCAGAAAAAAAGAGAAACTGCAGTTAACCACAGAATGGAGAAACTACTAATTGTATATTTCAGAGGAAGGTCCCACAGACACCTGCTTCATGATATTCCCCTTTTCTTCTACCCCACCGCCCCACACTTTTTAATATTACTGGAAAAATTATAAAATTATAAAAAGTGAAAGAAGTCTGCCCCATTATCTTACCCCGTTTCTGTAAGAGTTCTTGCAGATCTGGCTTGCCTGCTGTTTCTGTAAGGACCTCTCCATCATTTTCCTGATCTGCGTTTTCTTCTGTTATGGATGATCCCGCAGAGAGAGTTTTGAGTTTAGTCCCTAAATCTTGCACTTCTGACTTCAGGAGAGCAGCTGGTCCATCAATGCCTACAGATCAAAATTAAGCAGAATCCAAAAGCCTAATAACTTACCACTACAGAAGTGTCCCAAGATAATCTCTCATTTAATCATTCTTTGCTCTTTGCTTTAAATTACCAATGCATTTTTGTTCACTTAACTTTGGTCAGGAAATTGTGAGCAACTTGCTTTAAACATTTCAGGCATCAGTTTTCCCCACTTACAAATATCATGATTGTATTTTTTTTTAACAAGGGCCTAAATGCCTAAGGTTAGTGATACTTGTCACGCACACTAATATCTCACTCTGGATGCGTATCTCCTATCTTTCTAGAAGTTCCTAACTCATTTTGGAAGTTGCTTTTAGCCTAACACCAAAGGGACATAACTCAAAGGCAGGTGATTCACAGCTGTCACAAAAATCAAGACAAGGTTTTTGTTTGCTTTTACAGCTCAGTAGTGCTCAACCATGCTGTGTTATAACTGTACTTCATACACAGACATGTAATCGATCTTGTTTCTCCTGACCACTGTCACAGCAATGTAGGTGACCATCTCTGACATAATGTGAACACACTGACTTTTTGGGGAAGTACTGCAATCACTGTGCTTGCTTACCATGTAATGTAGCATCATTGTGGGAAGGAATTGGGTCTTCTACTAAAGGAGCCTGCTCCTCACACCCTTTGGGCTTTGACCTGCGCAGCTTTGCCTCAGGATTTGGCTGAACCATCAAGGGATCAAGACGTTTCTTCCTTTGCTTCTTCTCCAGAAGAGCTC
Source organism: Eudromia elegans (assembly GCA_003342815.1). NCBI lineage: Eukaryota > Metazoa > Chordata > Aves > Tinamiformes > Tinamidae > Eudromia > Eudromia elegans. The sequence continues at coordinate 702,279 of PTEX01000211.1, forward strand.
TCTGAAATAAAGAACATGAAATAGGGATGAGCAACCAGATGCAGAGGGGCTAAAAGCATACTTCAGGTATTGGCAAAGGCATGTTACTAACCAAGATCACTGATCAACCCGGAATGCTCTAATCTAACAGAAATTCTAGACACGGACATTGCAATGTCTTTGGAACGAGACGCTGCCTTTGATCCTCCATCAGTGGTGAATGGCAATGAGGACACATCCTCATTTTCTGCTCTGTCCTGAGGCCATTAGCAAATAATTTTATTCAGGCTAAACAGAACAAATCCTTTACATAAATAGAGATAAGTTCAGCAGAGTCATTTAGAATCCAATATGAAGCATTTCCCAAAGTAAATTTTACAGTATACATGTCTGTCTGATTTTATTATTCTACGCATCATACTTATTTAAGCTGACAGAGCAGACAGAGTAGCTCACAAGGACTCTCCATTCTTTCTACCGCACTTATGATTGAACTACACCCTATCTTTTAGGTAACAACTTGTGGTGCTCTTAGAGAATGGATATTTTTTCCTTACTGTTCAGCACAATTAAACAAAGTTCACATTAAGAGAAATAGGTTTATTAGAGTGCTAAGGTTTCATCTCCAAAATTATCAGGAAATGCCAGAGTAAAGGTGACCATTTATGACCCAGGCATTACATGGCAATAGAGATTTATACTAGCACATACCACTTCAAAAAACCCTTAACCAAGGCTTTTTCATTCAGCTGTCTATGCTGTTATGAATACGTTCACAATCCAGCAAATGAAAATTTGCAAAGGAAAAAGGTATTACAACAAAAGCTGTCATCTAACAGGGAGAATTCACAACACACAGCTCTCAGAAATTGGTAGCAGAAAAATAAGTAAACTAACAGGAAAGGAAGAAAACAGATAATTCAGTGATTAACACTGGACTTGATTCTGTGACACGAAATCTGATCTACCTTGCAAACTTTTCCATGTAATTTGGGACTGAAAGGAAAGAACTGTAAAAAGGAAACCATACTTTTCCAACATGATTTGATGCTCACAATTTCCTAGCAAATTAAAGTAGAAACAACTCCTGAAGATAAATCAAGGTATATGGGAACATCATATCTTTTTAAAGGCAGATGTGCTTAAGGACATAATCACATTCCAATATTCTGTAATGCACCACTATGCCAAATGACGTGCAAGTCCGTTGCTGTGGGTGCTGTTTATCCAAGTCTGCTTATTAGACACCTTAAAAACTTCCTAAAAGTTTCTCTTCAGGATGATGACACGCTCTTTCTTCATCAAATTCTCCTCAGTCTCCAAGTATCCATCAGATAAATAGCACCAAGAACACAATCCCTTGAAGCATAAGTGTTTTTAGAGTCCTTTCTTCTTCCCTTAGGTCCTTTCTTTCAAGCAATGGTGGTTTCTCTTGCATGAGATGTAGAAAATCTGCTAGCCCATTGACAGGATGGTTGGTAGCAGTTCATTCTGTCTACACATGGTGGCAGAGCAGCCTTACCTTCAGACTTGTGTATTCTTTTGAAACTTAATCCACTAAGACAGAATTAAAAAAGAAATTCAAATTCTCAATGTGGTCAAAGACTTTAAACATGATGAAACAGAACTCAAATTCAATTAGGTGAGGTATTAGCTATGATAATGAATTAGTCCATCGGGGGCCTGTTAGTCACCTGCCACTGACATCCGTGGTTCTTCAGAAAGCACATTACTGTTCAAAAAAGTGTTAGAAGCAGACTTCCAAAGCTAACAGTCAAACCTAAATATCCAATCACAAATAAGGGACTGTAATATTTCTTGTCAAATCTCTATAATGTGTATAACTGGGGGGAACAGGATAGGTTTACAATATGTTTTTACTGCAAGTTTCTAGCCATCAATTCTGCAAATGATTGCCAACATAACCAAACCTAAGAAATATGAAACAAAACTGCAGACCCAACATCCCAACCTGGAAAATGACAGCCAGGTACTGTCACCAAGCACTCCAATCATTGTTATTTTTTAATCTTACTACTGAATGGCAGTATTATATGGAACTATATGCTCTTTCACAGATACTTACATCTTTTCTCAAACCAATGTTTTCTATTCAACGTTGTTAACAATCACTACTGGAAGGCCTACAGGTAAAAGAATGGAATGTTGTTCATTCTTTTACAGACATCGATATGCAGGCATGTGACGAAGAAGGCCAAGGCCCATTTGGAACTAAACCTGGCAAAGGATGTCAAGGAAAACAAAAAGAGCTGCTTCAAACACATCAGTAGGCCAAAATCCATGGGCCCCGATGGGATGCACCAAGTGCTGACAAAGCTGGCAGACGCTATTTCTAGAACATTCTCCATCATCTTTAAAGGTCTTGGATAACAGAATTGCCCAAGAACTGGAAGAAGGCCAATGTCACTCCAGTCCTCAAAAAGAAGGAGCCTTCTAAAAGGCAAGCTCATCCTGGATGTCATTGCTAAGCACGTAAAGAATAAGAAGGTGATCAGGAGTAGTCAGCTCAGATTCCCCAAGGGGAAGACATGCTTAACCAACCTGAAAACCTTTCTGAGGTTGCTGGCTGGGTAGATGAGTAGAAAGCCATGGATGTTGTCTACCTTGACTTCAGCAAGGCTTTTGACACTGTCTCCCACAACATCCTCAGAGGAAAGCACAGGAAGCGTGAGGTTGTTTGAGAGCTGGCTGAATGGCAGAGCTCACAGTGGTGTGATCAGTGGTAGAGTATGGTTGGAGGCCTGTAAGTAGTGGTGTCCCCCAGGGATGAGTACTGGGTCCAGTCTTGTTCAGCTTATTCACCAATGAGCTGGATGACGGGCCAGAGTGCACCTTGAGCACCTTTCCTGATCAGATAAAGCTGGGAGAAGTGACTGATACCCCAGAGGGCTGGGCTGCCATTCAGAGAGACCTGGTCAGGCTGGTGATCTGGGCACAGAGAAACCTCCTGAAGTTCAAGAAAAGCAAGTACAGGGTCATGCACCTAGGCAAGAATAATCCCATGCACCAGTACAGACTCAGGACTGAACTTCTGAACAGCAGCTCTGCAGAGAAAGACCTGGGAATTCTGTCAGACAGCATGTTAACCATAAGCCAGCAATATGCCCTTGTGGTGAAGAAGGCAAATGGTATCTTCTTCATCCTCCTCCTCTACTCAATCCTGATGAGGCCATCCCTGCAGTGCTGTATCCAGTTCAGGGCTGCCCAGTACAAGAGAGACATGGAGTTGCTGGATAGCCCAAAACATATGAGTGATTAGGGGACTGTAGCATCTCATCCGTAAGGAAGGTTGAGAGAGATCACAGCATCACAGAATGGCTGAGGTTGGAAGGGCCTCTAGAGATCATCTAGTCCAACTCCCCTGCTCAAGCAGGGACGCCTAGAGCATGTAGCACAGGGTGGCGTCCGGGCAGGTTTGGAAGACCTCCAAAAGAGACTCTTCAATCTCCTGATGGGCATATTAGGCTTGGAGAACAAAAGACTGAGGGGGAATCAAAACGATGTGTATAAGTACCTAAATGGAGAATGTAAAGAGGATGGGGCCAGATTATTTTCAGTGATTACCAGCTACGAGACATGAGGCAACAAGCACAAACTGAAACAAAGGAAGTTCCAACTGAAGATACAGAAAAACTACTTTAATGTGAGGGTGACAGAGCTCTGGAACAGGTTGCCCAGCAAGACGCTGTGGCATCTCCTTATCTGGAAATATTCAAAAATCCACCTGGATGCAACCTTGCACAACCTGCTCTAGATGGCCCTGTTTGAACATGGGAGTTGGACAAGTTGATCTCCAGGGGTCACTTCCAAACTCAATCATTTTGTGACTCTGTGAATTACTTGTGGATATGGCCAAAGATGTTCTTCTCGATTCTGAACTGTTTTAAATATGCACAAACACATAGAAAAAGCAAACAAAAGATCCAGACTCAAGTCAAAGCTGTGCAAATTCAGAGAAGAAATAATGAACAACTATTGGTAAAGGAATTTAGTAACCAATGGAACAGTTCCTTTCTATGTCTAGATTAAAAATCCTCAGGTGAAACAGAAGGTCCTTTCTAAAAATCTATACTTCAATTCAAACTTAGCTTTTTGTTCTATCTAGTTGAACTATATGTAGTGTTTTCTAGTCTATGTGGAATGGCCAGCCTGGTAATCATCACAATCTTACATCTCAAGACTTCTAATCTACAGGCATTTAAAATGTCACAGAAGCAGAATATTAAAGATGGATACATTACAGCTTCAAAGAGTATGATCATTTAAGCATTCAGTAAACAGCACCCAACTGGTTCAGAAACAGAAATACTTTATATAATACATGCTAAACACTTATTCTTAAAGAGAAAAAAAAAAAAGAAAAAAAGGTGTAAAGATGTTGGAAATCTATCGCAACATCAGAGTTAAGGAAATCTTTTTATAGCTCAAGGAACATTTTTCTTCAATGTTTAAATTTGATAATACCCTACCTATATAATATATAACTTCCTCTCTTTTGACTAAGTCTTGCTTTGTGGTTACTCATTCACAATGAAATGAGTTTCTATATGAAGCATAAATGTATTAAAGAAATTAAGCCCACCAATCATGGCAAGGATGATTTTCAAACTGGCAAAATCCAGGAAAATCTATATGGAAAAGTATTAGCAATTAGCTCTCTTTGCATTCCTTAAGACCTAGTATTTTCAATCACATCACTCAAATTCTCAAGTCTCCAAAACAACGATTCTGAATCCACATACAGCCTTACATACTATAGGATAGAGGCTGGATTCACTGCCACCACACAGCTTAGGTAGTTCCAGGTTTAAAAATAAAAAAAAGTCTAATTAAATTGCAACAACAGGTCAAGACATCATGAGGAAAAATGGGGCAAAGCAGAGGAAATATAATTTCATCTCCATCCTGCTTAGAAAAAAGAAGTGGCTAACATCCTGCTTTCTTGCCAGATTCTGCATCATTTACCTGATTTTCTAGTTTCAGTTGCCGTAGTTTCATGCTTTCATCCTCAAAGATGCTAGGAAATGAAAAGAAACAAATAATTATTATTAGCAGATAGCTTTCATTAAAAGACTGTTCCAGACTATCATCAAGACTGTAAAACAACTCTAAGACATAACACGTATCTCATAGGGTGATCAAATTACAAAGTTTTGAAGAACAAATATATTTTATATCTGATGATATAAAGGACTAAAATGATTTTATAATCTTAGCAAATAGTTCTGAAAACTTTTTGTAAACAAGAAAGTTTCACTGCCGATAGGTGGATTATGATTGAGCAGGTGGTGGACTATGAGACAATTCACATCCCAAGACTTGACACAGCTCAAAGTAATTCACTAAAATCTCTGTTTCTTCATAAAATACCCAATTCCAAATCAATTCAAAATCTGAATGTCAACCTCACACCAATTTTTATTCTCACAAGACTTGCCAAAAGAGAATATCTTATTAATACCACCTGATACAAATTTTCACACATGGCCAAAAAAAAAAAATCATTATTTAAGGGTTTTATAGCTTTCACAATAGCTCTATTTTTTTATTCTAAGACATATTCCATATAGACTTCCCACTGCCCTCCCCTCTTTTTTTTAATGATAATGGAGTATCACATAAAGAGCACTTTAGAGCAGCTAAACCTAGAAAAAAGTTACTCGACAAGTAAGTGCACACATTCTGCCTCTTACAGGTGTTCATGTTTCTCCTACACTGAAACTTTGACAAACACACCTACTGAAGTGGGAGAACCTTAATAGTGGATAAAGAAGACACTTATACGAGAAACATTATATATTTTAACTGATGCTAAGCTGAAAAGCAGGGTCAGACAAAGTACCTATTTAAACAACAAATTCCCCATTTGTTTGAGGCATACAGAAGTGATCAGTGATGTGGTGTCATACGTGTCAGATGTTGCTGAATATAACCCCAACATGCAAAGGAACAAAAAGAAGGAGAGGGAGAAGAGCAGTTTCTACAAAACACATGACCTAGAACACGGATCACAGGATATAGTGCTAATGAGAGAAGAAAGGGCCCAGAGTCCCCTTAATCCCTACTAAATTGGTACCTGACTTAACTCTCAGTCAACTAAGTGAACAGACACAGCAACAGCTCCAAGTTTCTTAGGGCAGGTTGCCCTGTGCAACAGGCATCCTGTCCTGGAATGCCAAAATAGGCAGCTCTGGGGTCGCTGACATCATCAAACAAGAGACCTAGAAACCTGCGAGCACTTCTATTTCAAAACTTTACTCCACAATGGGCCAGTAATAGGTAGCACCTGTGATTCAAAGGGAAAGGTGAGCCTGGAGGAAAAACAAGTAGTGCCTGGAGAGCTAGTGGGTGCTAGACCTAGCAGCAACACACTCATCTCAGTCTCAAGAGAGTTCATCCTTCAGGCAAGAAACACAGTAACATTCCCACTGAGTACAGTAAGATAAGCACTAGTTGTCACACGAAACTTGAGCATCAAGTTAAACATGAAATGCTCTTTATATAAAGTGTAGCTGATGGAAAAGGATACTTCTGGCATAATCAGAATAATGCTTGGCAGTTTCAGTCAAATAGTTTGGGAAAAAAATAACACAATGGAGTCTTGACTTAAGAAAAGGATGATATTTTTAACTGCTATGGAAAGTTTGTTAGAAAGTGATATGGCACAGTATCAATATTAGATTATGTACACTTTCTTAAGGAACTAAAAAGAACCACAAAGTTATACTCTGCAGATACAAACTAGCTGCTGTATTTCTGTTACTCTACACCTTCAGGGTCTTTTCCTCTCTCCTTAAGAGAAAAGGAAAACAAACCAAACAAAAAACACCTTTTTATTTTAAAAAAAGGCAGTTTTTCCTTTTTACGTAGAACAAGATTTTATGTAAAATATAACATATGGAATATTAACACTCACATATACGATTTGCAGATATCCTCAGTGAAAACTGAAATCTTTGTCATGCATTCATAAATTATTTTCTATGTGCACTGGAATAACATCATATTACTTCAAAGATAAGTCTGAAGACTGTAGAAACAGGTCCATAATCTAGATTACATAATGCCTCATTTTTAACCACTTAACTGTAATTCAAAAGTGGTTAAAAGTATAGAAAGCCTATTAGGTCACAGAGTTTCCATACTGCTCCAGCAAAGGTTATAAATCTTTTTGGATACCAGCAGAACCAGAACTTTCATTATAAAAAACTGCACCAAAAGTGACTGTACAGTGAATGGAAATATCCATTCCCCCTTGAAAAGACAGAAAGGAGAGTTAAAAGAAAAAAGAGAAAAAACCCTCTTGAAAACATTTAAATGAACAATAGAGAGTGTTCTCTCCTTTACAATTTACTGTTAAACACAGACTAAAACATTTCCCAGCATGCCACAAAATGAAAGAAGCCCGTGATCCTCCATGAAATAAAAGGATCTACATAAGGATCCAAATAATATGAAAATATAAAACCTTGGCCACTATAGATGTAAATTGTCACCAACAGAACCACACTCTTTTCATTCACTCCTCTTGCAACCTTCCCTCCAGCACTTGGCCACCAGGAAAATAACCTAATAGCCAGAAAAAGGAGTTTTCCCCTGCAACCTCAAACATTCCTTGCCTGCCACAAAGCTCCAGGAAAAGATCCAAGGTGAGCAGCACTGCCAGGGCTGAGGGCTGCAGAGTCCTCCATGGCCCTGGGTGCCCAGGAGGGCACAGCCAAGGCCTCCTCAGTCATGCCCACCTAGAACCGCAGCGCTGCTCTCTCCACTCTCTTTGCTGGATTTTCACGTGGGAAGAGGAGTCAAACATTCAGCAGGAACAGAGGAAAAGAGCATTTCGACAGACATGGTCGGAGTGGGGATAGAAACAGTTCATTTACCCCTGATAAATATGAGCTGAAAGTATTCGGATAACCAAGATTCTCCTCTTCCAACCACCTGTTGCAGTGGAGAATGGGAGGTCCTACACTCCTGCCACCATTTCCTCTGCTATGCTTAGCTGAGCCCATTGCCCCTCCTACTGCATTTATTTAGTCTTCCCTACTCATTTTCAGAACACCAGATTAACTGCAACGAAGAGAACTCACAAGACAGTACAAATAATTAAGATCCCATTTTTATGCAGTTGGCATGCTTGTCACAAATGGGAAAAAAAAAAGAAAAAAAAAAAAAGAGGGAGAGACAAAAAGACTCCAGTTTTGCAATTATGAACAATGTTGTAAAATGTAAGTGTAGATAGGCTCAATTAACATGTTTTCCTTCCCACTGTGTTCCCAAATAGATTAGATTTGGAAAACCAAAAGATTAATAACCTAAGCACTTGGGAATAATTAGGCACAGGAGCACAAAATCAACCAAAGACAAAAATCACAGCGTGTTGGCATTCTGTGAGTAAAGAATACCCTGGACATGAAAGCAGGAGAACAGAAAATGCAGGGCAGGAAGAATGAAAAGTCAGTGCAAATGAGAAAACCATCTCTAGCTCAAGGGCTATGCAACGGAGAGGAGTTCAAAGAATTAGAATGACTTCAACAGAAAGCAGGGGAAAAAATGACTGAGTACTGGAAAATTTACCTTCCATGGTTATAAAGCCAGAAAATACTATTCATGCAGGCAGAAGATAATAAAATCCAGTTATAGGAGCTGGAGCTAAACAAATTCAGGCTGCAAATAAAAGTTATATTTAGCATGGTGGCTAATTAACAATTCAAAGAGCAAAGTTCTCAGGCCTCTCTTAAGCACAAAATCAGACTAGATGGCAGAAATAGAAGCCATCCCAGTCTTAAAACAGAAGCAGAGATGACAGAAGATTGTTTTTTTAAAAGATGTGCTTTAAGCTTAACCTGAGCATATATTGACACTACATATGCACTGAATTCCTGGTGAGAGAAATTCAGGTACTATGGACTTCAAAACTTTATGGAAATTCAAGACTGATGGTACACAGTTATGGGCAAGTCAGCACAAATTCCAATACTCTGCAGTTTGGCATAAAATCTCAGGAAAAGTCTCCAGTAGAAACTTTTAGCTCATTTTAAGTTGACTAGAGGTCATGCTTGCTGTGTCTCATTACATGCAAGCCTGGTACTTTGCATCAGTCTGGCACATAAATCCTTCCAGGTCATGGTCATGACTGATGCAATCTTTCAGTACTGATAGACATTAGTCTAATTCTAGACAGAGATCTTTACATTTTTTAAAATTTCCATTGGTATATTTCCTGGAAGGATACTCCATATATTTTTTTTCCTCCACAGAAGAGGTCAGCATTTCTAGTAGCTTATGTTCTACCTCTCACTCTACAGAGGGCTGTTTGTATCAGGAGTCTAAAAACAAACAAATAAACAAAATAAAAAATAAGTTTGCTTTGTTCTTTTCTTTCAGGACATTTTACTAGCACGGTAGCCGTAGTTATACCTCAGAACAACACACTTAACATTTAACAAAAATCAAGGAATGGTGGTTTGTAGTACATGACTTGGTCCATTAGATTTTATTTGTAGCAGTAGAAGTGTGAGAAAAGGCAACTTCATTAAGAACAGCTGAGTCAGCTGCTTGTCCCACTGAAACAGTTTTTACTGTGAATCATTCTCCTCATTTGATCTTCAGCTATGAAAGAAAACAGAAGCTGTGGAGATTAGATATTTTAAGCAGGATTTCGATCTTTTAAAAGAGATATTCATATCAAAATTAAAATTGCAATACTTCTGGAAATTGCTTGAGAAACAAAATTTCTCTGCAATGCTCCTTACAGTCCTCAGAAGCCAAGAGATCCACCTCTGCACTTCCCTTGTAACCAAGGCAAATTGCAATTACTCACTTCTGGGAAAATGCATAGCCTAGCACCAAAAGGAATGAGGATAGCCCCATTTCTCTGCCTTCCCGAAGGCAGGGAAGTTTTCTTTGGCAGTTAGCAAGTATTTTTCCCTTTGTAACGCAAGGAACTGCCAGAAAGCCTTGTAAGGTCAAAGTGCGCCCGTTGCTGCACGATTATAAAACCCCACTCCCATTTCCAAGAGACACGGCCGAGATTGCATGAAGGCTTCAAGCACTCACTGCATTATCAGGAGCCAAGTTTAGCCTCTGGCTGAATCTTTGCATGGACAATCCTTTCTGCAGTGGCATTAATTTTGCCTTTGACTCCCCTCCAGAGATAAGCATAGACCCTTTTAATGCCAAAGATTTTTGGAATGGTTTCACAAGATTTAAATTGTTTTACACCTACACAACATATCCCACACATAATCACACAATGCGCAGCAGCAACAAATGTTTAACTTTGAAAACAATTCAGAATGAACATGCTGCAGTGTATAAGGACTCGCTTGAAAACGCTTTAATACACAAACATCTCAAACGTGTTATACAGTCTGAAAAGTAGCTACATTTGAATACGTGAAAGGAGGCATAAAATACACTAATAAAAACAACAAAGTCAAGTGACCAGGGTACAGTGGAGAATAGAGCCAAGAACCTGGATCTGGTTGTCCAATTCCCCTTCAAAATACACTCCAATCCTCTCCCTACTGCATGTTTCTGTCAGTACCAGCAGACTATCTGAAACATCTAAATAGACCTTTAACCTGCTAAAGAATATCCTACAAAAACACATGGGCAAGTTAGTCTTTTATAGCTTCTTATTCCTGCCTACCTTGTATTTTCATATATGAACTATATATATGGAGTAGAAACATGCCTAATTATGAGGGTGACTGATATGCCTAAGAATACGATCTGGTTTATACTTAGTGGTTTAGTGATTTTAGTTAAAAATTTGGTTTTAGGAGCACCATCAGAATCAATTTGAGTCTATGGGAGTCCATAGGGTATGCTTTTTTGTTTGTTTTGTTCCGGGGTTTTTGTTTGTTTGATTTTTGTTCTTTGTTTTTACCGTAGTTCATCGAGCTTTCACTACACATGCAACTTTCATAGGTACAACGAAAGGAAAGACAAAGTAATTTATCATCCTCTACAACTCTGCAGCCACAACTCCTTCCTTTTCCTCTATCTGTAAACCACAGATAACCACAGACACACACACAAAAAAAAGACTATTTACCCATAAATCTGATATCAAGTGCAAGTGAGCCTTGAATCTGATCAAATGGAGGCAGAGGACTCGGCATATGTGAAAGGAACATAATGACTTGCATATTTCTTAACAAGAAATGACTCTGTTACAACCGAAGAGACACAGGAGAGCTGCCAGCACTGCTAACCAGGGCGTTTTGCAGCATCTGCAGAGTCTTATTTTAAGAAATGGGATGACTGTGCAAGTATGGCACAAAAGTCTTGAAATTTTGAGGTAATCTTTGGACATAATCCAAACATATGAAAATGTCAGTAATACAAAGCAGCAGACTCTTAAAACCAGTAGTGACTCTCTGTTCCATTTCTATCACTATCTGATAACTCAGGACCAGGAGCCTAACACAGCAATCTTAGGCATTTTGTTACTTATTTCTGCTACCCCAAGAGCTTAGAATCCAGCAAGTAATTGGCACTGTTTCAGAATCCAATGTGAATTTTACTTGAACAGTATTGTATTTAGCAGTTCTGGGGTAAAATTAACACCATCTTCACACAAACACATCTGAAATTCACTTTTGTGGCAAAAGAGCTATCCCAAAAACATAGGGCAAAAGGAACACCACATTAAAGAAGGAATTCAAAGAGGAAAAAAGCAGAATAGTAGCTTTCTATTTAGTCATCTCAACCACATGTTCCAAATTTCCCATTTTTTTCCACTTATTAAAGATACCCTACAACAAGCAACACACAGATACTACGAAATAGATTAGGAAAAGAGAAGAGCACGATCCACCAGGTCTTAGAATCTTGACTCCTCTCATTGCAATGTTATAAATCATTAAACCCCGTCTCTGTCACTTTTGCTGTCATTGTACTCCATCACACCATGAAACCAGTGAAATATAAGACAATTGTTACTCTCTTCTCTCCCAGGAACTAGTTTCTATCCCAAACTAGGCAACTAAGCAAAATTCAGTTGCTCGATCTGATCTTTTAATTTCACCTGAAATTTCTTTTAATGTTAATGAGAAAGGAGTACAGACGGTTAACAAGTGACACACATCTATAATAGTATTGTAAGATGTTAAAGTTTAATATCCCACAGAATATGTAAGCATTCTTGCGGTTGTCTAATGAAACAGATTTGGGCATATCACAAGAGGATTCCATGATCCAACTACAACATAGACAGCAATTTTACTCGGAAGAGCATCCAGTTGTGTCCCAATGACAAAATGACAGTCTTGAGCTACTCCGATATGAAAGTTCTGCAGAAGGTTTATGCACACACAAAGTCATAATTCTCCTGTAAAAAGCGCATTTGTCCCTCCTATAGATGCCATACCATCAGTAGTTTTTAAAACAAATGTGTGAGCAAAGAAGAATTGTTGTCTTTATAAAGATGGTTCTTCATCAAAATGTTAGAGGAAAGGATAGGATGGGGGAACTATTGAAGTACCTTTCATCTCCAAGACCACTTGCTCATTGTTCTAACAGTTACAGCTACTAATGCATTTCAATATGTATCTGGAAATTTTAATGACTTGTATACAGTTTTGCCACTTCTTCCTTTCTTTTCTTGACAGTTCTGCCTACATTGCAGGGAAGTGAGGTGATTCCTAATTTCATGTTGACTATAGCAACATTAAACTTTAGTCACAAAAGATTTTCTATTTTGAAAATGTACTCATACAAACACAGCTAAATCACTTTTGCAAACACTTACAAATCTACCTCACTTCAGACAGATTTCTTGGGGATATTGTTGAAACTTGAAAGGGAGGGGATATACAAGATACTAAGTCAGTTCTCTTTTATCTAAGAAAATGATTTGCAGAATAAATCCTGGAATTTAGAAAACAGTGCTTGTTAATTGCAAAAGTCATCCATATTCAAATAAGAATTCCTGAGGGCTAGAAGAGATGTTGATACACTTTTAAAAGGAAATATATCTATTCCAGATTAAAAGTAGAGCTAAACTCATCAGCAAATAAATATTTTTTTCTTGATTTTTTCCCCTCCAAAATGTATACTTATGAGTATCTGTGCAAAACAGATTCTTCATGTCTCCCCAATGATGCTAAGATTTTTCAAATATGTTAAGAGTTTTTGGCTGAGCACCAATATATGAAATTACTTTTGCACATTCTGAAGCATATGGAGTCACAGTCATTTTTAAATTGAGCTAACTGACAATAGGTCCTTTTCTCCATTAACATATATATGTACACATTAACATACATACATCCTATGTGGACATAGGATGGGCAAGGACATGTAGGAAGTTGCCGTGAGGCAGGGGTCCATCTCTTCTCCAAAATAACTACTGATAGGACAATAGCAAATGGCCTCAGGTTGCACCAAGGGAGGTCCAAATTAGACATAAGGAAGAATTTCTCCATGGAGAGAGTGCTGAAGCCTTGGAACAGGCTGCCCAGGGAAGTGGCAATGCTCAGGAAACGCGTAGATACTCAGGGTCACGGTTTAGCAGGGATCATGGTGATGGGTTTACACTTGGCCTCGATGATCTTGAAGGTCTTTTCCAACCATAATGATTCTACGATTCTATGAAAGGTCCATTAGTCTCCCAGGATTTTCAGACACATATCACATACTCACAGAAATAAGCAAAAGAAGTTGCTATTGGAAAAGAAAAACATATACTCTGTCCTCAACTCTCTCGAACATTAAAGCCTAAGAAATCTATGCAGGCTAAATTTTATTGGCATTTGCTCATCATTTTGTTAAACTGCTCCCAGAACAGCTATATAAAACTTGTTTTTTAAAGTCTGCAGAAAGAAGTCTTCTAATGTGTCACAGCATATTTGGTGACCCCAAAAGATTATAGATCTCATACTAACCCTACTGCCTCTTTTCACTCTTCCAAATAAAAATCACTAGTGTCTCTGAGGAAAAAATACTGTTCTATACTCTGCTTATTGTAATTCAGTTTAAAATTTAAGTTTTTCTGTTTACAAGCTTTTAATTCCCCCATCCAAGCATTACCAGCATAAAACAGATTTTCTTCTTTTTTTTATACACTCGCTTGAGGAATCACGTTAATTCTGACAAGATCTGTTTTGCCTATAGTCTTACATTTACCTGACACATATATATTTTTATCCTTTTTTGGCCACAAGAATCATTTCTTTCCAAGTTCCCTGAACTTTACAGTTCTGTTGTTCCTATCATAGGGATTCATTTTCCCTCAGTCCCCGCTTCCTCTCCCTTCCAACACCAGCATTCACGTCATGCTGCCACGCGCCTGCGAAGCTTCTCTTGGAAGGGAAGAGCAGCAAAAATGCTGCCAAAACGCTCCCAAGGAACAACTAGAGTCAAGCAAAGCAGAGCAAAACTCCACAAAACCACTTTAATCCACAAGTATTCGGAGGACGCGTGGCCCGCACAGGGTGGGAAGGTGCACAGAGCACGGACAGGTTTTGTTATATTGAGCTCGTGCCAGTCTGATTTGGCCAACATCCCCGCGACACCCAGGGCGGCCGCCAGCTCACGCAGCCCGGTAGGGCGGCAAGGGCCGGTACTGCTCCCTCGAGAAGCCGCTATAGGAAGCGCTATAGGGTGCGCCACGCGGCGCTACCACAGGCGGGCCCCTCGGGGGGCCGAGGCGGCCACCGGGTGCTCCGCGGCCGCCGGAGCCGCTACGAAGGCACCGCCGCGCAGGCGCCTCG
>PTEX01000211.1:717269-759793 GCA_003342815.1 Eudromia elegans
CGCGCGGCGGGAGCGGCCGTTGGTGCGACCGTTGGCGCCGCTGAGGGCGGCGGCCTCGGCGTGAGCAGCACTGGGGCTCGCGGCCGCTGTGCTCCCCGCACCCGGGCGGCGGGGCTCGCGGCCGCTGTGCTCCCTGCGCCTTCCACATCCAGATCCCCCTCCCCATGCCCTCCTCCCTGCCCTTCAGCGCCACGGCGCCCGGGGAGCAGCTTCTGCGAGACGTCAGGGGGACTAGAAAGCCTCCGTGGAGGCACTCCCCACCCCGAAAGGAAACCTAAACAAAATAAAAAATAATAATAGGGGAAAAAAATGTATTTCCTAAGATCATTTCTCAGTAGGATCAGCAAGCCATTGTATAGGTTTCAGCTTAGGCTGCCGCCTTTTTTTATCCTTGAAAATACCCTTTTATAGTAAAAAATATCCTATTTAGAGTTGTTTTTGCACGTGACAGAATTACCGCTCCCATCAAGTCTAAGGTCACTAGGGCGTCTCCTGGCGGGGCCAGGGTGGATTCACCTTCACGAATACGTCCTCGGCAGCGAGCTCTCCTCGCTCCCTCAGGTACTGCAGGACGTGAGGCCGCTGCCTCCAGGTCACCCTCAACCCGTACGCGTGCTCGGGAGTATCCGCGACCAGCACCGTGGCCAAATCCTCCCTCCCGGTGGGATCGGCAGCAGACGCCAGCGTGCCGTGCAGAAGCCAGGCACGGCCCCTCGTTTGTGGCGAAGGGCTGCTGCAGCTCCCATGCCTCCCAGCAGGCAGATTTTGAGTCTGTGTGTCCGGGCAAGTAAAGACTTCTGGTTCTACAGGCTGCGCACCGGGTGACCAAGGTAGTTCCCCGACGTTTTTAGGACTATCCGCCTGGACGTTGGCTTTTGCCTCTGCCCTTTTCGGGGGCTGCCTGCGAGGGAGACATGCATTCTTCCTCGAGCGATCCGGACGATCCGAGCAGTGGCGCGCGCGTCCTTCCGCGGTCTCAAAAGTTAAAGGGGGAAACTTGCAGGGTACAACCTTTCGGCCAGCGCCTCCTTGGTGAGCACTGTGGTTGGCATCCCAGTTCTGGGCTCTGTGACTCCTCTGGCACCCTTTCAAGCTTACCGGCTCTGATGTTTCAAACTGTGGGCACACCTGCAGGGCACGACAGATTAAAACATTAATTTTCCTCAAAGAAATGACAACCCCATTCAGCTCCCTCCCCCACCAAATCTTTCTTCAGTGTTTTCATTAAGTGGGTGCTCTGGTCTGCAGCAGAGAAAAGCTAATCAAGTTGGTAAGCAGGACACCCTGTCAAACATTGAAACTATGTTTTGCCACTCTTCTCTGAAAAGGGAACATGGCTTAAGTGAGCTGCTCCCTCTAAGTTATGCACACAAGAACTGTGATTTAAAATAAAAAAGTCTAGTTGACATGTACTCCTCTAACTCCTGCTGATTTAAAACAGTTCAGAGCTGGATATGGTTTCTTGCTGTGTCTTAGCATAACTGAATAAATTCAGCAAATTGCAACCTCAGTCTCCCTAAATAGGTTCAATTGACATCAACACATGGAAGATGATTTCAAGTCATAGATGCCCACTTACAAGAATTAAATGATCACAGTTACCTGTGGCTTTCTGATGCTGTGTTACTCTGGAACACAGAGATTAACTATGAAATAAAGATGTTTTGGGGAGTATTTTGAAAGCCGTATTAATGTAATCTAAAATGAAGAAATCACCTGGGCATCCAACATCAGTATTTTAGAGAAGCTAGTCTGGAATCTCTCACAGAAATTTAGATTGCTGAGCTTTGACTATTAGTCGAAACCTGGAAACTGTTCTATTAAAGTATTCTTTATCTTCCTGAGTCTCAACGGACAGGGTCTGCACGCTTACTTTCTCTAGAGGATGTAGTGCTCGTAATAGCCCAGGAGCTCTCTACAACAACTACAGTACCCTTTCAGCACGTTGAACTTACTGCAGTCTCTCAAAAGGGAAGTACTACTGTGTAATTCGTATTAAGGATTGTGGTTTTCTATTGTCCATCTGTCCTGCTTGAAGGCAAAGTCACTGTGCAGCAGAACACAGCAGTGATCTCCAGGTGGTTGCATCCTGGCACACAACTTACAAGAACACCAGAGAGCTGGTGTTGAAGCCTTGAAGCCTTGGCTTCCTCGCAAGCTGGGTTTTACCACAGCAGAAGCCTAGCAGTGAAAAGCTTGTGAAAGCCCCCAAGATGAGCAAAACCTCTCAGCTGCCAATGAAACAACTCGAGAGAAGATCTGCAGCGGATACTTTGGGAAGTCGCAAACCTACCAGCATTCTTAGATGGAAGAGCATCTAAAAGGTTTGGTGCTATTGGCTTTAAATATATTTTACAATTATTGTACGCTTAGAATTGAAGGGTTGGGTGTGTGCATGCTTGGCACCTTCATATATAAAAGGGAAAAAAAAGAGTAAGTTCTGCTGTGAAGTTAAGACATCACAAAAATAATGCTAGTACCCAGGGCCAGAGGAATGTGTCATGTGGGACTGAAATGAGGTTTCTCAGAGCTGCTCTGTAAAGAGCTTGGAGACCCAAGTAACAGTAACAGAACCGCCCAAAGTGACATCAGTTGTTGCATGGGAATAGCCTGTCCATCTTTGTAGCAGCTGTTTGCTTAAAGCTCTTCACATTACAAGATATAATACTGAGTGTCTAAGGACAGGGCAAACAATCCCTGGAATATTATTTCAAACCAGAAAAGAAGCCCATTAGATGCCTTGTTTGGAGAGAAATTGTTCAAAGCTTACAGAAAAAGAGTGTGAAATAGGGAACATGGGCCTGCACTTTAGGATTATTTGGTCTAAATTTAGCACAGCACTAGAATACTTAAAGCCCAATTTAAATGAAAGGCCTAGTACTTTAACGTCCGTCACTCAGGGTTCAGTAATTATTTCAAGCAATAAGCCAAACAAACAAACAAAAAAGGCCCAGCATAACATTTTATCACATGCAGGACTTCCAGTTGCTGTATAAAGCAGACTGTTCTCATGAAAACTTTTTCAGAAGACCAATACAACAGTTACAATACTAACAGTTGATCAGTACGCGCTGTATAGTTTTTTGCTTTCAGATAACCAAGACATCCCCAGTGATTTGTAACTAGAGTGTGAGGCAGCTCACAAGCACCGATTTATGTTTTAGCCAACTACAGCAAATTTAAGTCCGTACCACTGATTTTCAGTATCTGAGACAGAACAGTGTTTTGTTGAGACACGCAAGAGAATATTGAAAAGCACATTTCGGAGGAGCCAGAGGGAAAGATGATCTGTACCAACCCAGGCAGTGGAGGTGTTTTGGTCTACAGGCTTGGTAGGAACATGTCTTGGATTCTCAGCCAGAGGGAGTGGAGATTCACAGGAACGGATAGGTCCCTCTCGTGGCCTCTCAAGGAATACCAGCTCTGCCTTCCTGGCTTTGTGGATACATTTCTTCTTCCGAGGCATCAAGAGGTATGGTAAAACCACTTGGAAACCTCATGATGCTTGTTAGGGTCAATCGAAGAAAGAGGAAAGCACCGCAAGATGCTAAGGTGTTCTTAAATCTGGAAGAGGCAAATAAATGGATTTGAAGACAAACGTACTGAGAAATCTCAAATACAGGTTTTGAACAGAAGTAAAACCTTTACGAACAGTCCCACGTTCATTTCTCAGAGCAACCTCTACATTTACACCAGCAGCATTGAACTTCGTAACTGATATAACGCAAATTTCACAGAAGCACAACAGGATTAAACGCTCCCCCAGCATTACAAAAAGCAGGTAGCCAGATACAGTGGGGGAAGAGAGACAGGCAAATAACCTAAAGATGCCCCATCTGCAAAAGGAGTTCCGAGATGAGATTTTGAGCAAGACTCATCCCTATGGGGAGAAATACCTCCTTACCAAGCACATACTTTAGAAGCATAAATCAGGTGCCTCGCTCACGAGGGCTCGCGCACGCGCCCCCCCCATCGGCTCCGCGCGGGCCGCCCCTCTCCCCCCGCCTCGGCTCGGCTCGGCTCGGCTCGGCTCGGGCCCCCCGCGCAGGAGGCGCCTCCCGCCCGGACCCACCTGCCGGGAGAGCGGCGGCAGCCGCGACGCCGCGCGGCACCCCCAGACCAGCCGGACGCGACAGCGCGGCCACCCATTGGCCCGCGGCGCTCCGCCCCCTCGGCGCCGCGTCCCATTGGGCTAGGCGGTCACGTGGTGCCAACGAGGCGCCGGGCGCCAAATTCAAACCGGGAAACGATCCGCGGCGCGAGCGGCGCCCCGGAAGCGGCTGAGGCGCTTCCTCCGCTGCCGCCCGCGCCGGCCCCCCGGCCGGGAAGCCGGTGAGTGGCGGCCCCCGCACGGCGGAGGGAGGGATGGGGGCAGCGGCGGGCGCGGGGGCCTGGCGCAGGGCGGGAGAGCGAGCCGGGCAGGCGGGTCTTGCCCCGTGCAGCTCGCCCCCTTGGTGCCCCATGGGCCTTCTCCCGGCCTGCTGCGGCAGCCTGCGGCCTGCTCGGGCAGGGATTTGCTGCCGTGCAGATGCAGCCCAGTGGGGAGCGGCTGAGCGTGCTGCTTCCGCGCTCGTTCTGTGGGAATCTCGGTGCGAGGGCCTTCAGCAGGCTGCAAAGGGCCCTGCTGTGTGCCTGGGTGCGGTGTCCTCCCCGCTGCTGAGCCCTGGTGGCCTTCAGCAGCTGGGCAGCCATCAGCCATCTGCTCCCAGCATCCAGGACAGTGACTCGGGGTTTCACCTGCTGGGCTTCCTCCCTTTTGTAGTTGCATGGGTGATTCTTACTG
Source organism: Eudromia elegans (assembly GCA_003342815.1). Taxonomy (NCBI): domain Eukaryota; kingdom Metazoa; phylum Chordata; class Aves; order Tinamiformes; family Tinamidae; genus Eudromia; species Eudromia elegans. The sequence goes on from PTEX01000211.1 coordinate 722,053, forward strand.
AGACTGTTCTTGTTTCCTACCTGGCTGAACCAAATCCACCAGTGCAGGATGATGTGATTCCTTTTTGCTCCTGTTCTGCCTATGGTCCTGACTGATAAGTAATTGACGCAGCATATCTGCTTTGCAAACATCTCTCTCTGCTTATGTATGCATGCAGACAAAGGAAATGTAGTGCTGTTTTCCAGCAGGTCTGTGAATTCTGTCAAAAGCATTCATCTTAGATTCTCATCTTGTTTCTAGATTCATGGCACTTGCTGAGAATGTGATGCACTGTGGTGCCTTACATGATTTACCTTGCGTTTCTTAGCCATTCCTGCCTTTCCCGCTCTCGCAATGAATGTTTTGTGTTGCAGGATTTGTTCTTGCCCTTTTCAATGGAGACTGACTGCACAGACCAATAATGAGGACCAGCCCTCGCAGGCCCCTGATTCTCAAGAGAAGGAAACTGACCCTCCCACAGAAGGATGCGTCCAGTGCTTCAGCAAAAGATGAGCCCAGTGGTCAGGGTAAAAAGACTCCTAAGCAGGAGCATAGCCAAAGGAGCCAACTTGGCAACCAGCCCAGACACAAAACAGACTGTGGCCTGCAGAAATTCCCAGCAGGAATAAAGATCATCAATCATCCTACTATGCCTAACACACAAGTGGTGGCCATCCCTCCAAGCGCTGATATCCAGAGCATCATCGAGGCACTGACAGCGAAAGGAAAAGAAAGTGGCAGTAATGGGCCCAACAAGTTCATTCTCATTAGCAGTGGGGGCCCCTCTCATTCAGCAGACCCAGCACCACTGCAGCATCTGCCGTCTCAAGAGAAAGCCAGAGCAGCACCCAGCGAGGCGGAGAGGTGGGAAAGAGAGAAGAATGTTATCCAGACCCCTGGGGTGGCAGGAGGGACAACGCTCTTGCACTCAGAAATTGATCCCATGGTTGGGCACGAACAGGAAGGCAATGGTATGTAATCTTTACCCTTTTCTTGCCCTGCCATGTAGAGAATGAGATTTGATGTGTGCCAATGAGTGCCGTGCTCAAGTGACATGCATTAGCTCTTCACATGTAGTGAATCCTGAAGGATTTTAGTGCATGTATCTTTATGCAAGAGGCAGCCTCGCACATATCAAGGAGTAGACAGTAGAGCAGAACTTGAGTGCTGGGGGAGACAGACAAGTTGGTATGGGAAAGTCCAGAGTAGAAGAACAAAGTATTAAGTTCCATTTAGCAAAATGTTTATGACTGGAATCAAGACTAGAGTAGAACTAGTCCAGAGAGTGACAAAACTCATGGGCCTAGAGCTTTGAAGCAGAAATTATTTCCCCTCCCTTAGTAATTGTATGGCAAGTCTCTTTGCTGTCTAATGATGCTCCAGGACAAACACTGGAAGTGGAATGGATTTTATTTTGAATGGCAGCTCGGTTCAAATACGCATTTACAACTGAAAATAAAAAAGGAAGTTTGTTTCTTTGGGGCTTTTCCCATGTATAGTACTGTCTGTCATAATCCATAGGCAGCTCCAGTACCTGTATTGTTACACATAGCATCATCAAAAGTAGTACAATTAAATCTGATAGTTTTCATCACTGCAGTTCCAAATCTGCAGATACCTGAGCTTCTCACATAGGTCTTACGCTAGACTCTTTCTGCTAGAGGTTATGCTATCACCTTTTTGGTCTCTGCCTCTTAGATTTATCCTTTAAATAAAAAACAAAAAATACTTGAATTCCCAAACTCAGCACTGTCCTGGTTCTGGCTGAGAGCAATAGTCTGATTTCAGGGGGGATTTTGGGCCTGCAGCTTTTTTTTTTTTTTTTTTAAAGAACTGGGCAACTTTGTATGAAATCAGGAATTCAAGCTATATCTACAAGAGAACATCTTTGTAAATACTCTCTTGTTCTTATCCTGAGAAAGAGATATCTTTTTGGGAAGCGCCCTTCCTTTTGGCGCTTGGGATTAGAGGGAAGAGTGTTACTCACAAGTAAACAGAGATATGGGCTTCATATCCCAACAGGCAGCAGTGAGGCAACTAGCCCTGTGTTGGATAATAGTCTCACTAACATCCAGTGGCTGGGGAAGATGAGATCCGATGGGCTAAGTCCATGTCCTGTGAAGCAGGAAAGAGAGAAGGAGAACCGGATACCTCTGGAGGAAAAAACCAAGGTAAGCAGGAGGAGGAAACAGAGCACGCACTAAAGCTACGAAGAGAGAAGCAGTGCAGATGGATCCAATGACCTGAAAGAACTGAGTGCGACCATCTCTAAGTAACCTGAAATTCCCTTCACTGGTTTGAATAGCAACACCTGGAGGATCCAGGGGTGGTCCATGGTCCCTCTACTTATATATTTGTTCTTTCTCTATCTCAGGCCAAAGAAGATTCTGCCACTACTGTTGCTATCTCTTCCTCCTCCCGGCAGGATTCAATATCAGAACGACCCCCTTACTCCTACATGGCCATGATCCAGTTTGCCATCAACAGCACTGAAAAGAAACGCATGACTCTGAAGGACATCTATACCTGGATTGAAGATCACTTCCCTTATTTTAAACATGTGGCTAAGCCAGGTTGGAAGGTAAAATGCAGGGTGCTAATATTGTAACCCTTTGGATGAAAATGAAAAGTCATTCCACAGTCCACAGAGCAAGATGGAAATTAATTTAAGCATTACTACCCACACACGCCCTCATTACCTTCTCATTCCAGTTTTCCATGTTCCACTTCCAGTATCCCTTTTTTCTTCTTTTTTTTTCCTTCTCCCATTCCACCATCCCATGTAGGCAGTATAGTGGGATGCTTGGTCACTGAAATAAGAATAGGGATCTCGGGAGCATGGAGAATGCAAGGCCTTTATGACAGGGTTGGCTTGATGTATGGCAGGGTATGTAGTGAATATGAAGATCCGCTTCACCTAGACTTGGGAACAGGATTCCTGTGCCAGGAGAGTCACGTCTGAGGGCAGGCCTGCTGTGCTCATAACAAGGCTACTGTTTTTCTTCCTTCCCAGAACTCTATCAGGCACAACCTGTCCCTTCATGATATGTTTGTCCGTGAAACATCTGCTAATGGTAAAATCTCCTTTTGGACTATCCACCCTGATGCCAACCGTTGCCTGACTTTGGACCAGGTGTTTAAGGTGAGTGCCTCATGCAAAGAAAATCTCACAATCCATCTAGCTCTGACATGCTGCATTAGCCAGATGCACCTTATTTTAGCTGTTTTGATATGAGCCATTTTGTGGAAGTCGGATTGGATCTCTTGCTTGACAAACAGACAAGCTCTGTATTTGAAAGAGAGGGGATCATATCTGTGCGCATAAACTGGAGCTGCTTTGGGACGTGTATTCTTTGAGGAGGTGTGACAAATGTAATAATGAACTTATCTGACCTGTTTCCATGTGCCTGATGTAAACCACTGGGAAGGTTTCTGCTGAAGTGGTCGTTGGTAGAATTCCTATGGTGTTTTGACTACAGAGTCACAATGCTAGCTTGCCTTTTCCCAGATGAATGTTTTAGGAGTTATCACTTTTTGAAAGAAACCAGAGTTGAACAGGTGTGGTCAGTATTTTTGGTGTTACTTGCAGTGGGTGGACAGATTCAGTTTCTGGTTTTCTCAGATTATGCAAGGTTAAAATGCCCCATTTTTTCCCTTTTGGTTGATAACTTCCTCTTATTTTTCTCCCTCTCACTGCCTTGCTGTCACCAGCCACTGGACTTTGGGTCACCAACATCGCCTGAGCACTCTGAATCAGTAAGATTTTTCCCTCTGGCTCGGGGCTTGGGCTTCCATTTCCTTCTGGACAGTTACTAAAGGAAAAGACAGAAGGCTTGGGGAGGGAGCTGGGTCACTTTTGCACCTAGTCAAACAGCTCCATACGCTCCCATTTTAGGGAAAAAGGTTGAGCCAGAGGGCGATTGCCTTCAGCTGGTATGTTTTTGTTAGCTGGTGAAGCTGTACAACTTTGAGCAATGAGAATCCCGCTGCTGGAGTAGGCTGCAAAGAGCCTTCTGAGAACAAACCCAGCCAGAGATTTCAACTACAACTCTGGTCTCACTGTCTGCAGTCCCAATCTCTGTTGGGGCTTAAATCCAAAGATAGTAGGAACTCTGTGTGCTCCTTTTCTCAGACTGGCCTGTAGCTGCACTGTGACTTGGAAGGATTAACCTGTTTGCTGTCTGTCCTGCATCCAGCTGTTTTAACAATGGCAGATGTACAAGCAGCCACTTGAGCACTCTCCTGTCACCGCTACCACCCCGGCCCTCTTTCCGTTTGCTTAGACCTCCGATTCCTCTGCTGCCTCCGCTATTCTACTCGCACATCCAGCTCATGGTTTGTGTAGGGACCTGAAGCACAATGTGGTTATCCTGTTTGCCTTCCCTCGGGCACTGAGGACACGCATACCTGGTTGTTTCTGCAGCAGAGTCTAGTTAGAGCAGCTCTGTCACGCCAGCTCTTTTCCGAGGTGCCTTTTGGCTGGTAGCTGGCCTTGAGATGGCATGCCGCAAAATAACAAGTGGCACAGGAACAGGTCCAGCATGAATGATTGGTAGTAACTGATACTCTTTCTATATTAGCTTAGCACAGACCTCTGGATTCATATTTCTGAATATGGCAGTTGAACAAAGATGAGTTCTTTTAAAATCTTTCTTTCTTGCTCTCCCCTTTTTTTTTCCCACAACTTCAGCAGCAAAAGCGACATGGTCAAGATCTCCAGAAGAACATGGGTAGCAGCAGTAGCAAAACTGAGCCTCATAGTGCACGTGAGTGTCTATACCAGCCTAGGCCGAAAAGAATCCATCCTCTAAATCTTGGAGACTGTCCTAGATTTCCACAGCAATAAAACTGGAAATTGTGACTCAGCCTTGCAGCTCAAAGTCTTAGAGCTGTTTGGAATTGAGACAGTGCTGCTGTGTCTGAGAGAGGATGTCGGGGGAAGAATTAGATACTCCAAATGGAGTGAGAGCAGAGCTCCCTCCAACTCTGGTCTAGAATTTGTACAGAGAACTATATCTTCTTCATCAGGGCTTATGGCTTGAGATTTATATATCCAAAATTAGCAGAGAAGGCTGGTGATTCTATCCCTCATCAACTTGTTAATTTATGGGGATTTAGAAGGACTTCCTCATGGGTACCTGCATTTCAAGAGGCAGTGAAGGGTAGGGAGCTGGCAAATCTGTTCTTTTCCCTTCCAGGACGAAAGATGAAACCGTTGCTCCCTCGCATCAACTCCTACTTGGTTCCGATCCAGTTTCCGTTGAGTCAGCCTCTTGTCTTGCAGCCTTCTGTGAAGGTCCCTCTCTCCATGACACAAGGGACATCCCTCAACAGCTCAGAAACTATGTGGAGCAATAAGCGTGTGTGCATTGCTCCAAAGGTTGGTTGTTTTTTATTTGTTTATATTTCTTCCAATAGCTGTTGCCTTCTTTGGACTCTGTTCTTTGCCAGGTTCCTTTTGTACCTTTCCTGGGGCCTTCAAAAGATAGGCTTAGGGCAAGGAACTAGCCAGTGACGATGCTCGCTGTCCTGTTCCATCTCTAGAGGGACTCTTCTCCCCATTTGAACTGCTCTAAAGGTTGCCTTCAATCATGGGACAAGGGGAAGGTCTCTGGTCAAGACCATGTTTTTCTACTGCTTGGATCTGAAGAAAAAGCAATGTGAGCAATGGCCCTTTCTCTGCCTGAAATACTTGACCCTAACAGCCCTAACATAAGAACCTGCTACTGCAGCAGCATTTCTTCCTATGTAATCTTAGAGTTCTGGGAATTCTATAGAATCAGCAAGAAGCAGGCACCCAGATAATTCTGATCTGAATCAACATGGTTATTAAACATTCAACTCTTGGCACTTATCTCACTGTTCTTCAGTGCTTAGAGCTTATAAACCCAAAGCTTCTTCATCCTTTATTAACTCAGTCCTATTCTCTTTGTATACCTACTCTTTCATGTTCTTTCTTTTCCATGATCTATCTTTTCCCCTTTCCACTCCCACTCCCATTTCCCTTTCTTTTCCATGAAAATTGTGCTCCGTCATTCTATTTTACACGTAGATGGTGTAAGGAGAAGTCAAAGTGGCCATGTTTTCCAGAAATGCTTAGCTTTCCTCCTGTCCGTCCACTTAGCTTCCCATATTCCTTCCCATGTGATCTGCAGGCTTCTCTGTATTAATTTCACACTGTGATCAATCTCTACCAGCTGTTCTGCTACTTACTGAGGAGGTTCTTTACTGCCAGCATTTCTGTTATTTCTGTGATCTCTTGTGTTTTCGGATGTGTTAGATCCTTGCTTACTCCTTATTACTGTGGGGTTTTTTTTTTTTTGTTTTGTTTTGTGGGGGTTTTTTTTTGTTTGTTTGTTTGTTTGTTTTTTTTTGTAGATGTCACTCTCTACTGAAGAGTCATCCTCTGTACCAATGACTGCTGTCAAGGAGGAGAGTCACTGCGATGAGAGTTTATTTGCCCCAACCCACTCTCTCCAGGAGAGCAGCTCCCAGCCTGGTGAGGACGCGGCGGCTTTCCCCGAAGCCCTCTGCATAAAGGAGGAGCAAGGCTCCCAACCCGACGAGTGGCTCTCTCCGTTCACCTCAGCCTTACCTGTAAAGGAAGAGCCCGGCTCGTTCCTCCCAGGCTCAGCCGCCAAGCAGAAGAAACACTTCACCGTGCTCAAGTCCCCATCCAAGGGCGTTTCCGACACGCTGGTTATCAAGCGGCGGGAGCGGCGGGAAACGGGCAGATCCAGAAGGAAGCAGCGCCTCGCGCTGCCTTGCTCCGAAGAGCCGCTGCTCGTTTTGCCAGAGGGCAGTGACTACAGCGCGTTCCGGCTCGGGGCAGAGGTTCACCTCCTGCAGGAAAGCCAGGGTCTGGAGAACGTGTCACAGCTCAGCTGCTCCCAGGAGGAAGAGGGGCCCTTTAAGACACCAGTCAAGGAGCTGTTCAGCAAGTTGCCAGTTTCTTCCACTCCCAGCAAAGTCCCAGCTACCACCCCACCGCTAGGGTGCCTCGATCCCTGGAAATCTGCGCCATTAGCCAAGGAAAGTAATGAACTGGACTTCAGTCCAGTGAGAACCTTTCAGTTGTCTTTCACACCTCTCCGAGAGAATCAGGACTTGCTGGGTTTTAACAGCACTCCTCCTAAAAATCCCCTTTTTGAGTCCCCTCGGGAACTGCTCAATACGGAATCCAGTGAAATGATGCCTGGCCCCCTTACAAGCTCCCCGTCTTTCATTCATGAATCCACTAAACAGTCATCTGTTGAACTGCCAACCTCTGGCCTTACTGAAAACCGGTCGCTCATGGAAGGCCTGATCCTGGACACCATGAATGACAGTCTGAGCAAAATCCTTCTAGACATCAGCTTTCCTGGTCTTGAAGATGAAAACCTAGGAACAGACATCAGTTGGTCTCAGCTCATACCTGAACTGAAGTAAACTGGCCCGAGGGCTGAAATTGGCTTATGGTGATATTACATAAAGCACTCTCCTCTTCTGAGATATCTGTTCGCAAAGTCTAAGAAGATGTTCAGTACCTGCTTTGACTAGTTCCCCCATCCCTGGGCATTATTGACTCCTGCTAGGCTGGGGGACAGGCCCACTGGCTGCTATAAGCTCCCTGTTATAAGCTGCAATAGACTATGGTGCGGGACAAGATGGAACCTCCTGTGCTAGAGATGAGTGCCTGGAGACTGTCAGAAGAACATCTAGGTAGGCACTGGATGGCCTTTGCTACTGAAGGGATCAGAGGAAACAAAAACATACTCCTCAGTTATGTCTGATAGGAAAGGGCTGGGGACCTTCTTCCTAGCTCCTTCCTTGCTTCCCTTCACTTTGTTCCCCTCTTAGTGTAGTTTCAATGTGTGTAAATACTGTACATGCCTTAAACTAGCCTTTATAACAGTAACTTTATTCTTGTAGGCTTATTATGGGAATATTTGGGCTGGTACAGGGCTTGGCTTAGTGCTCTCCATATGGTCCACTTCCGTAATCTTCCACCCTAGATGAGAGCATCAAAAGACCTTTTTTCTTCTTTTTTGACTTTAAAAACTCATTGGCCTTGGCTGCTCTGCATCTTGTTGGGAAGTGATCCATATGTGGCCGAGCAACTACTCCAGTTATGCTGCAATCCACATAACCTGTTTCACTATGAATTCTTGGTACAGCTTCCTCTCACAGCTCTTTTCCTCAGACTGGAATGGTGAAGAGCTCTTGCTCTTGGATCAAGCTCTAACTCTTCTGGTTCCAGAGTCCTACTATTATGTACTTAGAGGACTAGGTAAAGTCACTGTTGCAGTAAGACTGACTTCTATTGAATGGTTTAAAGTGGCCCTCGTTACAATCATCAGTTGAAATGGTAAAGAGAACCTGTAAAGTAGATGCTGATATTTTCACTGAAAAGTGACCTCTTGGTGAACTATGCAGTGAGAAAACTTATGCCAGTTCTCTGGAGTTCATGTCATTTGAGTAAAGTGTCACGTAAAAGAGCTTATTCTCCTACTTACCGACAAATGATGGCTCATGCACCTCAAGCAAACAGTTTGTGGTCACTACTACTACTTAATAAAGCTTGTGTGGGAACACAGCTGAGTACTGTCTTTCCTGTCATCAGGGTTCTCTGTTCACCCAAGTACTCTTGGCCTTGCAAGATTCTTATCCTCCCAAAGTGTCCAGTACTCCCCTTCATCTTTCTGTAAAAATGCTGCCCTTTCTCATGTAGTTGCTCAGTGAAATCCAGCTGTCCATCATAGTCCTATCTTATTTTTACCAGTTTCTCACATAACTTTCTGTCGTGTCCAGTGCTTTGTCACGACATGTCAGAAATTCTGAGGTTCTGTTCAACTATCTAAACTCAAACTAGGGTCTAGTCTCCTCTTCACAGCCTTAGCACACACAAGTTGAGAATGAGTGTGACTTCTTCCTCCATCCCCAGAGGAGCTGGGATCAAACAGGTAGGTACAAAATCATGGCACAGCAGCTAGAACTCTGCTAGTCATAGTTGAAAAAGGGAGGGTTGTTAAGAAGGCTTCACTGTGGGATGTCCGGGATGGTAGAATCTTTCTAGCATCTCAAACTACTCCCCTGAAAGACACGTTGGTGGGCCAAAATGTAGGCATGTCTCGAGATACTCACATACTGTTTTTTCTGGGCGTTTCTGCTAGTCCTTGTTAATATTTCTCTGTTCTCCTAAATCCTATGAGAATTAGAGAGCTGAGAAAGTGGTCTTGCTATAGTCAAGACCACTTAAAGACTTGTCTATTGAATTCTATATTAGATATAGAAATACTCATTTTCCTTTACATTCTGCAGGCTTTTGGTATAGTTTCTATAAAACTCTGTGCCTGCTGCTTCCTTCCCTAATGTGGCACTTCAAGAAAGTTCTTTTTGTCAGACAGGAGCAAATTAAATGCTTCAAGGGGCAGTTGCCTAGTTTTCCCTCCACCGTAACTGTTGGGGAGGATTTATCAGTAAGCATAATATTCCTTGGTTCATAGTCTGTTGTGGTTTTTTTTTTTTGACTCGGTGTGTTACACTGAACTAAACCTTGCATTTATGCCATTAAAAGCAATCTCAATGTCATTGAGAGTCCCTGGGACCAACTGGAAATGAAACCTCAGACTATTGGGAATAATCAATCAGTTTAGGGCCTTTAATGCACCTGTGCCAAAGTTCAACTGACAGGGAGCAGGGAAGAACCTTAATAAGACTGCAGGGGCTTAATTTGGTTATCTGAATCCTGTTGATAGGGTAGTGACACAACAGCAGAAAAGGAAAGAAGAATGAAGAATATAGGCAAAAAAAGAAAAAATGGAGAAAAATAGCTGGAGCAGATGGCAGTTAGCAAAGGAATGGGACAGACTGCCCGTCTAAATACATATGCCATGAGCTCTGTGTCCTTGCATAGCGGACTTGGGCTTTGCTGTTTATGTAGATTGTCTCCATAAAGATCCTGTGGTTTTCCTGGGGTAAGAGAGGGCTGGTGATCAGGCTGACTGCTGAGTAGAAGAGCACAGGGGGCTCTGGGCTGTTCGTACACACAAGACATGCTCTGTTTCCCTCCTGGACAAAACTGCTTCAGAACTGGGGGCTACAGACTGGGTGAGCATGAGGAAACAGAAAGAAGGGGAGGGTCAGAGGTTGTATTTTGTGCTCTTGGAGCTGGGCACAAAGCAATAAGTGCGCCTTCCCAGAGGCGACAGGACTGTCGCACAGAGACGTGCCCAGAACTAAAGCAGACAAATGAGTGGTGTGGTGAAGGACTCTGCGTGTGTGGTGATGGCCATTGGCAAGCCTGGAATCACAGCATCTAGGTGGATGCGACGAGGCTGTCGCCCCTATTTCCCGGAAGGCCGAGTGGAGCTCGTGACAGCAGCGTATGAACGCTCTCAAGACCTACTCGGTATGCTACTCCACTGCGCCTTCTCTTCTCCAAACAGCAACACCTACCCAAGTTCATCAGGGAGCGCGCTGTGCTTGTGACCCACAGAAGCAAGCAGGTAGCAGTGGAGCAAGCACGGGCAGAGACACACAGGAGCAAATGAGGATGAGGAGTGCATGCCAAGCTCCCCCTCCAGTGTGCCAAGGACACGCTTCACTTCCTAACGGCTTTGAAAGGTAAGACACAAAAATCCTCCTCTCTTCTGCCTTACTGAGAATGTGCCAGAACACAGGAACTCAGTCGCTTTTCCACTTGGGAACGATGTGCTCTCTGCTGTGTTGGAGACCCTCGCGTTGCCGTTGTCCCGTTATTGAGCAGATGGAAACTTCTCCAGAACTTGGTTTGAATCCTTGCGGGTAACGCTGCTGCAATCTCCCCCTGTAGAGGATAAGGGGAAGAATAGGAGGCCAAGCATAAGGCCACAGACCTGAAATACGGTGTTTTAGCTGAATCCTAGCACACTTGCTGCGGACATGGCTGTTTGCAAGGGCAACTAGAAGGGGAATGTAGGTTGCTAGTGAGTATGTTCATTAGCTACTCCTTATGTCATTCAGAAGATTTGCACAGAGGGAACTGCAGGGTCTACATCTGAGCATCGCTTGCAGTCTGAGCAGTCAGGGAATGAAGAAAAAGTTGAACAAGGAAGAAAAACCGAAGATTGTCGTCTGCATTCAGTGACTGCTCAGCGCAGCACGAGCTCGCGGTGAAGGCCTCGCTCCAGCGGGCTCGTGCTTAGCGCGGAGGCTGCACGTGGTGCCATACAGGAGACGTCTGCCAGCGTAGGAGACTGCTGGGGGCCTGGGCTGTGATGTGGCTTTACGTCAGAGATCCTGCAGTTTTAGTAAGCAAGCTGAGAAACTGCCCTTCTGCACGAGCCTGGGAGAACCACTTGTTACATAGAGCAGTACCGTGAAACCGAATTATGGAGGCAAGGGAATTATCTGTAAGGAAATGGGAAGGAAATGTGTCTGATGAAAATGCATATTAACCCTCTGAAAATCATGAATGGGAATGTCTTTAACAGCAGCAAAGAAGGAAAGTCTGGCTGAAGAACACTGGTGTATTTCTATGCTAGAAATATCTAGAAAACAGTTCAGAAGCATGCCAAATACTTGGGCAAGCAGGAAATATCCGTTCACAAAGGTTATGAAATGTTCCCTCTGAGTCCAGTCTCCAGAGTTTAACAACTGCATTTAGGGTTTAGCAAACTTCTTTGGGTCAATTCCATGCTTTCCCATATAACAGAACTCTTGACTTGCACTATCTACCTTATGTTTTGGCTATAGTTGTGTCAAAGTCCTCTTTCCTCTACTGCCAAGTATAATTGGACCACTAGAGAGTCACCACTAGAGAGCAGTCATATCAAAAACAATGAGGACAGAAACACACAGTTGAGTTTCCTCATCAGTCCTGTCTGCTGCTCCCACAGCAGATTTCCCAATGTTTTGTGCAACCTAATTCAAAGCTATTCTTTGCAATCATTTCATCACATCCCTTAGGAGATGCCTCCACTGCTCAGTAAATCTGTCCATAAGTATTTCCCTGACACGCTGCCTGGATGCCCTTTCCTTTACTTCATTCTGCTACCTTCTCCACCATAAAATTCCACAAAAAGCTAAAAAAAAGTCACACATTTGCACCAGTGCCTGAGTGCCTGCAGCCACGTTGCTTAAAACATTAAATCTTGATTTGTCCTTGTGTTCTCTCCCTGCTAGTATTTACATGTTTGTTAGATGCATTTTTATGTATTCAGTAGGTTTTTCACGTGGTATTTACATTTATGGGAATGAGTTGTTGCTGCAGATAAACTGTGATGAAGAGAAGTTCTTCACAGTGTGAAGGAGTCATGGATAGTTGCATCTTTAGTAGGAAGAATTTTCACACCTCTGGGTCACTCGGGGAAGATTCTGCTGCAGTTTCTGTAACGGTTGCTCCTGACAAAATCCGGTTTTTTGGAAGGCTGATGTCCCACAGGGCGATGTGCGCTTTCTCTCAGTAGCACAGGATCTGCCATGGGAAATTTGGAGAATCCAATGAGATTGCATGTTCAAAGGTGTGTAAGTGCAGCAGGAGACAGTAAAGGGGGAGCAGTGCTCGCAATAGCCTTGACTGCTCAGCTAAACAACTGTCTGGAGAATGGCTGAATTTGCAGAGTTCGCTGGTATTACATCTGTCACAGATGTTTGCTTGAGCATCCTGTATTTGAGCAACTGCACTACTAAGAGGTGTCAGGTGCTCAAGACTGAAGAGGAAAAGCGAGACTGCTGGAGCGTTTTGTACATTAGGGTCATCAAGAGACAGAGAGGTCATGGTGGGGACCGCGTGGGAACTCCCGCATGGGAGTGTGCAGTGTTGAAGAGGCTTGCCACGAACCAAACACACAACCAGCCAGATGGCAGGGCAGAAGCAAAACACTGTGCTGGAAACAAAACCAAAGACACTGCAGAAAGCGCCACCTCTGAAGGCAAGCAGAACATCTCCTCTTTGAGCTCACATTCTATTTCAGCAGACCTGAAACGCTGGAATGTAAAGATTGAGTTGCACATAGTAGCTGTGGATTGAATAAGATGCTGACCAAGAGAAGGAATCTATCATTTATCACATGAAACTATTCAAATTATTTATGTTTTTCGTGTTAATAATGCTTCCATTATATACAGACAGTATCTAACCTAACACTACCAGGCATCACATGGGTTGCCCAGGCAGATGTTTCCTGATTGATATTGCCGTGATTTCATCCAGTTTTCATCAGTGTCTGGCATGCCGTGCATTCGTACTGCTTGTTTCAGCCAGTCACCTCAAAGCTACAATTCACATATTTGTTCCTGGCAGACATCAGGCTACAAGCAAACGTTGTGTGGACTCCAACACAGCATGTGCTATTTCCTTGAACTATACTTTGTCTGACTACATTGGATGCACAAAAAGAATGAGATTCTGCTTCCCATGTAGCTCAACAGCGTGAAGATTGTCCCCTTTCTTGGGTTACATAACCTCAGTTTTATCTCATTTATCTTTGGAAATCACCTCAAAGACATGCCACCAAATCCTAAAATGGTTAAAACTAGGTGTAGGATAGTCTAGTATTGCAGCCTACTGGGTACCACCCACAAAACCCTGTTCTGAGGAGAAACATTTGCTCTTAGAACTTCAGATGCCAGCTTACCACCACGCCAGATCAAATCGTCATTGCGGTGCAGCACAGAGGGCTTATATCTAAACGGCAGGACCTACAGCTTCCCTCCGGCGCCCGCTCTGGCTGCATGTGCTGCCTCCATGGAGCCACGAGATCGGAGCCTGCCTCATTCTCTCCTCCTGCGTAGTGGTAGTGTAGGTAAGAGGTACAAACGCCACACGCGAAGCAAACCTCTCCTCACACACACTGGGAGGGAGGCACAGAATCCACCCGCACGGAGGCTGGATCTAGCTCTACTCACCACGACATTACTGAAGATTATTTAGTTAAATGGCTGATCTGGGTAATGTATTCATACTGTTCTAAAAGACAGCACCATCTAGCACCCTATATATCTTGACAATGTGAGTAGCCCCTGGCTTCTACAGCAGGAATTTAGATTAGGCCCCTTTTTTCTTAAGATAGTTTCCCCTGAATTGTACTTTCCATGGATTAAGAAAAAGCTCTTGATCCTGTTACGCTCTGGTATTACAGCGGAATGGAGCTCACTAATGAGGAGCTAGGCAGGCAGTGGTTGTCTCTGACTCAATCCTCCCCTGCAGCCTCGCCCCGGGCGGTTTGGCTGACCTGGGCTGTGAACGCAGGACGCGGGCACGGCGCAACGCGGCCGAGTCCTGTACGTTTGGGCTTGCGGCCAGGCTCCAGAGCAGCGACGGCACGGCTGCATAGACAATAAATGGCGGTTCAGTTGGGTGAACATCATTTAAATTGAAGCAATTAATTTCATTTTATTTCATTTGACTTGGAGTAATTTGCCAGCTGCTCAAGTTCTTCTCTTTTCTCTTTTTTTTTTTTTTTTTTGTGGCTTCGCTGTAGATATTTCTATGCTTCTAGCTGCTTCATGCAATTTACAGTAAGATGGAAAATTCCTTTTTGCTAAAAGACCAATGTTCTTTTTAAAAATATATCATAGATTCAGAAAGCAAAATGAGAAGACTGAAAAAAAAAGCGATCTTTTTCCTGAACTCAAACAAAAATATTGTTTCTTTCCAGCAGTGAATTACAAGAGAATAAAAAGATACTCACAGTATCACCATGTATGAGATTAAGAAGAAACTGTCCTTGTTCACTAGTTCACTTTGGACTGGTTTCTTGCTTTGACATAGGCAGAGTTTTAGAGCACAGAGACCACAAATCTGAATTGCTGATGCAGTTAACCTGTACATTTACCCCTGAGTTTCAATGACAACTTTTCTTAGAAAAATGAAGATGTTAAATGCCTTGATAATTCATAAATACAAGCAGAAGATTATGTAAGGCAAATAGATTTCATGCTTCAAATTCTATGGGAAATCCTTACATAGAACACAGCAGTGAACTCTTTACATAGCAGAGCTCTCCTCAGAATTGTTTGTCCTACACATGTTCTTCCATTTTCCATGTTTCCTATTAAAAAACCAAACAATTAAACAATGATGATATTTAAGGTCAAGTAAAACAGCCTGAACAAATGATTGTTAAAACACAGTCAGACATGGACGTTCCCTGCTGTGGATCTCTATTACATTCTTAAAGACTGGTTGGAAGTTGCTGCCAATAGAGTTCTCATTTATTTAGTAATCTATCTTATAGAAAAGAAGTTTTATTGTACTTATTTGTGGTTATAAACCAGAAATCAGCTCATTAGAACTAGGACTGTTCAGCGGGGTTATTACTGAGCTGCTCTCCATCATCTTGGAGAGCTCATGGAGAGCAGAGGAGGGGCCGGAGGACCAGAAGAAACCAACTCCAGTCTTCAAAAAAGGGCAAGAGAGAGGGGACAGCTACAGGCCTGTCAGCGTCACATCTGTCCTTGTAAAGGTGATGGAGCAGCTCGTCCTAGAGACTCTCTCTAGGCATATCAAGGAAAAGAAGGTGATCACGACTAGTCAGCATGGATTCACTAAAGGGAAGTTGTGTTTGATTAACCTGATAGCCTTCTACGATGGGATGACTGCCTGGATGGATGATGGGAAAGCCATGGATGTTGTCTACCTTGACTTCAGCGAGGCTTTCGACACAGTCTCCCATAACATCCTTACAGGAAAGCTCCAGAAGTGTGGATTGGACGTGAGGACAGTGAGGTGGATTGAGAACTGGCTGGATGGCAGAGCCCAGAGGGTGGTGATAAATGAGGCTGAGTCTAGTTGGGGGCCTGTGGCCAGTGGTGTCCCCCAGGAGTCAGTGCTGGGCCCAGTGCTGTTCAACTTGTTCATTAATGACTTGGATGAGGGCACAGAGGGCACCCTGAGCAAGTTCGCTGATGACACCAAACTGGGTGGAGAGGTCGACACTCCAGAGGGCTGTGCTGCCATCCAGAGGGATCTGGACAGGATGGAGAGTTGGGTAGAGAGGAACCTCATGAGGTTCAACAAGGACAAGCACAGGGTCCTGCACCTGGGCAGGAATAACCCCAGGCACCAGTACAGATTAGGGGCTGACCTGGTAGAAAGCAGCTCCATGGAGAGGGATTTGGGAGTCCTTGTTGACAACAAGATCCCCGTGAGGCAGCAATGTGTCCTCGTGGCCAAGAAGGCCAATGGGATCCTGGCCTGCATCAGGAGGAGCGTTGCCAGCAGGTCGAGGGAGGGGATCCTGCCCCTCTGCTCAGCTCTGGTAAGGCCACACCTGGAGTATTGGGTGCAGGTCTGGGCTCCCCAGTACAGGAGGGACATGGGGCTTCTGGAGAGGGTCCAGTGACAAGCGACAAAGATGATTAAGGGACTGGAACACCTATGGTATGAGGAAAGACTGAGTGAGTTGGGCCTGTTTAGCCTGAGAAGAGAAGACTGAGAGGGGATCTAATCAATGTGTACAAAAACATGAGGGGAGAATGTAGGGAGGAGGGGGCCAAATTCTTCTCGGTAGTGGCCAGTGATAGGATAAGGGGTAACAGGTACAAGTTGAAACCCAGGCAGTTCCATCTCCATGTGAGGAAGAACTACTTTCCTGTGAGGGTGACAGAGCCCTGGAACAGGCTGCCCAGAGAGGTGGTGGAGTCTCCTTCTCTGGAGATCTTCCAAACCTGCTTGGACACCACCCTGTGCCCCGTGCTATAGGAGACCCTGCGTGTGCAGGGGGGTTGGACTAGATGACCTCTAGAGGCCCCTTCCAACCTCAAACATTCTGTGATTCTGTGAAAAATGGCTAGACCAAATTTCCAGCACAGGAAATAAAAAGGAATTGCACTAGAAATCAAACACATTAATGGAACCTCTTAATATCCATTTCCTATAGAACACATTGGATTTTGGTGTCAATATGGTATATTTTCTTCCTTTTCTACATACTTGCACATTTCATGCAATATTTATCAAAGCAAAAATCTTGCTCTTGGGTAAATTTAAAGTATTATTTGTTCAGTCCAGTTAGAATAAAAAATATTTCAGCAAATGCACAGGACTGAAAATTCCACTTTCAGCTTTCATCACCCAGCCTTTAGCAACCATCTGTAACCAACAGCCTCCAGCAGCAGGGCAAGGTTTTACAACATGCAGAAGACCTTTTGTCAATATGTCACTCTTGACTGTATGAAGGAAGGGGAAGTTCACAAACTTTAAGACAAAAGTGTTTAAAATTCTGTGAATCATATTGACTATTTTATCTTGGATCAGTATTCCATGAAAACATCCACAAAGAGAAAAAGATACATTGTCATCTATCTTGACTTCAATTTAAAGCAAATGCAGACTGCATATGGGCTTCTGCTGGCTCTCCCTTCAGAGACCCAATTCTCTCTTGAACTTATAGTCTCCGTGACCATACCATTTCTTTTCTCCTCTTGACTCCTTATGCAGTGCCCGTCTGCTTCTGCCTCTCCAGAAGCAGGATATGTTACAGGTCAGGACTCGGATGCTAGGAACCACCGTGGTGCTCCTCGCTTTGGCCCTCACAGGTCCTACCTGTCCTCTGGGTGGGACTTCGCGTTGCAAAGTTGTTGCCACAAGCAGTCCCCCATGAGAGCAGATGTCTCTGTACTTCCCTCCTCCATCACAAGTCTTTACATGTGGTACAGGACAACCCCCAACCTCCCGCCCTACCGGCTAGATAGTTTTGACACAAAGAACCTTGCTCTTTTTAGGCCTCCTCCCATTACCTCTCAGCCCCTTCTCACATTTTCTGCTTTTATTAATCTAATCTTCTTCAAAATCCCTGGGTCTCCTCCAGCTCATCAAGGCTCTCCTGAGAGTCTAAGTGTCATTGCCTGGTAGTCTGTCCTTTACTTGTCTTTCTTTCATTGTAGTCCTGACAAAGCAGCCCCTTGCCATTTCTTCATGCCTTTGAATAGCACTGCAGTCTTAAAATTTTGGACAATGAAGAGTATTTAATATATTTTAAAACAATAATAAGGGGGGCGGGGAATCAGAATGAAGCAGAACTGCCACCATAAAGCTCATGACTTGCGACCTGTGTATTCGCGCCGGTGCTTTCAGGCTCAGTCTGCTTGTCCTGGAGTTTACAATAAGGTCAGTGCCAGGGAATGGTCTGGTCTTTGGAGCTCCACCCTGTAGCTAATTAATACTCAAGGGACAGGACTCTACTAAAAAAGGACATGGAACAGACACCCGACAATGATGAGAAGAGTTGTGTTGCCATTTTCCATATCTGAATCTCAGTTTTTATTTATTTTATGTTTTAATTAAAGTCTTGCTCACAAGATCATAGACAGTCTTAGCTGTCATTAAAATCATACCATGGTTTGGCCACCAAACTGAATAGAAAAATGAATGACACAATATATGTATACAGCCCAAAGCCTAAGAAACCAGAGGAACTTGATGTATGTAATTCCAAACAAAATTACATTTTAACCAGCATAGTTATCCGTCAAATCCTGAGGGGTAGTCGGATGCCCCTCTGCCTTCCAAACAAACTAGTCCATCATGTACACCAAGCTGCTCCTGTACTGCCAGTTACAGGGCTGGGTTAATCCCTTCAAAAATCTTGAAATCACTTATTTTGTACAATTTTTTGAGCAGAAAATATTCATCCTGAGTATTAGTTTTGATTACATTTATTCTTCTTTACTGGTGAAGAAATAAGAAGGGAATTCAATTCAAACAGACCCTACTGCTGCTATAAATGAGAACATGAGTCTGCTGTTAGGATATCCTTCTTGGGTTAGAAGCATTCTTTTTTACCAGTTGAATGAAAATTTTCTAACATCTGGCTGAGTTATAAACATTTTTAAAAAAATCTATTTCATATCCTTAGAAAAGACTTAGTTGGCAACCAAAACCTGAGAAAAGCTTTAGCTAGTACACGGTGTGCTCCAGCAGTTAACAGAGACAACAAGAGACACAACAGTTCGTGCAGCAGCTCTAAGTTCTGCTTCAATCTCCTGGGGACTTTGGTGGAGATATTGGGAGGACTCCTGAGAATCCTGTTAGAAACCAGAGCAGGGCTGCCCCTGTTGGCTGCCCCTGCTTAGACAATGTGGTTGTTTTTGTTCCGGCTGATCCATCATTAGGATGGGTCAAGAATCCTTTTAGCCAGTTGTAGGATGAGGCTATATGAGAGCCTAGAGCAGACCCAATAGATGCAACAGTTTATGCAGCAGTGTATAAAGAAGAGATGGTCATCTGAATCCAGACCAGCATGCCGTTGAGGAGTTTCCATCCTTGGAAATATCTAGAAGCCCTGGAAACCTGCTCTAGGTGACCTTGTTTGGACTAGATGAGATGGATCTTCCAGTCTCAACCATTTTGCGATTTCATGAGCATACAGAGACTCCTTTCTGAACGTGTTCTTCCTGGCTATCAAGGAGCTAAGCACAAGAGTATGAGTTCTTTCCTGTACCAGAGTTTTCTGCTGAAGATGAGGTAGCCATGATGGAAACAAAGATCTTCATGGGGAAAATGTTGGTTTGGATGGAGCTAGGAGCCAGAAGAGTAGTAACAGACCATCCTGTGGGCAAAAGCAAGAGACCGTGAGGAGCACATAACACCCCTACTGATCACAAGCTGAATGCAGAGGTGTTAAGTAACTGCTGTCGAAAAAAAGCTCTGTAGAAGCACATCACTAATTCCTGTGTGGGTAACAGTTCAGCATGTCACAAGGAGCTCAAGTGATAACTTACTTACAGAAAGATTACTTCAAAAGAATACCAGGTCACTGAGAGAACAGTCCTTAGGATTAGAGTTGTTGCAGAGTGCTCGGGCACTGCAGAGAAGCACATAAACACTATTTTCAGCCCTAGATTTGATTAGTTTTTGAGAGAGGAGCCAAGTGCCATGCACCCATTATCAAGGAGAGACTATAACGTGAAACTGAGTAGAACTGAAGCACTGCTCTTGAAGCACAATTCACAACAAGCGTGTGTAGTCATGTCTTTAAAGACGCAGTCAGAGGGCAGTGAAATGTGGATTGCTGTATTCTAAGCGAAAGTCTGCCCGAGCAAGAGCCCAAGCATTCGTGAGCTGCAATACCCATTCGGGTAGTCAGCTGCAACTGTTCCAGTCCAGGTGCTCAAAGAGCATCACACTGCAGCAGCCACAAAGGAGCTATGGACACAAATACACATGGATTAGACCGACTGCATATACTGACAGCTGTATAGGTTTAAGGCCATTATAACTAATTTCAACAAGGTATGCTGCTCATTGATGAGGACTGGGTGGTATTTATGTCTTCATGATATAAAGCAAGCTATTAACAAACAAACATGCCAAGAAACATTAAGATGGACCTAGCAAGGGCTGATGAGAATTTTCCGGTACTCCTGCTGAAGGACCTTAACAGTAAAATTTATTATCCAAGAAAAAGAAACTGGGGCCAAAGGAGAAATTCTCTGCCTTCTGAGGCATCTGGGCTTAATGGGTCCATTATCTTCAGCAGGACAAGATCTGCTCTGGTTACACAGGTGGCTATTGCATGGGACAGAATGCAATAGGTGGTTGTCGTATTTCTTTAGTTCTGCTGTTGTTCTTATAACTGGAAAAAAAAAAAAAAAAAGAAGTTTTGTCAGAAAGCCCATAAGCAGCCACTCAAAGCACCTTGACAAGACTCCGTGGTTGGTTTTGGTAATAAGCTCACAAGCATGCACATCAAATTATGTTTGTTGAGGCAACCTGAATAGTGCTATTTTTTACTGCTGGGTATTCAGCTTTGAGGACATCCTTTGAAAGGAGCCTTAAAGAGACAGACAGACAGACAGACAGACAGATAGATAGATAGATAGATTAAAAAATACATATATATTTACTATTATAGCAGCACATACAAACCTCTTTCTCTGTGCTAGGGACACATGCATTCTTTGCCTCAAGCTAAGTGGATAAAGGAAATACTATTCTCCCCATATATTCAAAGTTGAGGGACGGTGAAATGAAAGCAATTATTCCAAAGTGCAAAGAAAGGGCATCTTTGCAGCCAAATGCACATCGCCAGGTATTGGGCTACTTGTCTTAAACATACAACTGTTGTTCATCTTGGACTGTTGCATACTAGCAATTATTTTCTACATTAAACATGCTCATCAGCACAGAGAAGCTCTAGCCTGAGCAAGGCTTTTGCAATTGCTGTGTGCACTAGCACTCTGTAGTAAAAGTGGATATTCTTTCTCTGTGAAAATAAAGCTGAAAATATCCAGTGAAATTCACATAGCCATAAATTGAGCAGGGGAAAAAATATATTTCCTGCACCACGACAGGCATCTGTGTTCCTTTGCTGCTAAGCAAAAAGAGAATGCTCCTTTGTATGCAGCTTATTTCAAGCCTATAAAATCTATACAGACTTAACAAAAATCATTTCAAGTGATATTTAAACATCAGAGTGGATTCATGCTGGGCAACACAATACAAGGTCTGCCACATTGTTTTCATGAGGCAGTTGACCATAGAGATTTGACCTACATTGCCTAATTAGACCAACTGTTCCACGTTCTGACTTATCTCAACAACAGGACATACTCTGCTGTCCAGCAGCTGAACAAAGACCTCTGGGAAGACATTAACCGCCAGGAAACTCGTCAGACACACTCACAGATATAAATACCGTATCTTGTTATTCATCACATATAGAATAGTAAGGGGGTCGATATTTTATTTTCCAAATTAACAAACTGGGGGGGGGAATTCACAGCAGAGGAAGATTTCATATATATTTCTTTTTGCAGAGGAGGAAGGACAAAAAAAATATGCACAGTCTGGCTGAGAAAGGTTTGTCTTCTTGTCTCTCCTCTGCACCGTGTGCAGGGGCTGTGGGCACAGTTCAAGAGGATGAGCAGAATTCGGCTGGATAGAGCTCCCGCAATGGGGCTGCTGCGAGCAGCCTCCTGGCACATGCACATGGTCACCACGTCACGGTCCAGTTTAGAGCCACTGGCAGCCTGTTCTGTCAGACTGAGCTCGTGTGCGGGAGGCTGATCTGACAACAGTCCACACATGCTGTTGTCTGCACATCTTGGCTGGTTAAGTTGTATGGGAGAAATTTTTGATCCGTTTAACGGTCGAGGTGAAATAATCGAGGTGAAAATTGGCTAAGACCAGCCTCATAACAGTGCCTGTGTGAAGGAAATGGGGCGATTCTTCCACAGTCTGAACGCATTATGATGTGGCACTACTGTACATCCCGTAACAACTTCTGTATGTAGGGTATGAACACTGATGCGTGTATGTCACTGGATCAGAGAAGGAAAATAATTTCTCCCTATGTATGGAATTGTGTGTGAATGTTTCTTTCTAAATCCATGTTAATGTCTTCTAACACAGACTGTGGATGATCCATGTGCTATTTTCCAGGCCCTGGGAAAGATGACTGGGAGAGACATGGCAACTGTGAGTAAGCTTAAATTTGCAACCCAGTTGATTGTCTCTTCCTTAGAAAACATTCAGCAGCAGTTAAAATGAAAAAAAGAATAAAAAAAGGCTGAAAGCTGCTAACCTACTTAATAAATTGACTCTGTTTAAAAAGAACAGCATGGAGAAAGTGATTACTTGCCAGCAGAAAAAGCCAGTGACATCACACCCATAATGCCTTTTAAAGGAGATGTTATCTTAGCTGGCCCCAGCTCTATTACTTTTTTTTTTCTCTTTTTCCTCCTGCCAGATCTGGGAGCTGGTACATTACAGGATACAAGGAGTCAGGTGAGCCGCGCTTGAGTGCAGAAGACTGAAGGAGGGGAGAAAAAGCCTCAAAAACCCCTTGAAGAATTCTCCCCTTGGGAGCTGGGAGAGAAGGGGGGTTGAAGTAGCAGGCAGGGTGAGCTGGTCGGCGCGTGGAGCAGACCTGCTCTACCAATGGCTCCAGCACAGCGATGCCGCAAAGCCGCCCCGAGCGGGTTTGCCCAAGCGCAGAGCAAGAGCCGGTGATCAGGGTGGGTGGTGGTGGGGTTACCTGCAGCACGCGGCAGACTGCAGGAGCAGACAGGGCTGGGAGCTAGGAACACTTGCACCTCCTCATGCCCCACCACGCACCCAAGGTATAGAGAGGATCTTGTTGGAAACAGCGTCACTTGGTCCCAGAGGTTTCGAGACACAACCCGTAGGAGATAGGCCCTAAGATGATCTGCTCCACTTTTTTTGTTTAAGATATACGTCTGTAGGAAAATCGTCACTGTTGTTGCTGCCTCTTCAGGGCTGGCATGCTGAGGTATTCACAAGGTGCACCAGGGGAAATGGCTTGGCCCTGTGTGAGAGGAGAGGTGTATGGCTCAGGGCTGGTTTACAGGGCTGGTTGAAGGCCTCAGGAACAGCCCGAGGGGATGCTCAGTGAGGCTGCAAGAGGTCTGAAGTGTGTGAAGCTCAGGAGTCATGACAACTTAGGTGCAAGAAAACACCACCATGGAGAAAGAGGTTTTCCCCGGGAATACCCATTCCTCCCCTTCCCCTTCTGCCATCCCTTTCTCCTCCGTTTCCCCTCGCTCCCTGTGCCCCCTGCTTCCCCTCCCTGCAGACAGAGCACTGTCTGCAGAGACACAGGTGCAGACAGAGAACAGCTCCAGTGAGTTCGAAGGGTCTCTGCCTGCATTGCCATGGTGGGGGGTTGGCCACGGGAAGCAGCTGGAATCTCTTTCTAACCTGTCAAACCTAGTTCTGCAAGTTGGTGCTGTGGGAACCATGATGCTCTGTCCAAAACAGTTAGGGTATGAGTGAAAAAAAAAACATTAAGCAGTTCAAAATTTAAAATTACTGTAAAATTGAGATGCCTCCTTTGTATTGTTTGAGGATCAACTCCTACTAAGTTTGTGATGATTAGCAGGGAGTAAATGGAATCATTTTGCTTTGCACTGAACCCAGCTAACTCATTTTGGTGTTTCTGCCACCCCTGTGACATCTCTGAGTGCCTGGCTTGCTAGAGGCATGGACTATTCAGTTTGCTTCCCAGTATTGTAAACTCACTGCTGTATTTTAAATACAGTTTGGAATTCAGGAAGTAAGTTTTATGAGTAATGTTGGAATGTTACATATTGCTAAGCTGGAAAAAATAGAGTAATTGTGGAGCAATAGAAAGCCTCCTTTTGCTTTAACTTTCATATCCTGCTGCTGTTATTTCTTCTGTGTACACACACCAAAGTGACTTCACGCCCAGCTTACTCAGGCCAGCTGTCATTCATGCCAGGCTCTTTTGTCCGCAGGGGAGCAGCTGATTAAAACTCAGAATCCTCTCTGTACATCACATCAGAACTGGTGCCTCCCAAGGTGCTGCATTCAACAGCGAAGAGATGGCAAAGCAGCGCAACATCAGCCATGGTTCCAAGCAAAAGGGCGCCGCGGAGGCGGGAAGCTGACCACGGCAGCTCTGGCAGGGCCCCTTCACGTGGAGCGGCACCGCAACCCGCCCAGCTGCAGCTGATCCAGAACGCTGCAGTGGGAACCCGGAGAGCCCGGGCCGCCGGCGCCTACGAGCAGGGCAGGGACTTCAAACCTGTGCAGCTGCGGGGCAGTTACTTCAGAGGGGCAGTAAGAGCAGAGCGAGGCCCAATGCACTTGCACCGGTCAGGTAGAAAAGGCGTTTCTACCCGAATGCCTTCAACATTTCAGGCTGCGCGGTACGATTTTTCGGTGCAGCTGAGCCCAAATATGTGCCGCCCTCCACATCAATGAGACTGGGCCTGCCTACCAGAAACCCTGAAGCAAATGTAATCTCCCGTATACCAAAGCACTGCATCATCTCCCGCACGTTCGCGCCAGGATTCACGGTCTTCCCGAAACGCACCAAAGGCCCCAGCAGAGATGCTGATCTGCAGCGCGTGCAAGGGCGACGTTCGCTGTCTCCCCAGCGCGGCGGCGGGCACGGGGCGGTGAGCGCGCACACGCGCCCGCACACGCACACATGCACACGCGCACGGACGGAGGAGGGAAGCCCGCCCCCAGCAGCAGGGCCATCCTTCTGCTGCTGGATTTTTCCAGCCGGAGCATCCTGCCGGCACTGCTGTAATTTATGGAAATTGGTTTCTGACGTAGGGCTTTTTTTCTGTTACGACAGGGACCCACTGACTGGAGGAGACAGAGCTGCAGTCAGGGCAGGAGAAGGGAGGGAGGGGAAAAGGAGGGCAGCAGCGGGAAGCTGGGATGCTGGAGAGAACAGAGGGAGAAAAAGAGACGCTTTCGAGATGGATGAGTTATAACTAAGGGAGCGGGAAGAAAGGCAGAGAGAGGGAGAGAAGGAGCGCTGCGGGAAAGGGGCTCTGTGACTGAGTCGGCCTCCGGAGGACAAGCATCTGGAGACAAGTGCAGCCCATCCCCGAGTCATCGCCATGAGCACACGGAAGAGCTGCCCTCTAACACAGGGGCAAGGAGACAGAGAGGAGAAGGAGGGCGAGGGCACGCCAGGCCCGGAGCCACAGGAGCGTGAGCTGGAGCTGAGGAACAAAGCCATTCTGCAGCAGAAAAGGCGCCTGAAACAGGCCACCCAGTTTGTGCACAAGGACTCTGCTGACCTGCTTCCCCTGGACGGTTTGATGAGGCTTGGTACCTCCAAGGATCTGGTGAGTTCAAAGGGATCCCATTTGGGAGTGGGTCCGCATCCTAACATTCCCTGCTCCCAGACAGCATTCGGAATTGCCCTCAGGTTTGGCAAAGAGTCACAGGTCCAACAAAGACAAAGCTGCTCCTCAGCATCATTTAGGAACAGGTCTGGGGAAAGGAAAGGACAAGTCTCCCATTTTTTGCATGCCTCTGCTTTCCCACAGGGCCTAGGCACAGAGGCAGGCAGGCAGGGAGTGGAAGGATGTAACTTTCAACTTGCACAGTGCATAAATACGTTCATCTCCTGTGGATATTTCCATGTGGGACTCCCTTGAAAGCCCACACATACTCCTGCAAGATAGAGCTCAAAAGCAGACCCACTCCTTCCCTCACTCCGTGTGAAGGAGCAGGGAGGGAGGGACAGTTCCTGGAACTTTGAGGGCCTTACGTTTGACCTTGGTTATTCTCCTTTCCCCTCGTCTTTGAGCTTTCTTTTACGTGTTCTCAGAAGTACGAGTACAGGACGGGACTGCTAGCTGTGCAGTGCCAGCAGTAGTGTTGAGCACCTATTGGGGACATCTCTGGGGGCAAGGCACGTAAACACGGGTGTCTCCCTGTGCAAACGCTGAGCAGGCAGCATCAGGCAGGAGATTTGATCCAGAAATCTGGGGAGAACCTGCGCTCAGGACAGACTCTACCAGGGACACATGACAAGAGAGGCAAACATTTCCTATGGGATTTCCTGATGGACAAATCCCCCTCCTCCTTGCATGTGCCGGCAGTTTTTACTGCTGACTTCCCCTCTCCACTGTGGTGTACACCTTCCCGAGGATGTGGGGTGTAAACTCCTTCCTCAAGGGACAGTGTGACGCTGCCCCAGGCTCCCTTCTGCCCGATGAGCGCCGCACCGTGTTGCTGCTCTAATGGAAGTTCCCTATCTTTAAACATGCCCAATAAACCAAGTACCAGTGATTCAGAGGCATCCTCCTGGTGAGCGCAGGGGGCACGGGTGTATCTTAAGCAGCACCCCGGGCCCCTCAGCTGGGGCTGGGGACATCAGGGACAGCCCCTGTGGCCAAAAGCCCAACCATGTATTGCAGCTGTGCCATGAAAGATACCGCCCCTCCCTGTAAGCAGCACCTCCCTCAGTAGCTTGAGACCATCATCACAACAACAGCAACGTTGCTGGTGTATGTGTGTGCGTGTGTGTGTGTGCATCAGGCCGTTTTGCCCCCCTTTCCTTGCTCCCTTTGCGAGCCTCGCCGTTGCCCGCAGCCGGCACGGCTTTGTGTCGTGACACAGGTTAGGAGGACAGGCGGATGCCCGGCGTTGGGCCCGGGATGGAGATTGCCCTCGTTACTTCATCCTGAGGCCTGCCGGGCCGTAGTGGTTCTGCTGTGAACAGCCTCAGGCCATAGGTGTCCATGACTGCCCACTCGCCCGCTCGCCCGCTCCCCGCGCGCTCCCCAGAGCTGCCCCCGCTCCGGTGGAAATTCCTTGGCCGCACAGGGACAAGGGTGACTCCTCAAAGGCTCCCTGAGGCTTCACCCCGCGGCCTCCCCGGCCTTGCCCGCAGCGGGCACAGCTCTCCGCGGGGACCAGGGGTCAGTGTCCCGCGGGGGCAGCGGGTTGTCACCGCCCGGGGGCGGACGGGGAAGCCGTAGACACGGCCCGTTAGCACGGAGCCGGCCTTGGGAAGGGGCCTGCAGGGATGTAAGTGGGTCAGACCACGTCTGAGCCCGGAAGAGTCCGTCCGGGCTGGCCCACACACCAGCACTCGCCCTCCATGCCGTGCAGCGCAACGTTCAGCCCGGGGAGGAGATACCCAGGCACAGCCCAAGGCTTGCAGGTGTGCCGGTTTAGGGCCCCTTTTGGTCTTTGTGCGCTTTGTGGGCCCAGTCACAAACGCAGGGAGAAAGAGTGCTGCCCGCCTTGCTTGGGTGTTGCTTCCCGTCGGAGCACGGCCGCGGAGCACCGTGCCGGGGCCCTGTGCGTGGCAGCCCCGGTGCGTCACGGCGGCCCCGGTGCGTCACGGCGGCCCCGGTGCGTCACGGCGCCCGGCGTGCGGCCTCGCGAGGTCGGCAGGCATCGCTGCGGGGCTGCCGCGGAGCCGCCCCGCCGGCCTCCGGCCCCGCCGGCCTCCTGCTGTCAGGAACGGTGCGACAGGCTAGTGTTTCCCTTCAGTGAATTCCTTGTACGTAAACAGTGTTGGGTCCCTCGGAATCACAGTCCATGCCGTGCGTGTGGGTGTCGATGCCTTTAGGTTTTGTAAGAAAGATTAATATTTTGTCCCCATTTTCAAGAGAGCACGTGGAACTACAGAAGCTTGTCCAGGATCACTTCACAGACCTGTTTCAGGAAGAGAAGTACACCTGAACCCGTGGGTTGGCCTAGTTCTGCCACGGCCCCGGTATGTCCTGCAGGAATGATGGAAGGCAGGGGAGGCCCTCTTGGACTGTCCTGATGATGAAAGGCAGCAGGTCCATGACAGACAGCAGTACAAAATGCACTCTCAGGCAGCGCTCTCCAGCTCCACGCAAAACTATTTCTATTTCCTAATTTATTCCTGCTACCCCTGAGGTGACAGGAGGGCAGAACAGCTGTAGGAAGCACTGGAGATGTTCTTGGGGACAGTGCAGAACACCCCAGAGCCCAATAGCACCTGCAGGGGGAGGAGAGTTTATCCATTCCTCCAAACAGGTCTGCACGAGCAGGTTAGGTACCAGAGACTCCCGCCTTGGCAGCCCATTCCGTCCTGAGATCAGAGTGGGATCATCCTGAGTGCCAGTTCACAAACAACATCCTTCTTACACAGGCAAAGGCAAGCTGTTACTTTTTGACACCATTTTCCACTTATTCAGGTTGCACGTTCAGCTTATGCAATGCATTCATGGATTTTATAGGCCCATCACATGCCCAAAAATGCTGAATTAGACATTTCAGGGAATAACTCACATTTTCTGCTTTCTTACAACCACAAGTGTAAGATTTTTTTTTTAACGGGGAAGAAAAAAAAAAGCTGCATGAACTAAAGTATTCTGAAATGAACAAGAAGACCCAAAGATCTGACTTACTCTGCACTCAAAATCAAGATCCTGAGCTCATACCATTGCAGTAAGTCAGAGCAATGCCTTGACATTTTACATGGGAGAGTCTAAACACGACATGTTGTGCTGGGAACTTGCTCTGACATTTTGGGAAGTCCTGAGAGGGACTCTCCGCTGCTTGCTGCAACTCAGATCAGGTCTCCTCTCGCTATCCTCTTCATCTCGCTATTTCCTATCAGCCAAAGACAGACAACATTCTCCATCTCTCCACGTTATTTGGTGAGATAAAGACAGGGAAGGCCCCAGAAGGCTGCTCTTTGAACAGATGCCCTCACAGTCCCAGAGCTCAGGTCTTCCCGGCCTAAGTGATGACAAATGGACAGAGATGGCAATGTCAACGGGCTTGATCTTTCTGTGGGAAAGGTTGCAGGGAGAGTCATGTCATTTGCATGCCAGGCTGTGAGAGGAGACAGTGGAGGGAGGATGAGGATTTGAAAACCGGCTGTCAGCTCCCAGCCTTTTTCCCATGCCCACATGTCAGCTAGCAGTCAAACTGACACTGTGCTCAGAGGGTTTAGGGAGCAAAGTCCAACAGCCAGCCGTCCTCTGGACTTGTGCAGTGGGCTGGGAAAGGACTAGGCCACAGGAGCAGGGGGATATCTTTGCTTCACTTTTTCAACTCCTGCAGTGTTTCTGATGCAGAAGGTGCACGATCTGACTGTCATCCCTTGAGTGATGGGAAAACAGAGGCGAAAGGAGCTTAGCACCTTGCTCAGAGCCATGCGAGCTCTGACCAAAGAGCAGGTAATAGCTCCGCTGTTCCAACCATTGGGCAAAACTGGTAAGTCAGTGTGCTGAAGGTTGTCCTCACTTCCTTGACCTCAGCATTCTGATCAACTGTAAAGCTGGTCAAAAGCTTGCACCCGCTGTAGGATTGTAACAGCCCAGCTCATAGCTAGTCTTTTCCAACTCACATTTGCCCTGCATATTAATGAACTGTTATACCAATCTTGTGCATTATGTAGTAATTTTTTTTTTTGAGGAAGATAAGAACAACTGTTTATGCTGTCATGCATTAGCCCCTTCACCTCATATGCTACAGTTTCTGAAAACCTCATTGTCAGCTCCTGCAGAAAGGCCATGGGGCTTAATACTTGGAGAATAGACCAAGCTACCACCAACAGGCTTAATTCACTCACGGTGCTCATTGCTGAATCAGTTAGCTGTGCGGGACCTAGAGGAACAGAATCAGCCTTGGATAAGAACTTGAGTGTCAGTCTGATGATGCTTTCTTTCCAAATGACCACGGTCAAATGATGATGAGCTTTCTTTCCAAAGCAACACTTTGAGAATATATGCACTATGGTTGCAAGCAGATTTCCACCATTTTCTTCCCTTTTGGTGCACCTTCCCTTCTTCTGCATAGAAGAAAGGGAGAAGAAATTCTTACTGTTAAATGTGACTGGAATAAAGCTGGATCTTTAACGAGTGATCTGGCTGACAAGGCTTCCTTCCAGCAGTGTAAAATATGGGGCTTCACAGATGACCCCCCTATTAGGAAGGTCATCAAATAGTAGAATTCTTGATCAAGGGGAGCAGAAACAAGCTCCAAAGATTATTAGAAGCTGCGTTTAGTTTCCCATTCAGGCGAAACATTCCGCTTCACTCCAAATAATTCCTTGTATACCTAAAGTTTCCAGATTCATGCTTTTTTACTATAGGTACTTCAGCCACCCACCCGGGCTCCTTTGAAGGTATGACTGTGGCTGGGTGTTGGCACACACGCATCAGGTAGCGTATTGCAGTACCTGGGCAAGTATGAGACTGCTGAGTGTGTGTTTGGCTGAAAGAATGGCTATGTGGGTGGAAAGGATGCAGGTTCTTCCTCTCCAGAGACCTGCCTGTCACAGAGTTTTAACATTATCTCAGAGGCTGCTGAAAATATTCGGGATTTTAAAAAAGTTTCTTGGGATAACCACGTCCTACATCAGGTGGTCATTTGCAGGCTGGTTCCTTGGTCTAGCAAATATCCCAGTCCTCAGGTCCATACTTAGCTGGGATTTCTCTTTCTTTCTGGTGGAGACAGCAGCCACACAGCGTGGTCCAGCGGCGCCTTTTGGAAGGCAATCTGACCAAGCTGCGGGGCGAGACAAGGGTTCAGTCTGCATGGGTTCAGTCACCGCTGGCAAAAGACCGAGATGAAAAGAAGGAAAAGGGAGAGGACAGGAGAAAAGAGACTCCACACCTGCTAATACAGTGTCAGGTAAGGCAACAACGTGGTGCTGCTGATTTCACAGTGATGGCAAATACTCGATGAGTTCCCGCTGCTCCAATTGCAAATGACATTCCAGTTATTATTTGCAGTGCCAGCTGGGCACTGTAGCTCTTCTGCTAGTGGATTTTCCACATGGCCTCTCCTAGAGTTTGAATTCAGTTTTTCCAACAGATAGGGGAAAGCCTTTCTATCACATTCTAGTTGTTCATGTATTTGAAGATAAATTAATTTCCTTACATCTCCTTCCTTTGGAAATAAGCATTCCCATGAGAAGAGGTGTTCCATGCACTTGCGAGCAGATACAGAAGCATGCAAGAGCAAACAGTGTCTCCATATCACTTCAAAGCAGGTACTGCTCCAGTTACACAAACTGATCCTGCCTGGCCTGATTCTTCAGAACCTCCTAAGAAATGACTAGCAGTGTTCTGGGATAACACTATTTTGTTTCCTCCGTGGAAGCAGTATTTTTTACTCTTACATTTCTTTTTTCTTCTTTTATTTCTTTTTCTCCTACATTATCCTATATGGCGGAACACACTCCTCTCGGGCCTTTGCATGTAACAAAGCAAGGCCAGTGCCCAGGCCCCATTAAACGGCTTTCAATATTGCATTGTTAGAGCTGTCCAGTAATATGAAGATATTAGATTCACCAAGAGATGGACCTGGTATACAAAATCCATATATATATATATACAGCTGTGTTTGTATCAGGAACCTGGCCTATAAAGCCTCTCATGTTACAGTGCAAAGCCTACACTTGAAACAAAAGTGTATCTGCCTTTGAAAATTCAGCAGGCACAAGCCTGCTGGAAAGATTCTGACGTGTCCAGATCAAGTCCTTCAGGATCATGTAAACCTATTGACTGGTTTGTTTTCCAGCCTTACTGTTGGGACAAGCATTGCTTACCCTGGGTTTTAAGCCTTGCTATAGTTAGGCCAGCATAACTGCACTTAGGCCAACAGGCTTGTAGGATTGATGTCAGTACAATTTCTCTAGGTACTCAGAGTCTTCTTTGAGCAAATCAAGGTATTTCTTTCTCTTTAATCAATTCTCTGTATTTCTTAGGAAGAGGAAACTCAATAGTAAGGAGGTGCTTTTTCTAGGAATGTAGATTATATAAAGATAGCCAAGCATAGGTAGCATATGCCAAAGGCAGTAATTAACTTGGGATAAGACTCTAATACTTATTCCCATTTTGTGTTTCTAACAGGCTATACCCCGACTCTCCTACACATTACATTTTCCTTCCTTGAGGAGGGTTTGCTGGATATCTCAGACAAGGTGATAGGTTTAATGTGCACTTAACTCTCTCTGAACTCAGTACCTTTTGCTAGAGGTGTTTCTGTCCTCTGTCCCATTTGAGGGCAAGCCAGTTTGCCACACTTGACTCTTCTAATATGTAAGGAAGATAAGCTATTGTCCCCTTCTCTTCAGTCTTGCTGGTTTTCATGGTTATCTTCAATGTGTGAACTTCAGAAAGCTCCTCTGTAAGCGATGGTACTGCAGCCAGAAATAGAACTCGTAGGCAGTAGGTTCATTTTAACTAGATGGACAAGTGGGGACCTTCTGGAGAATTGCTTATTGCTGCCTGTGGTGTAACTGTTAGTAGAAACAGGACATAGCCCCTGCTTTGGCCATTTTTGTATCGTGTGCTAAAGCGTAGTAGTGCAGATGCAAACAGTGGTGGAGAATGCAGCTGCCAGTGTGGCTGAGACTATGAGACAGGCATAATGTAATGGGGAAGGCATAGTGCTGGCCATGAGAAGTTCGTGAGTACTGCCTTGGCTTTGACCATGCTAAATTGTTTAATATTATACCTGGCTTGCTTGGGTGTTTTAAGGAATCATAAATGTTTGCAGACATATGGGATTATTAGCTAACTTAGGCTAGTAAATCAAACTGAAAAAGAAAAACATTGCAGAAGAGGTGCTAGTTGTTTTGGGGTGCTATAAGCAGGGGAGAACTGTTGTGTTTCATCCCAGTCTTCACCCTCCATTGAGATAATGTGGTGATCTATTCTTACCGCCTTGAAATCTTCATGACTTTTGCTCCCTAGTGGAAGCTCAACCTGAACATAATTCTTTAGGAATAAAGCAAACTTTCAAAAATTAAAAACAAACAAACAAACAAAACCCCCCAAGCTGTAATAAATAAATTAGGAACTGTTGAAAATATACATATGTGCAGATTCAGCTGGACACATCTCTCCTTGTTCCCAGATGTGGCCACACGTCGTAAATGCTTATCCACTAATGTTCTTTGAATAGGCATCATATATGTGTGTTGCATAGATAGGTCTTACAGAATTTGTGGTGGGCTCTATAAAACAGAATAGGCTGAGCTGTCTAGTTCCAATGATCATGCAATTATAAACGTGTCAAATTTCTCAGCTAAATGGTTCTAAGAATGTGATGTACTTAAATGTTCAGAAAAATGAAATTCTCTATACTGCTATACTTCAGATGTCCCTTGGAGTTCAGATCAGATAAAAAGTTCCCTGGCAAAACAGACTTGAAGTTTCCAGCATGTACTGTCTAAGGCTGCCTTGGGGGCAGGTAGCATTCAAGCTACTAAGGGCTACTAAATCTCTGCATCAGTCCAATATTTCTCACAGGAGCTGCTTTCTCCTCTTTCTTTTATAAGAACTCACAAATGACATATTTTTGGAAATGAAATCTTGGAAATATTGTTTGCTGTCCTTCATTAATCATAAAATTATTGATTAAATTATTGATTAAAAAACATAAAATTATGTAAGAAGTCAGGAAATAGAGACATTTTCCTTGACCCTGCTGGTGGTGTGCTCTGTGTCTCTGATGGCCATACTGATCTGCTAACTCCATTTCAAGTACATAAGCTTTGGGTGGGAGTGAGCATAATGGTAGGGGAGCTGGGGTAGCATTCTGCTGTTTGTGACTAGCCCAGGGCACTGGCTTCTACAGTGGAAGAAAGAGAAGGAATCACAGGCAAATATTAATGACAGCAGAAGGAAAATGCACCTCCAAAGGCAGAAACTCCAAGTTTAGTTCCTTTAGTGTTTATGTAAGACAGTGTTGAAGAAGTAGACCATCAAAGATGGGTATGCACTATGGGTGAGTGCAAAGCATATTGTTTAGCTGCGAGTTACTCCATGTTTTACGGTTTCTTTTCTAAGTTACCAACTTTATTTTCTGAGTATTTTCTAAGTTTTCTAAGGAACAGGCACTTAGAATTTAGAATTAGAATTTCTGTAGAGATGTCTTAATGATGTCCTTGCCAACTTTAGGCCTCTGCCATATATGAAAGCCGCTGTTACTTCAGCATTTCTGGCTTGTCACTAAGGTCCTCTGTGCAGAAGAGACAAAAAACAGGTGGTAACAGCATCTGTTGTTCCCTTCCAGCAGAAGAGGTGTGAGGAGATGAAGTGAGCAAGACATTCTTCCAGAATGATAATACATGGTGACTTTGGTGCAGTGTGCAGGGTTTTGTCTTTCTCTCCCTTCTCTAGATGACACTAGCTGTGAATACTTCACTGTAGTATTCATATCAATCTTCCTCAAAGAGATGCCTGGGAATTCACTGGAAGCCCCACACAAAAGCAGACACTGCCTGATTAGGTAGCCACTCAGATTTGGAGTCATTCGGATAAGCCAGTTACTTGGGGAATTGCCTTAGTTTTTCTCAAGGATGCTTGTCCAGAATGCTCCTACTTCTCTCACAAACTTCTCCTTCTGGAAGCTGGAAGCCCAAAGTACTCAGAGTAGATATCTAGCCCTGGAACATTTTGTCCTGTGACACTAGAGAAAATGGAGAGAGGAAACATGTAA
Organism: Eudromia elegans; assembly: GCA_003342815.1. Classification (NCBI taxonomy): domain Eukaryota; kingdom Metazoa; phylum Chordata; class Aves; order Tinamiformes; family Tinamidae; genus Eudromia; species Eudromia elegans. The sequence goes on from PTEX01000211.1 coordinate 756,677, forward strand.
CAGCTGAAACAGATGCTTGTATTTTTTCTTGTCAATTATTGTTCTATTAATAATGTCCATATGGGTTTCCTGAAAAAAATCACTAGTTATGCATCTTTTCAGCAGAATACTGCTATTTTAAACTTACTAATAATAGACAGATGTCTAGGCATTCAAATAGAATTGAAAGAAGACAAGAAATTCAAAAGGAAATTTTTAGCAGTAGTTTGTGTCAGGGAGACACATTGACTTGGATCTCCTGCCTTCTGACTACTGCCTGAACACCAGAGCTTTGGCTGTGTTGCTACACAAGATGTAAGGGCTTGTCACAAGATTGGAGGAGTTGAGACACCAGTTCTGAGACCGTAATAATCTGTTGTTAATGTGTTTTTTTTTCTAGTGCCAAGGTCAGGTGTTGAAAGCAACTGTTAACACAGGATGTCAACCAAATCTCATCTCCAAGAGCTGTTTAAAACAGCTGGGGTAAGTCTTTGCAGAGCAGGAAAGGACAGATAAATAAATAAATAATTTTTTAAAAAAAAACCCTATGGCAAAGACCTGGGCACTGAGATTCCACTCTTGATTTCCAAATCATATCCTTGTGATATTGTCTGTAAGTTTTGTATGTGCACATGACTATGTAGAACAAGGTGCAGAGGGGTGGGCTACAGGGCAGGCATCAGGAGCACTGGAAAAGTTATGTGTTATCCCCAGGCTAGAGCAACTCCCACAAGTTGTTTCATTCTTGCTGCGTGTAGTGCATGACAGCACAAGCTGATGATCACCAGCTGATGAGAGAAAATCAGCTGGATAGTGCCTTATGGTTTGCCTTGTGGAATCTGCCTCCAGACATCACTGCTGTATGAATGAGGTTCCTCCTCTTCAGAGCCTCTTCCCAATGAGACAATGAAGTACCCGCAATCGGTGAGAAGACCTGTTCTTCATCCTCTTCCTCCAGTTGAGGCATAACACTTCTTGTGTCTCACAGGCTAGAAGAGGTGCCTGTCATGGACTGTGGAGATCTCTGTCTTCCCATCCCCAGCGTTGTTGGCCGAGTAGAATGCTTGGAGGTGCAAGTTGGCCAGGAGACAGTGCTGTGTTCAGCACTGGTTGTAGGTGAGAGCGCCAACCCCTCCTTTCTCCCAGCCGTCCTGTGCCCCTTTCTCTCTGCTAAGGGCATTTAAATGAATCCGTGAGAAAAACTGTAGCAGTGGTGGGAAGTTGGTGATGTGGCCACCTGTGCTGCTAGCAGAGCTCATCATGTGCTGTGAATACCCTCAATGTAACCAAAGGCAAAAAGCACACGAAGTGTGTGGAGAAGAGAGACTGGTACTCATAGCGGGTTGAAATGAGGTGCTTTTCAGTAGTAACCCAGGATGTGAAAAAACATATTTTGCTTTTAAAATGGACCTCTTCCAGACTGCTTGATTAGCCCTCTAGATGTGCTGTGTTCTCCTGTGCCCTTGGCTTGGTCATCAGAACAGTGCCCTTGGCTGGCTGCATGCCGCTAGAGGAAGTGACAGAGGGTACAGCTTATTCCCCATATGCCTCTGCTGCAGGGAGAGCCGTAAAAAAGAACCTAGTAGCCCTGCACTGCTGAATCCCCAAGATGTCCTGAGGTGGGACACTTTGGAGGAAAGAGTTGTAGAAGACAAGGCACAGGAGCACACCCAGAGGAGAGCAGACTGAACTTTCTGCATTTACATTATACTCCATGCATGTTGAAAACAACTTACTGGCCCCTTTTTTCTTGTCCTTTCTTCCTGTTAGCCAACCCAGCCATCCCCTGTTGCTTTTTCTATCTCATCTTTGATGATTGCTGTTCACTCTTTTACCCTCAGGGTCTTCCTTTCCCCCCTACCTCTTTCATGCCTCTTCTTCCAGGTTTTCTGGACATCTAGAGAGAAGTTCCTCCTTTCCTCACTCTCTTTCCATCATTCCCACTCTACTTGCTCTTGTCCTTTGTGGGAAAATTGCTTTAGGGCTGTCAGAGGTGAATTTATCATTTTAGCACCCAGGCATTGTGCTCGGATAGGGAAATTGCTGCCTGGAAGGAGCAGAATTGCCATGTCTGTATTTCAGAATTGACACACAGTTCTCTCGCTTATGTGGAACAAAATACAGACAGCAGTTACAAGGCAAGCAGGCATGCAGGAACTGTGGGAAATACTAGGAATGTTACGGGTGCCTGCAGAATACTGCAGGACCCAGGACCTGAGGATTTCTCTTTGCTGGACACTGAATGTCCAGATGGGTGTAATCTAAGACCCAGGAGGTCTCTCTGTCCAAGTCCAATGGATGTGGCTGCTGCTGTTTGAATTTGCAGGTCTGGCCAGCAGCAAGGCTCAGTGTGTATTCCTGAGAAGCACAAACACGTATGATACTAACAAGGCTCTCCACACAAACTACCAGGGATTGGTGTTTTTGCCAGCACTCTCAGAAACATGAACTGCACTCACATAAACAGTAGCACAGGTAGCTCAGCACCATCCTCTCTGCCCCCATTCCTTCTTTCTGGCTGATCAGGATTGAAATTCACTGTCAAAAATACACACTTGTTCTCTAGATTCACAAAACACATTCACAGATCCTTCAAAACTTAGCAGGATCTTTTGGTCTGCCTAATATCCATGTTTCGACACTAAGACATTTACCCAGCTGCTGGCTCAGGCTGTGAGTTTTTCCAGATGTCCTCAGGCTCACCAGCTAATCCATCTTGAAGTTTGCTAGGAAATTATGCATATGCACCACATAGCATTAAATTCATTGGGAAATTGTAAACACACCCAGGTCTTTCCAGTTGCTGGTTATTTAGACCTCTCACACATATACCCTGGTCTCTCCAGTTGCTGACTCATAAGCTTGTGGGCCTTGTGACCTATGACTCCTTCTCCAGCTGCTGGCACTCACATCTACTGTCCTTGTGACTATCAGGGCCTTCTCCAGTTGCCAACACCTAGACCTAAAAATTATATGATCTTATGACCTACAGTCCCTCCAGTTATTGGCACAACAACCACTCTTGCATGGCAGTCCCTTCAGTTGCTGGCACATAGACCTTGCATATTCACAGGACAGAGAGTGAGATTACTCAGGAGAAAAAAAAAAAAAAAACACAAAAAAAAGAGAGAAAGAGAG
>PTEX01000211.1:760088-782891 GCA_003342815.1 Eudromia elegans
AGGAAGGAAGGAAGGAAGGAAGGAAGGAAGGAAGGAAGGAAGGAAGGAAGGAAGGAAGGAAGGAAGGAAGGAAGGAAGGAAGGAAGGAAGGAAGGAACTGCATGATCAGGCACAGGACTGATGGCAGCCTGCTTACATTTGACCAACTCTGTTATCCCCCTGTTCTGCATTTTCCCATGTTTGTTCCTCCCTGATCCACCTTGATCAACCTGTTGCCCACTTTGGCCCTTCCCCTAAACTCATAATCACACAAGTCCCTTTCAATATCCCCTAGTAAGTTTTACACAGACTCATAAGCCTACTCAAATATATCATAATATTGACTGTGATCATGTTTTCCTCTTCTTATCACTTAAAAAAATCATATTGACCCTCTTCAAGGTTGTACTTGAGATGTTCCTTTAATGGTCCATTGATCTGTCATGGAAGAGTTCTAGTCTTTGCTATTGCCACTGTTATCACCACATGTTAATGTATGTGTCCACGTCTTTAACTCCTCACTTTCCTTGTTATTTGTTTTATACGGAATAATCCTTAACCAGGTAACTTAATGAGTCAGATGCCCTCAAATTCCACAGAATCTTATAGGAGGGAGACACTTTCTTTAGAGAGGCAGTCAAGGTACGGTATAGAGTCTCCTGACCAGTCTTCTTTCTTTTCTCAGACGATGAAATGGTTGAGTTTTCCTTTGGTCTCCAGACTCTGTTGTCGCTAAAGGTAAGGATTATTCTTACTTACTGCAGGGCTCCTCTCAATGAGTCCTCCAAGGTTTGGTTGCTGGAAGCATCAGAAATGCTCATGCTCAAGCCTTCTGAAGTGCCACCTGCACTGCTTGCCGCACAGCTCCCTGGCTCACTGCAGTATGCTTCAAGTCACTGATCCCAATGGTTAGAAATGAGAAGATGAAACTGAGGAAGAAGAGACTGTAAAACAGAGGCAACAATGTGCCACTTGAGTTAGAACCTGCTTTTTGCAGGTAGACATGACAAAGCACTATCCTTGCTTTGAGCCAAATGAAGCTGTATGGCCACATCCAGTGTTGAAAAATGACTGGACACGGGTGCAGAGAGTCCTTTTACTTTGTCAGCTCAGGTTGGGTTTAACTGCTGTGATCAGCTTGTCTCCTGGGCAGAACAGAACATAGCCCCAGCAAGCTTGCATCTGACTGCCAAATATGCAGCCACATGCTGGGACTCATAAAGCAGGAAAAGCATTGCCTGAAAAGCTGAGTAATGTGAGATGTGGCCCTAGAGGGAGTAAAACTGGAGGAAGGGAGCAGGATGGCCCTGCAGAGGGTTTGGAGGAATTCAGTGGAGGGAGTTGGAACCAAGAGATAGAAATATGGCAGGGAGGGGGAGCTATGAGGTCTCTCCAAACTCCAAGGCATATGTTTGGTGATTTTCCAGCTTCCCCCCAGTCACAAACATCATGAGACAGAGGTACTTGCTATCTGAAATGTCCAGCGAGTAACTGGCTCTCCCCTTCTTAGTGCTGCATCGACTTGGAGGAAGGAGTCCTGAGATTTAAAGCACTGAGTCAAGAGCTGCCTTTCCTACATGCCTCTGAAGAGCTTGGTCAATGACTGGCTACATATCCCATCTCTGGGGGGTGAGGAAACTTGCTGTCATATGAGAGGGATGAGTGTAAGATTCACAGGCCTCTAACCTTGATGATTTCTGGTCTGGGGCTGTTTTTTTTCACTAGGGAGTGAAAAAAAAAACAAAGAACAAAAAACCTGCAAATGGGAGCTGGAAGCTGTTGTTGGTGGGAATGCTTTCTTCTTTGGAGAGCTCCCCTCTTTCAGTGAACCCTCCTGCTTGTCCCCATGGCACTTTATGGCACTTTATTCTTGTTTTTCTATCTGCCCCTCATCCCTCAAATTTCTCCAAATTCACCCTATCCTTTCAATGACTCTTTTTACAACGCACCCTATTCATGACAAGGGAGAATCACTTTGAACAATCTCCAGTTGTCCTGTGGGCAGGGAGGTGGTGCTTTGTGCAGGAGCTTTCCAAGATTGCTGTGAACGCTCCCCTTTCCTCTCTAGCTGGATGAGGGCACTCCATTCCCTTTGCTTTGTGGGAAGAAGCCTGTGGCCAGTCTCCTCACCTGCATGCTGGGAAGCTGGATTTCGTGTCTTCTTGCTGGCTAAGCACCACAGAAGGATTTGCTTGGAATATCTTTGCAGCAAGAACAGTGTCAGAGTTCTTAATTCTAAGGAGCCTTTGTAGAAATGCTTAAATGCTCAGAGTACAGTGAATGCTCACAAGTGCTTTGGGTTTGACAGTGCAGCCTTGCTGCTAGGCTATATTTCTGTGAATGTCAATGCTTAGCATGTCTTGTTATATATAGTAACCAGACTTGCACATCCTAGGCTTCTGACCAGGCCTCTCCCCTCTCCACTCCAGCTGCTGGACCTACATTCCTGTCACCTCACCTATCACCTTTGCTGCATCATCAAACTGAGTTTCTGTCACTGAGTTTAAATGCTGCAATGAATTACGGCACCTAGTCTTCTGCTCTGCCAGCTCACTTTCCACTTGAAATCTGGTGATTAGACACAGACACATCATCAACCTCAAGCCCTGGCATCTCACAGCCTTTGGTACTCCTTTGGTACTCCTGCATAAACCCAGAGAAATAGACTTGCTGGCAGTATGAGCTTAGTCTCATCTGTGACTTATCTGGGTTGAGTAAGATGGCATAGATATATATTTATTTTCATCCACAGCTGTATGATAGTCTATTTTTGCTACCTCTAGGACTTGGAAATGATCAAGATGGATATTTTTCATAATATTTAGCAGACGTTTTTCCATATCACACTTGAAACCCAATGAAATCATCTCTTCCTCATGACTACTGAGTCTCTGTTCAATCTCCCCACAATATCCCTTTATCCTCCCATAGAATATTCTCATTTTGCTGGTCATCCTGGAATAAACATCGTTTGCTGCCTTCCTGCCTTATCAGACCTCTCATTGCTGCTGTTGTGTTTTTTAAAATACTTGTGGTTGCTTTCCTGCCTCTCACTCCCTCTTTAATTCCTGCCTAACGCAGATGCAGGACTCTTAACACAAGATTAAACCAGTGGAGATACTGCCTGGCTGATATATGTGACACTAATATTAGCTGCTGTGACTGGCATCCACCCCTCCTAAAAGTAGTCTCAGACTGTTGGGTCTAGCCAATAGTTATATTCTGCAGCCACTGATCTGTTGTTTGGCTCCTGAGTCATTCTTCCACTTGTGCAGCTGATTATTTCCTCCTGTGTGGACTACTTTTCATGCATCTCCTGAATGACACAAATAGTCCAGTTTTCTCCATTTACTTCTGCACCCACAGGCTTCTTGATGATCTTGCCAACCAAAGTACCAGTAGTCTCTTCTGGATTTCTATCACTTGCATAGCTGACCTTCTCAAGCCTAGGGGTCTTCACCAGCAGCTCACCCTTGTACTGGACACATCCTGCATGCCAACTGGAATCCACCAGGTATCTAGGCCACTCTGTTGAAGAAAACCTCACTGCTGTTAGATGAAACACTTACTCCTATGCTTGTGTGTGTAGCAACTCATCTGGCTTCCAACGCTTGCTTTCCTCTAAAAACAGCATGGCGAACTATGGCAGATAAACAACTAAAGCTGACAACAGCCTGTCTGTTGCAACTCATTATTTATTAACCTTCCTGTTGTTAAAAACAACAAAAAATAATTATCAAGGGTCTTCCCCAAATCAGACTGAACTTAGCGGAAATCTTTCCATTCATTTAAGGAATGCTGGATTAGATCCTATAGGAAGTTGGCATGACTTTGAGTTGTCATCTCCATTTTGCTGCCACCTGCCACTTACAGCCCTGTGCTGTAATTCCAACAGGTGCTCACGTGCTGTTGGAATTCAGCAGGTGCTGTTCTCACACATCAGTCTTTGCACACTCTCTTTTATTTGCTCATCTTCAGAACACTCTCCAATCCTTCTGAAGCCTTTCTGTGATTCGCATGTCTCCATGCACATATCATTAGAAGTTTAGGTTCCTCTATTAATTAGTGTCCTATGGCAGGTGGAAATACCCATCTCTGCCTATCTCTTCCTCTGCTCTCTGCATAATGAATCCCTCTTGGCATCCTCTTTATCTCTGCCCATGTGAACCATTCACTCTCCCACACTGGTAAGTAACAAGTTTGCTCTTTCCAAAGGGAGTCTTTCCCTTCCTTAGATAATATTGTTTAAAAGTTTCATATACAGTGATTGCTAATACTCTCTTACATTCTGCCACATTTTGCCAGCCTTTCTTCTTTGCTCTTAATAATTGCATGCATGAATGAAGACTGTACCATTTCTCAGCCACAGACAGGAAGTTTCAAGCAAATGCTAAACCAGTGTGGGGCAGCTATGACAGTCAACTATGAAATTAGCTCCAGAGCATATGCCATGTTCTTCACCGTCCTCCTGCCACCAGCTGAACATCCAGGTTGCCTCTGTAAAGTATCCTCCTCCCGAACATTGAGAAACCTTTTCAAAAACAGTTATCCTGAAACACCACCCACCAATCTTTATTGCAGGCAGTAAGGCTTACAGGAGGTAAGAATTTACAAGAGTTTACAGAAAAAGCTGTGACTAAATGAGATTTCTGTACCTGCAAGTCACCTCAGATTTTTATTTTTTGGGGAGGAGTAGGTAACTGTGCAAAGGTCTTTTTCAGTAAAGAACCAAAAAATGCTAAAGCTTTCACAAAGAAGTACTAACTGCCATTCTCAGGTAGGGTACAGCTACGTCTTTGTGTTCAACACCTTCTTCTAAAGGTAGCCCAACCCTTTGAAATGGGCTATAGTATATTGCCATTTGAGGGAGAATGTCTTTGCACCTGCATGTTGGTCAGCTCCTACTAGGGTTGCTTTCCAGCAGTGTGGACAGAGCAGCTCTGAAACAGTGACACAGGGACGAGTGAATCACAGCAAGCCCTTGAAACAGTCTGACAAGTATGTGCTTGGTGTGAGATAGGAACGGCTGAACTTGCCCAGCGATGCAGAGATTGGCTAAGTGACTTTCTGGGGCCCTTTCCAAGGCCTGTGTGCAAGAGTAAACCCATCCCAGGAACATGCACCTTTCTGAAGCCATAATCACATCATTTGCCTTGCCAAGCCTGGGGGACATATGGCCTTTGAAAGGAATAGGAGCTTCTGCCAGCCGTTATGCCAGAGGCTGACTCCTCTCACCATTGTATGGGGAGTTACAGAACTGAAGACTATTCAGCTGCCTAAATAGATTTATAGTCCTCCTTTACAAGAAATTCCACCAGCAAATGCCAGGCTATACCTGGAGAGTAATGGAAATGATGGCATCTACCAAAGTGTTTGTAAGAATTAGAGGGGGGATGGACAATAGCTTTATTGTCTCTCAGGAAATTAAAATAAATCGTTCCATTTACTTAGTAAATGGAAGTTAGTAAATTGAATGCCAGAGCTGCAAACTGCTTGTCCTCAAATGCCTGCACTGACAGCTCGGCAGGACTGCTTATTTTCTGCAGTCCCTGATACATAGAAACGCATCTGGCAAGTCCTGCCCCACTGCAGAGCTTCCTGAAACCAGGGGGTTTGCTAAACTGCCACTGAATGAGATGCAGCAAACACTAGTTGTTACTGCATAGGAAGGAACACCTCCTAGTTGCAACTCTTTGAAGCGTGTTGGCTGTGCAGGATGAAGAGGCGTTAGTTACCATTGAACTATAATAAAGTAACCACATCGCTCCAGAGAAGGAGCCACATCAGCTCCGTCTCTGAGCAGATGTCCAAGACACAGAAAACTGCAGCCTGTGGAAGTGCTGTAAGTAGCCAGCCTTGAAACCACCACTTTGGTGTTCAGGGCATGAAAACAAACGGGGAAGGCACCTTCTGGCCAAGGAGCAGTACAAAAGTCATGATATAATTTGCAAGGATAGTTCAGTTTTGCTTTTGTGTTTAAGGGGGATGGGAGCAAAATGCATCTGCAAGTCCCTTTAAGTACTACAAGCAAAACAGAACTGTTAGAAAGAAACCCCAAAGCGCTACTATTTTCTCTCTGCAATGGTCTCAAGAGCTATAGAGCTTCAGGGATCAGATGTTCTGTAGTATCAGTATCTTCTCAGCTCTGCTTTCCACAGAGCAGCATGCCAGTGCTTGCATGGTGCACAGCAATGTCAACCTCAGGCCAACAGAAGAGGGCTGGGCTGCACAGCTAATGCTTGCCCTGTCCAATGCACATGTGGTTTTGCCCCTTTTCTTTTAGAGATGGTTTCTAGAGAAATGTCATCTCTGTTGCACTAACAGTGGATCAATCTGACCTTCCTTTCTTCCTTGGAAATTTTTTGACCTGTGTGGCAAAGTCTGTTTTGTATAAAAAAAGTTCCAGTCATACAACCATTTGTACCCCTTTGTGCTTGTGTTGCTAATAAATGTTTCCATTGGGCATGGACAGCATCGAGTTGTTCTGTTACCAGTGTAGACAATTCTCTTTTGCTGCTCGGGCTCAGGAAGGATTTACAATGCAGTAGAGCTGCAATAGCCTGGCAGGCCAGCTGCCATATGAGTTCAGCCAGGCCTCTCAGACAAATAAAACGCCTCAGACAATTGCTGGGGTCTTAAATCCCAGCAGGAGATGATGAGAGAAAGTATTTCCGTGAAGAATGCCTGCTCTACCAAAAGCAAGCAAGATGCTAAGTAATGTCATGGCAAGCACACGCTGTGGTAGGGCTCCCTCCAATCCTACCAACTTGATGGCACCAGCAGCTGAAGAGCTCATATACTAAGCAGCACTATACATGCCTGATTGTGCAAATCAGGACTAAAAATCCAGGCATTTCTATGTTGTATTGCCTGTAAGCAGCCTGCTTCTATCCAAAAGCAGAGAAAGAGCAGCAGTCTGTGTTCAGGCTGGAAGACTGAACCAAGACTTCTACAGCAAGACTTCAGGAAATGTGCTTTACTGAGCCCTGCTCCACTGTGGTCCATCTTGGTGTCAGTTCCACTCATTCTGAAGTGTAAGACTAAGCCAGGGAATAACAGGGTTAGGAAGAAAGTATCTCAGAATACAGTGCAACCTAAGTGTTCACTCCATGGGGAAGGGACACTTGCTCCTTCCCAGCTCAGCTGGGTTCCCAGGGCTCCCGGTGGGGAGACAAGGATAGTAACAGTTGCTATTTCACCTGAAATTCTTGGGGAGAGAGGGGAGAGAATTATCACTGGTTCTCTGTCATCAGAGCCACAGCTCCAGGTTTTGGGGAGCTGATACCTAGAAGTAGCAGGAAACAAATGTACTGAGACCTACGAAATCTCAATTTCATTAGGAAAGTACAGCAAGACCAGTAAGAGTCAGAGGGTCACACTAACCTACCAGCAGCTCTATTTTATGTGGTAGAGGTCCGCTTGGACTGGTGGCTTTACATCTCAGCATCAAAATAGCTATCAGAATTTCCTAAGGCTACAGCCCCACTGAGAGATGCTATCAGCTCTCCAAAGCTGACAAAGCTCAAGCACAGCAGCTCTCATCTCCCCCTAGCCTGAGCACTACTGTTACCAAAGAACCACTCTACCTGCAGAGCTCCCACTTGAATGAACAGGCTAGTTAGACAAAGCTCTTAGTTTTACAGGGAAGCACTTAAAGATGCTTCTGAGTGAGGCCATTATAATGGAAAAACTTCCACCAGTTAGCGGTCTGGGAAGCAGAAGAGTGCTCACCCTAACAGAGCACGGCATATCTATCACCTCTCTGCTCCAGGAGGAAGTTCCAGGAACTTCTAGAACTATCAAACAAAGAGGACAGAAGCTATCCTGGAAATACATGGAGATAACCTGCAAAGAAAAGTTAGGGGTTATATAAAAATCCTGCTCTTCTCCTGCATGTTCCGTACTTCAGCAACAGACCTTTTGGCTGAGCCAGACACCTCTTGCCTCCATACAAACTCTCTTCTCCCACTGTTAGGGCTACTCTTAGATATTTTGCAGAGCATGGCACAGGAAACTTGAACAGACTGCAGTATTCTCAAGTGTTCTCCTTTGCTAAAGGGAGATCACTGAATTAATTATATTTGCCATGACTTGGATCCAGCCTTCTCAGGCTATTGTATGGGTGAAAGGAGAGCTTGATCCATCATGCTTGTTCAATAGGACATCACACAATGACAGAAGAAGGTGATGGATGCAATGCAGCAGATAAATATGCTGCTCCTGGCCTAATAACCAAAGACAGGCAGGCACCAAGCACAGATGAGGAAGAGCAGAACAGGGGCTGCACATGGTAAGGTCCCTGCCCGGATCTTTGCAGATGAGTGTCTTGTGCAAGCCAGGGACTCTTCCATCCTCTGCATACAAGCAAGTGGAGCATCACTACTGGCTGACCAGTTGCGTAGGATTCAAAAGAGCATGGATTTCCTAGAGCAAGAGGGAAGCATGATATTCCCACTGCTTTTTATGAAATGGACAAGTTATCGCTGCAACACAGATTCACAGTTAAGACAAATTCATTTTATTGCCCAGTTTACAGTTACTTTGCTAAGCCACAACCATCTCCGGGGTCACACTGCCCAAGAAGACGAAGGCAAGCAATGCTTGAGTACAGCTGAGGTTCCATGGAGCTTTGATACCCCTTGGCAAGTCAGCAGTGAAAGCTGTGGTTCTCACAAATGTTCCCACATCCTCAGAACAGAAGGCAGCTTGTGAGAAACTCAGCTTGGCAGGAGGGGAGCACCAGAACCAAGGCAAACAATTCCTGGGTTCTCCTGAAGACACTCATCTCTACAGGACAGAGGTGGAAAGTCCTCTCCTGTTGCCCAATTCAAGATCTCAACCTGCAGCTCCTGTGCCATAAGCCCACTAGGAACTCTGAAGTTATCACCACAGCACCTCTAAGAAAAAGCCAAAAGCAAGATTGAGCTTGGGTCTTTTTTTCCTACTCTTTTCCTTCTTTTCCTCTTCTCTGAGGAGAGCGCATCTACAGTCACCCCAAAAGAGGACTTTGTATAGCAGACAATATGGAAATAGGCAATGGAAGGCCAATCAGCAGAACCCTGGACTCCTGCTGCCCTGATAGCCTCCTCAGCTACACAAATCAACTTGTCACCATGACTCAAGCCAATAGGCAAGCACTTGCCTCCCTGAAACCATGAAAGGTTTTAAAGGGCAACTGATGATAGTGTGGTGGGTAGAAGAATCTATGCCAGGTCTTGACAATCTGCAGAGCTGTCCTGCTGGTGTTTCTCAGGAAAATACAGCGTTTTGTGAATCAAATCTCTGATGGAAGAAACGTCACTCCTTTCTAGAAGAAGGAAGAGAGAAAGATGATTGGTAGAGATCCTCATCACGTAAAAGATTAGTCAGTCTCCTTGCTGAGAAGTACATACAACTCTAGTTCCCAGGGTGTCACTTGCCAACTGCCATTCCTCACTTTTTTTCCTGCATGACCCTCTCTCTTTCTGCACTTACCTACACCCAGTTCCTGCAGGAGTTCTCCAAACTCTGGGTCACTCTCCAGGATTTTCAGCAGGTTGGTGGACTCCATTCTCTCCAGTTGCACATCCCAATAGATGTAGATCTTCTGACTGAAGCTGACATAAACGAGGCACGGACTGTTGCTTCCTCCTTTGCATGCGTAGAGGCCTGAAGAACGCAAAAGGATAGAGTTGCTGAAGAAAGAGCAAGTAGGCAGCTTTGCATGATGTGCTACCAAAGCTGTTTCCTTTCTTGTGAGCAGCCAGGTTGAGTTGCAGACACATGAACTTGGGTATGGAAAGGCCCTCTGAGATAATACAAGAGATGCCTACCACTCTGACAGGGAAATGTCTCTAGAATGGTGGTATGAATGCATGGGGCCTGGGAATTTGCATGCTGCTTTTCACAGGTTTGGGAGCGAACCCAAAGGTCAGGCTGGCTATATAGGGTTCCATATCTCTGCAGGCATCAGCTTAGTAGTTTGCAAATTGAAAATCAGTAGTGAAGACAAAAATGACCTGAACACTCCCAAACAGGACAGCAGAAAAACAATCAAACAAACAAACCCTATTCTCCATTACAGACACAGCACAGCATCACTTTCTTTCCCCACTCCTTTTCCCAGATGCTACCAGAGCAAAGACTAGCTTGGCACACTGCAGTGTTCAGGCCCCAGGAGAATTACGCCCCACTGCAGACACTCCAAGAGTCCCAGGTCTCCCAGAGAAGATTATCTTGGAGGGAGAAATGCTATGAGGCTTTGCAGCCCACCTGCACAGAACGCACTGACGTTCTCATCCGCTTGAAACCTGGCGACAGTCCGATCGTGGTCGATGATGTAGGTCTGGCCGTCCCATGCACAGGCAATCACCTCCTCACGCCCATTGCCCTGCAAGAATCACAAGATCCCCGATTAGCACCAACTCAAACTATTCCCAGAGGCACACAGGAATCCTTCCTCCTTAGAGGGAGAATCCTCTTTTCTGGCATTAGGATGTGCTCAGTGCAGATCCCTGATAGAGGGATGGGTAATCTCATAGCTGCAGCAGCAGATAATCTCTTGTCTTTGGGAAAAGCTTCTAGGCTTTCTGTGTGACTGACTGGAAAGTGACAGCACAAGTAGGCAAGGACAGCAGAAAACACAGGAGAACAGAACCCAAAATCCAACTGTTCCATCCCACAGATGATAGGGAACTCTGGGTCTAACATTGGTTGCTGCCAAATGCATTAAAGTATAAAAGTTTCTCAGCAAATGGGTGGAAAATACTCTGTCCCCTCCAGGACCCTGAATCTTCTCTCCGTAAAGTCAAACGTATGCCACATGTATGTCATAGGAGCTATATGAAGTTTTACTTGTTTTAATTTTTTCCCTTATCTTTAACTTTATTAAGCAGCCTAAGAGAAAATGGACTTGTGATAGTGGGAAGAGAAAAAAAGGAAAGAGAAGAAAAATAAATAAAAACAAGACAGCAACTCCCAAACCACCTTTTCTAGGATATGTGCAGACATAGAAAAGTTTGTGTCACTGCCCCCCTTGCCTTCTTTCTTTCTAAAAGTCTGGGTGGTTTCTGACCCAAGATTCTCCTTGAAAGCATACTAAAATTCAACAGAGTTCAGAAACAGAACATTAACTGAAGAAGATATCTTTTATAACTTGGTGCCATCTTTCTCTTCCCTATCCTAATCCTCACGGATCCTAAGAGTTTGTAGACAATCAGGTGTAACAGCAGTGAGCAAAACCACCAGGTCAAACGGGCAACACAGCTCAACCTCTTGCAGGTGGATGGACTGACATGACTGGACTGCAACCTGATGAAATGCCCTGGGATAATAAGAGCTCCCTTGATGCCATTCCAGGACAATCCCAGCAGTCTTTAGTTGAGATTCCCTCCACCCTTCCTATGTTCATGTGCAAACCCATTTGGAGTTTTTGCTCCACCACCCCGTTAGCACAAGACACTTACAGTAACATCCAGCTTTTCCAGAGCAAACAACTGGTGATCAACCTGCACAGACCAGAGAAGTTTATCTGCCCCCTCCATGAGCTTCAGTGTCCCTGAAGAAGAAAAAAAAAAAGGCTTAAAAACATTAAGAAGGAGCAAGATGTCCACTAGCATTGGACCCTGAAAACCCCCTCTAGACTCAGAGTGTGCAGATGTCGTGAATCCCATAGTCTAAGCTCTGGCCGACAGCATTTTCTTGACAGCAGGAACTGAAGACTGAGAAGAAAAATTGCAGGAGCCCTGCTGGTTAGACTGTACTCTGAGGCAGGAAAAAAACCTGCCCAAAATTTGCTCCCAGAACACAGTACATCAGCAAATCTCACATCAGACAGCAGTCAAAGTAGAAACTTCTCGCCCCATCCCACCAATGATAAAATCTCAGGAGGGTGTGTTGCCATGTATAGGGTAAGAACTGGCTGGCTGGCAGCATGGACGTGCCTCTGGGTGACTAGAACTACACTGGACACTTCCCTCACACTCCATCCTATCCACACTATTCTGCCAGAGAGACGCTGCCACAGTACAGGGCAGTGGTGGGCATGTAGCCATGACACACCTCAGAACATGACCATGGACCCACCCTCACAGTGCACTCCAGTATAGATCCATGCTCACAGTGCACTCCTGCCTTAGTAAGGCTCACATGTGAAACATGGTGAAGTCAGAGGTAATAAAGTGGACTTCCAGACAAAAATCTTCCAGGCTACCTACTTGGGTGTACAGAAGTACAGCATCTTGCTGTCATACAGTGAGATTTTGGACAGAATCCCTGTACTAGCCTGGAGAAGCTGGCTCCCAGGCCTGAATAAGGCCAGTTCCTGTCTGAACATGCAGAGTCCAGGATCCATGTCCTTCACTGCTTCTGGAAATAACGCAAGTTCCTAAGTGTAACCTTCCATCTCAAACTTGCAGTGGGGCTTTGGGCTGATGACTGAACTTCTTCATAATCCAGGCTGCTCACTTCAGCACAGACTTGACACTCCCATCCCCATGGGGCCATAAGAACAATGAATGTTTGCAAAATGCTTAGAAATCAACAGATAAAAGAACTGCATCAGGGAAGATAGCTGGATATTAGTAACAACAGAAACCACTAGAGGTTTCCTGGAGGAAATAAACTTGTGCAACACTATTCAGTTCAGTAAGAAACAGAAAGACATGATTAACTTCACAAGCTTTATCATATCCAAAGATATAGGCAAGTGATCACACACCTGGTTGAAGGAGGACTCACTCTCCATGAGAACCCCTATACTTTGGCTCCTCTCTTACTTACATGCTTACACAGATATCAGCAGAAAGAGTCTCAATATCAAATTATCTTGCCTGATCCAGGAACTGTTTCTGAAGCCAAATTCCCTCATGTTTCAAGACTAAAGCACCAAGCCCCTCTTCCTTGCTTTGAAGGCCTTGGCTGCCCCACAGGGTTCTCTCTTAGGACAGCAGAAGGACTTACCATCTAGAGTACAGAGGGCAAAGAGGCCTGAGCCACTGTTCACACTGGAACCACCTGTAAATACAGAATAGAATTACATGAGCTGATGCCTTTTCTATGAATCTTGTCCCCTCCCTCTCCTGAGGAAAGATCTAAAACAGCAAGATGACCCATACTCCCTCCTTTTCTGCTCAGTTTTGAGACTTCCTAACAGAGATCTGCAGTCTTACAAGTAAGCCTACTTCCTGACAATTTTCATCTGTGGGGTGCTGGTTTCTCAAAACACAAGAATCCTGAACTTTTTGTTTGCACTGAATTGGGCCTCTCTGGTTCTACTGGCTGCTCCTAGGGGTCTCTCTGCCATATAGACACCTGCTGAACTGGTGGTTCCAGTTTTAATGGACTGGATTTCATTAAATTCCCTCTAGTCTCCAGAAATGGACAGGCACAGGCAGGAGCATCATAAAGGACAAAGCAGAGACCAGCTGAAGCCAAACAGAACATTACAACTCTACCCTGACCATCTTCAAGGGATAGCAGTGGAGCCTTCAGCCCTTTAAGGAAGGAGCAAGGGAATGCGGATAGTCTCCACTAATGTGGACAAAGTATTAGTAACGTTAGCACATAAGCACCTCCATGGCAGTTCCTGAATGAGTCTGTGGAAAAAGGCTCCAAGATCCACACTACCAACTCCACTATTGTAACTAGAGCAGAACTGTGCAGAAGCTGTAGTCTCCTCCCAGTAAACTTTGGACAGATGCTACACAGTCCTTGCTTTCTGAACAGACTGGACACCTGCTTTCATGCTCATCTGCATTACTTACCCCTGGCTTTCCTGGGCCACATCCCATTGGCCATGAACTTCCTGTAAACAGTGTCCTTTTCAAAACCCATATACCACACATTTGTGTGCAGAACAGCACTGGCAGGTGTGACTAGTTAAACATAAAGAAAAGACTCCCTTGGACACCAGGTTACTTCAGCCCTCCTGCACACTCCTCCCTAGCCACCAGACAGCAAGGACATGCAAGGTTAGGTTTGGGAATCATGCTGCATTTGGCAGGAGGAGCACTGGAGCTATATTCAACTACAGCTCCAAATAATTCCTCTTGTGACAATGTGAGAGGAGACCCAGGGAGGGACAGGAGAGTCCCAGCAGTCTGCAATGCAGGAAACCCATCAGCCAGGGACAATACAGCAGAGCTAAAGGCAAACAGGCTTTTACCCCAGAGAGATGCAGTTCTTCAAACCCATTTCAGCTACCCATGACCAGCTCTAGGCTATGGCACCCTGCACCCCATGTCAGGATCTGCCCTATTTCTACTGGTCATCTTAACAAAAACAGCCAGCTGGTTTTGTCTACCACTGACATTCATCCAGGCAGGCCGTGATTAAAAAGATCTGCTGTGCCCTCTTTACAGACTGGGCACAATAGCACTCCAGCTGTTTCACTACTGGTGGTCCAGCACAAGCAGCTTTTCCCACCCTTCTCTCACCCTTTCTTCCATGAGCCTCCATTGTTTTGCAGGCTCTCCTGATTAGGTATGACATTTTGCATGCAGTGAGATAATTAATTTCATGCCGTGATGCCCGTGATGCTCATAGTAGTGAATGAGATGCAGAAAACAACAGGCTGAGCAAGAGCCATGGGCATCGAGGAGGACAAAATATTGTGTGTGTCGTGGGGCAGGGCTGGGTTCAGAGGGCTGCCCAGCTCCTGCAGCTCAACAGGACAGCCTAAAACTTCCTCAGACAGCACTGCAGAATTAACACTCCAGCAGGGTAAATGCAGTTGGAATCCAGCCAGCTGCAGAGAGGAAAGAAAAGCAGCCTACACTGGGAAGCTGGTGCCTCTTTGCATTAACCTCACATGCTCCAGGGATGAGCAAGAGCCATATATTCTCCATAATTGCCAGGACAGGGTCCAGAAGGTGACACTAGGCACAACTCAGAGCACAAAGCAGTTGCTCTAGAGAAGCATTGGTAGTACTAAAGAAAAGTCTGAATAAAATCATCAGTGTGTGAGGGCAAAAAGCTTAGGCACAACACCTGAGCAGAATACAGTGGCTGCAGACAGCACACACTGAAACAGAGGAGCAGCCCCGGAGGGATTGGAATTACTTACGCAAGGGGAAAGGACACAGCTCTCAGAGAGAAGGCATCAGGAATCAATCAGTATGAAGCACAAAAGCAAGTGTGAGGATGAGGCTTGTGCATCCTGAGTGATCTTTGGATCTCAGGAGTGAAAAAGAGGACAGATGCTGCAGCCATGCAAAGGAAAAGGTCAAGGATGCGAGCGGGCGTAGCGCACTGTGGCTACACAGCAGGAGTAAACGAGAAGCAATAGGGGCTGCAGAGGAACTGCTATGCTGGGCGAAGGCTAAGAGCAACCTCTGTCCTTGTAGTTGCCTCCTAGAGTTGTTATCTTCCTATCACGGGAAATCCATTCTCATGCTGGATACATTGGCAGGCTCTACTAGGCTCAACTGCTTGGTCTGAGCCCCATGGTTTCCTATCTCTCACCTCTGCCAATGCTACCGATCAGATGGGTAGAAACATTCTTGTTGTGGATACGACCAGACGTTTGGTGGAGAACAACATCTCGAACAGGTGCCTCCCTGGGGGAAGGAGAGACAGACATCATGTCAGGGACTGTGCCAGACCAATCCTGTGCTGAGGCAGCTCCAGAGCTCTCTAAGGCCAGACATAGATGGAGTCTGTGCACAGGTTAACTTGCCAGTGAAGGGCTGAGCAGCAAAGATTGACAGAGGAGATCAATTCTGGCTGAAGGATTATTTACTGATAAAGACTAAGAAGCAGAATGCATGCTTCCTTGAGCATAAAAGGAACTTGCTAATGTTTAAAAAATAAAACAGTAATTTTGTATATGAGAAAACTTAAAAGTTCAAAAATCAGGCAACGAAAAAGATATGTATTCCAATTAAGGGAAGAAAAGCAATTCTTACCATGACTTTTATGTAATCCTGGCTGCCATTCACTCAGGAAAAACATTTGACAGAAGCAGAACAGAACAGGGTCATGTGCCTGGGTCCAGACTAGATGAGTACTGCATCTACTAATGGCTCTAACAAACTAAGATGATTTGCCCCTGGGACCCTGGCATGACCTTCAGCTCTTTGCCACACAGCTCAGAGCAAAGCTGCCCACTGATAAATCCCCTCCTGCTTCAGCTTCCTGGGACTCCCCGAAGGTGTTCCCCCAGGAACGCCTCAGTTCCCAAGAAGAGGTTCAGAGGTAACTAGGACAATAACCTCCTCGCTCATCCTGACTACTTAGGTTTAGATTTACAGCACTTGCCAGGGGTCTCATTAGGAAAACCTCCAGCTACCACATCTGGAAAAAAATGGGTAACCCACAGTGTCCCAAGATTCCTGACTCACTAGCCTTAGTCCACTCTGATAGGTCCCCATATTACCTGCTCTTCTTTCTCTGGAGATACAAGCTGTTCTCCTTCCTGCCTTAGCCCTGGACATTGCTTTGCCTTGGCAAACTGGTCTTACCACTTTCCTTATGCAACCAAGGGAGCAAAGAGTTAGATGCACGGAAAGCTGCATGTGTGTGTGATATCCAAAAGAGTTCATGGCGTGTAAGCGAGCTTAAAGGACTGGAACAAGTCATGGACTCCCAGCAGCAGAGCAAGACTGAATGTGAACTGCAGCCCTCCATAGCCCCTTGATGTGATGGCATTTGCTTGCAAGAGGCCTGCAGAGCAGAATCTCATTACAAACCCTTGCAGAAAAGCGCAGCTCACCTGCCTGAGGCAGAGCTGTCCCTTCCTTCTGGTGTGGGCTGCTGCTCTGAGTCCCAGGTGCACAGTAGAATAGCATAACCACAGCCAGGCTGAGAAACCATTAACTCAGGTGAGCCATCAGGGCCCGGGTTCACAGATAAGCTGTCCACCTGCAATGGTACAGGAAAAACATGGAGTGAGTAAAACTGAGAACTTCATACACCTCAAAGGACTCCACTGTGCTTCTTATATTAAAATTTAAAGGTGACAGATTTTTTTGCTAGAAATCATCAGCAGGGGATGAACAAATTTATCCAGAGGGGCAAAATATCTAAATTACAGTAAAAGGATCTTCTCCTACCAAAAACGACCTAAGAACACCCCACAGAAAAAAGGCTCTCAGGAGTCCTATGAGAGCTGATGACTGTTTCCCAGGCCATCCCAACCACCTGCTGTGCCCACGCAGGACAACTGCTGGGAAATTTTCCTTTCAACCTACCCCCTCTCCAAACAAAAAATAAATTCTCTGCTCCCAGGACTAAGCTCTTATGCCCCTTAACTTGAGAAAGCTCAAAGATTGTATTTGGCTTATTCCACTCCAAGTATTCTGTTTCCTACCTGACCTTCTAGAAGCCATTTCTTCAGCAGGAGTAGCTGTCCCGAGAGGTGGTCAGAGCTGTCAGACAAGTCCTCCCAGCGGAAGGCCCGCACCACCCTGTCAGTGTAGCCCACCACCAACTCATACTTCCCATCTCCATCTGCAGGAGATACAGAGATGGATGAGCCTTCTCAGGTTTTCACTGGCCCACATCCCCAGCATTCAGAAACCAGTGCTGGATTTCTATGAGATGGCATCTCAGAGGATCCCAATTCTGTATGAAGAGCCCTGAAGTTCTCATTCCTCTCTCTCAAACACTTGGCTATGTTTGATAGAGCAACTACTTCAGCAGGCCACCTCCCTCTGCATTCTGACACCTTCCCTATGACCTTCTCTATCCTCCTCCACTGCCTCGCACCCACAAACTCCCTCACCCTGCACTCCCATCCCTGTTGTGCCACTCACCAATGTCACTGATCAGCATGACCTTGGTGTTGGCAGGAATGTGCTGCTTGAACACCGGCTTTTGCTCTTCTGCTGCCACCAACTCATGGTGGCCTGAGGCATCTGGGTGTTTTGAAGATGGAGAACTCAGGTCAAAAAGATGAAACCAGCCTTCGGCACTCACGGCCACCACAAGGTTCTAAGAAGGAAGGAAAACACCTTCTGATTTTTCCTCTTTTACAGCTGTCCCTCCGCAAGAAAAGGGAAGAAATGAGGGTGTATCAATCAAGACCAAGAGATGCTATGGAAGAAACAGTGTCTAGCCAGTATGCGAACTACTCAGGTCCTGCAGTTCTTGTTCATTCCCCTCTGTAGGCTGACATGCACTTGCAGTCCCCAGACACTGTATGGCTTTCACAAGCCCCACTTCCACTCCACTGCCATCTGGAACAGAGATAGCTATGGTATGACAGATGGGGGGACTAAACTTGGCAGTTTTGGACCCAGTAGCCCTGCTGTTAATCCCAGAAATAACACGCCAAAAAAGGTCATATTAGACATAAGAAATTTGCTTGAGAGTCTAGACTTTCTGTGTTTCAGTCTTGTTTGGTCGACTTTAAATGCACAGAGCCAAATGGCAGAGGGGCCATAGTCTGTAACAGAGCAGCTCAAAATCCACTGAGGAACATAAGCAACCCCCAAACCACTGAAGCTTTCCAGGGCTCACACAGGGAGCTTTGGTAACAGTAACACTTCCTGAAGAGAGGATGGGGTTTTTTTGCTTATGAGCGCCTGCATATGGCTCACAAGCACCTACAGGTTACGTGTAAACAGAAGAATCATTATTAGAACAGCAGTGCTAAAAATTCCTGAATGACAGTAAATCCGGGACAGAAAGCCCCTTTCCTCCTCTGCACTCAGTTTATCTCATAACTGTAACTGTCCAAGCACCACCCACATGCCCTACGACAGGGTTGGGCATGGTTTGGATGCTCTCACCTTTCCTTTATTGCATACGTCTCCCACTCGAACACACGTGAGCTGCAGGGAAAAAAAGAAAGCTTTAAGAATCTAATAGTCAGTGAAAGCAGGCTGCATGTACATCAAAAAGCACAGACTATTTTCACATTTTGTCTACAACTGACCATTCCTTGGCAGGATCGCACAGCCCAGGGTTTGCTGTCATCATTCTTGTACACGTAGAGCTTCCCATTGGTGTCCCCCACCACTAGCTCATTCAGCTGGACAAGATAACAGGGTTAGTAAGAAACTTACAGGGCAACATAACATTCCCAGTTTGGCAGGAATTTCAAGATTCACATCTAAAATCCTTCTGTGGCAAGAATCAGCACGGTGAAACAAATAAAAAAGAAAAAAAAGGGGCCACGAATCAACAGAGAATATACAGAAAAGAAAACAAAATATCATAGTTTACAAGGGTGAGTGACTCTTACAGCCCCTCTTGACAGTTTCATATTATCCACTTCTCCAGCTGTTGTTTCAGAGTTCTGTCAACAACCATTAAACATCCTGCTCTGACGACCACCATCACCAACCCACCTTCCACCCTTCAGTCTGGATTGATCGTTCTAGATTCTTCTGAGGAAGCTTATGGCAATGAGGAAAACATAATCATTGCAACAGTACCCACAAGAGTGTTCACAATTTGGCTTACACCTCAGTTCTGCCTCGTTGATGATGTGGCTAAGATCTTTCAGAAGAGGGGCCTGTTCTGGAAAGAGGGCTGCTGAAAAGTGAAAAGTCAGCATCTCCTCCAGCTTATGCACCTACTCCCGCTATTCCGTCCTCCACATGATGTGAAGGATGGAATAAATCTATTTTTTTTGTGTTTCACTAGTCCTTGTGCACATTCCTCTCACCATTACACTAATTCTAATGGATAAAACTGCTTTGCTGCCCACCACACTGCTCGTCGCTGCAGTTTTTGGGATTGCCAGGTACGGCTGTGACAGCATCTGTCTTTTGAGGAAAAGGGAAAGTGTTCATGATCTGCTGGAGCAGTGACCTCTTCCTAGTTACCGCCAAATTAAAGCCAACAAAAGCACCTCTTCGTGGGGCTCAGAGCATCACTCCTGATGCACCTGCCTTGCTCCCCGCAGCTGCCTCACTGTGTCCAGCACGGGCAGCTCCCGGGGCTCAACATCCCCACCATGCTACAGCAGGGACTCCCTTTGCAAGCCGAAGCTCCCACCTCGGCAGGGATTCCCGGCCCCTTAACGCGCCTGCCGCCTCTCCTCCTGTCGCCCTGTACCCATGGGAAGGGCCTGGTGGTGCGGCCCGACTCAAGGGCCGCAGGCGCAGCGACACCCGCGCCGGGCGACGGTGGCAGGGAGGCGTCTCCCGCCCGGCTGCCCGCCCGCCCGCCGCCGCCGCCGCCGCCGCCGCGCGCACCGTGTCGTTGTCGGCGTCGCCGAGGCAGATGGCGTGCGGGAAGAGGCTCCCGCCGAACTCGAGCGCCACGCACTGCACGTAGCTGACGGAGCGCATGGCGTCGCACGCCGCGGGTACCGGCGCTGCGCACTGCGCACGCGCGGGGCGGGGCGGGCAGCGGCCGTGCGCCTGCGCGCTGCTGCGGCGGAATGCAGGGCCCGGCCTGCGCAGCCGCAGTTGCGCTGGGGCGGCCGCGTTAGGCAGGGCAGGGCTTTGGCGTCTGCTTAAACCCCCCTAAGCGGCCAGGTTTTCGGCGTCTTGTTTCTGTAATTGCATCGTTTTAGTGATGCGGAAGGGGGGAAACTCCGACAGTGTTATCTCCATCAAGCAGCACGTCGGCAGCTTCCCCCACTCCCAGCTGAAGGACTAAGGCAGGCACTGAAAGGGGAGCTGCCTCCTCACAGGGCAGGTTAGCAAAGCAGAGCAGCAGCAGCAAACAAAACACCCCTCACAAGTTAAGCGCTTCTCAGCTGGTCTGAGCCTGTCTCTTTGCCGATCAAAATCGATTTGTTCACGTGGAACTCACCCCCCAGCTTTGCAACGGCAGTACACAAAGCCTTGAAAACCCACTGTCGCCAGCTTCCCAGCATAGTTCAAACTGATCCTAAGAAAATCTTATCCAACAGGGTGCCGCGGTGGAGGTAGCTGCTCTCACGGGAGAGCACAAAATCCACTTCTGCATGTGAAATGAACAGGCACAGTGATGAGCCCTATGATCATCTCTGTCTTTTTGCCTGCTCTGGGAGATCATAACCAGTTCTAGAGTCAAAGGAGGGCAGCAAGAGAGGTCCACTTCTGCCCACACCACCCCAACCCACTGCGCTTTTGAGCACCCCCCTTGCATTGTGGAAATAACCCATACCTTTCTTGGGGCAATGAACAGGGAATGAACAACAGAAAATAGCTATACAACAACATAGATGAAAAAAACACCGAATGACTAGAGAGAGTAAGTTCACTTTTAATTCTGTGCGTATTCCAATAAAAACACACTGTAAGTTATTTTCTTTAGTTTAATTGGAGCTTCATTACTCAAGCTGTGACCTCTGAGTCTTCATCTTCAGCAGTGGGAAGAAGGGGAATACAAGGAAGGTTACAACACTTAACGAAAGGAATTCCCCCTTGAGGGAAAGGGACAAGGCCAAGCCAGAACTGGGAGCAGTGATTTGTTCTTAGGTCTCACATGTGGACTCCAGAAAGCGAAGCTTGATTACTTAAAAAACAAAACAAAAAATATCTTCCCCACAAGAAACAACCCCCCCTTCCCCAAGGAAGTAAATTTAGAAAGCAAAACCAAGGATTAAAGTGAATTGGAACCCAAGAGAGACAAACAGCAACAACAAACTTCAAAGAACCAAGCATAATGAATCCTGATAGAACCCCAATAACTGTTTGAATGAATAAATAAAGTCCTTAAGATTAAACCAGATTTGTGCTTCCATTGAGCTTCTTCCACAGACATGTAAAGCTGTAACTGACTGTGGCATAGTGGCCATAGTCTCTGCTCCCCTCAAGCCACTGTCCAACCACATAGAAAAATAAAGGTCTAATTCACTGGAAATTTTTGTTTACAAAACTAATGGAATAGGGTTTGCACTTAAGCTTCTGTGTCAACTTCCGACTTATCTCCAACTCCATTCTGCTCATTTTTCATTTCTGCATCTTCAGGGTGGCTGGCTTGAATAGTATCAGCGGACTAAACAGAGAAACAGAAAAACAATCCCTTGTTAAAGTTGCTAGAATTTGCAAACACCACCACAAACCTTACATGGTGCCCAGTAGCCACTAGGTCTCCCAGCAAGACTGAATTAAGGTATTAAGAACCTTAGCTACGAGAATCCCCTCTCCCCAAAACAGGAGCACTGCATAAGGCAGGCTGAGCAGCAGTACTTAGATGGTTACTGTTCTTAACATTGTTTTCACATGTTTCAGACATGTATATTTGCCACACTATTACGTTCTTCCACAAACTGCAGCTCATTTTGGACATCTCTGCACAGAATGTCTTTGGTTCTGCTACAACTTTAATACAGCTCCCCTCCCCTAAGAGGAAAGCACCTTCACACCACACTTGGACTCTGCAAGATGCTTCTTCATAACCTAAGACTTTCTGTGCATCCTACCTGTCCTTTTAATAATTTTAAAATGAAGCACAGCAAGAAGGGAAAAATGTCTTGTACTATTAAGGTTTCAAAGCTACTGTAAAGTAAATTGGTACTCTGCCTGTCAGCACAGCACTCTGAACTGACTTATAGTGGAGTCTTATAGTATCAAGGACCAGAGATATCACAGAACGGTTAAGGTTGGAAGGGACCTCTGGAGATCATCCAGTCCAACTCCCTGCTCAAGCAGGGAGCCCTAGAGCACGTGGCACAGGGTGGCATCCAGGCAGGTTTGGAACATCTCCCAAGGAGACTCCACAACCTCTCTGGGCAGCCTGTTCCAGGGCTCTGTCACCCTCAAAGCAAAGAAGTTCAATGTGCAAGGTTGGGGGTTTTAGGAAAGGAGTAAAATCACTAAACTCAAGTATTACATCATCCAACTGCAACATGAAACTACAGCCTCATCCACCTGAGGACCTAGACCTCCAAGACAGACTTACTGACATTGAAAAGCACAAATGGCAGAAAATGGACATAGCAAAAACTACAATGATTTTTTT
>PTEX01000211.1:782903-795486 GCA_003342815.1 Eudromia elegans
TTTGTGTCAGAGTGCTCTCCAACAGAAAGCTTCCTGACATCTTTTCATGTGTGAGTTGAATTTTGAAGGTGTTTCTAATGCTCGTCTCTTCAAAAAAGCTCTTGAAAACATGTTTTGGCAAAAAAAAAAAAAAAAAAAAAAAAAAAAAAAAAAAAAAAAAAAAAAAAAAAAAAAAAAAAAAAAAAAAAAAAAAAAAAAAAAAAAAAGAGTGAAACAGCAGATTCCTCTCGGAGGTTAGAGACTTACTCCATCTGAGGCCATCAAATTTAAAGAAAGAAGATTAACATTTTCTTGGGAAAAGGGTTTTTTCACAGGCAACACAATGTTTCTTGCTAGCTGAAATACTTTATTGTGATAAGGGCAATATGGTATTACTAGTTAACCGGACTAAGATTTCGGTGAAAACTTAGTAGGAAAACCATTCATAGAGTAGAATAAAGAACATTCCGATAACCCTAAGAAATACCCTAAGACCTACACCTCAAAATGAACTTTTAACACCAGTGTGTGGTTCATGTTCTCCATCTTACATTTGTCTCCGTGAGCAGCAAGACAGTTCTCAAGCTTTTGCTTGAGACCATCAGCATAGGAGACATAAAAGCACAGTATATGGACCATGCAGACACCAAAAACAGAGCAATCAAGTCGTTTAAGGAGAAAACATACATCTTTCAATTTTTGAATGTTATCATGTTTGTGGCTCATCAATTACTCACTGATATTTAACAGAGCTTTACTGAAAGATCAGCTGAAATGAAGTAAAAACACCCTGTGCAATGCTTGGTATCACTAGCTGTCTTGTTCAAAGAAAATGACCTGAAAAATCATGATGGCATTGGCTATTCCCATTTCTTCCAAGGCAGCCACTTACGTGTTCTCCCACTGCATTATTAAAAAAATATAAGCTGAATACACTAAAGACTCACCACTCCTTGCCTAGTGCTTGACATCAAACCTTGCAGTTTTCTGGAGCAGTACCACTTACCTTTAAGTCTTTGTCCGCAAGCCTTTGGAACATGTTGGCATACATCTTCTTCTCTTTCTCATGCTGCTCCCGTATTTTTTGCTGACAAGTTATTAGTTGCACTTTGGCAGCTTTGTTACTTGGGTAAAGTTGTATCACTTTCTGGAAATCATCCCGGGCTAATTCAAAGTCATTAACAGCCAGGTGAGCTTCTCCACGCCTGAAGAGGCCTTTTTCATTGCTGCTATCCAGTTCAAGTGCCTGCATAAAACAGTTAACACAAGACTTTTTTAAAAATAAAATCCAACCTGATCACCAGACACTCCTAGAAAATGGCCTACTACATCTGAAGTACATCTCTCCTGGAATTTGGGGCTTATTAAGAGAGGGGTTGAATACAGCAGGACTTACAGATCACGAATCAGAAAAACAGATGTTAAATCCTCTTTATTACTACCTCTTTGATCTTTGCCCACACCTATCTTTGCCTTGTCTCCTCATCTCTACTTGCTAAATGCTTGAGTGTTCTCAGTTACTATGCCAGTAATTAATTAAAATATATAAATAACAATAATAAAAAATACATTAAAGAAAAAAGAAAGCCTCTTACTACCTTGTTGCAGTTCTCCAAAGCCTGCGAATATTCCTTCAGCTTGAGATGGCACATAGCTAGATTCAGGTGGGCAGCAAGCCTCAGGCTCTTGGCTTTTGCATCTTCCTCATCAGAAAGTCCTGATTCATGCTCCAGCCATGACACAATCTTCTTATACTGTAATGTTGCTCGCTTGTATTTCCCCTCCTGTGCACAAAGGAGTTTAAATATCCACACAGCTAATGAAAGTAAACGTTATTTTCCTCTTGCCTCTTCCACTTGAGCAATACCTCAGAAAAACAATTCTAAGTAAACAAACTTCTATCACCAAACAATATACAGTATTTATCAGCAATTTCTGCATCAGACCAGAAACTTTTCAGGAACCATATTAGCCACTAAAGCAGTGGGTATACGCCAACATTGATATTTTGCTCTAAGCTCCCACTCAGTTCTGTGTATTAAGCTCTAAATACAAAGGAAGATGAGACACTCAAAACATGAGGACTACCACTGATCTCTGTCCTAAAAAAGATGCTTCTCATTCAAAGCACTATCTTGCAGCAGCAGCTTCCAAAACTAACTTTGCCACTGCTCGGTGTATGTGCCAAAGGTACTTCCAGGTATAACAAGTAGTTTTGAGCTCAGAACAAAAAGAAACAAAACAAACAAAAAATCCTAATTCTGCAGTACAGCTAATACTTAAATATTACTTCAGGCTAATATCTATGCATATCAGGTTATCCACAGGCTGAGAATACCATGAACATCACTCTGTAATGATACAGGCTGTAGATCGTCATCACCAGCTTATGACGTGATTCAAGGAACAGTAACAACACTTGGAGGCTGCAGTTTACCTTGAAGTACTGAGTGCCTCTCTCCTTCACAATGCTGCTTTGTTCCAGCTTTTCTTCTGTCTTCATTTCCCAAGATTCTTTAGCCTAAACAAAAATAGAGAGCTCAAGTCAAGGACACAGCTACTGGGGGAAATCTGTGTGGCTATGCTGCTTCTTAAGTGGTATAGCAGAGATAGTTTTGGCAAATGAGAGCTGTGAGGGGCCACTGAAAAAAAAAAAATGGTAACTAGGCTAGAGTTGAAGAGCCATTGAACACAGACAGGGATCCCGTAAGAACAAGGGCAAATTCAGACAAATACTCTTTGTACTTGGCCACAATAGTGGCTTCCCTACTTCAGATCACAGATTAAAAGATCCATCTTTCTTGCTGAAGTTCCATCATTGCCTTTGCTTCTCTCATTCCCACCTTTTCAAAGTTTATGAGCTTCACTTCATACTGTAGCTCTGCATCTGGAGGAATCTGAAATTTCTCCTTTCCAGCACTTCCAAAACCATAGCTGCAAGATTAAAGGAAAAAAAAAAGTACTCTTCAACTGTCCAGATAGCCATGCTTGCACATTAGAAGCTAGAGGTGAAGAGACAACATTCTGGGATGTCTATATAGCAGGTTATAAAAATGGAATGGTATTTGCTTTAATATTCCTTAGTGTTAGCACTATAAAAAAAAAGGTCTTCTTTTGCTTTTCTATCTAGAGGCTAAGTAATTTGACTTCATACTTCTAACTTTTGTGCCCGACCAAATCTTTAACACGGTTTTAATCATGAAAAGCTTTACAGAACACTTCTTTATTCTTGAGCAGAGTAGTAGAGTAGAGAAGAGTAGTATACTCTTCATATATATTCAAGTATCCAAGAGATCAGAATTCACTCACTTAGGTTTGAGATAGAACACAGATTCCTCCGATTTCTCCATTTTCTGAATTGCTTTCTCCAGGCCATGTGGAAGATCATAATTGTCACCTTCTCCAATTTCAAACTGCAACTCCCGCTTATCAAACACACGGTCTCCATGTCGGCCTTCAAGCTGGACTGGTAACAAAAAACAAAACGAGCCAGAGACAAATCAGAAGATAGTCGTGTAGTGAGCAGCAGGTAGCACAGGTAACATATGGAATAACAAGTTATTCGTCTAAACAGTCTTCCTCCTTGGAAGTAGCTACCTAAGCAAGCTTCACTAGCTGGAAGCCATAAAGCCTCTGATGCTGAAGCCATTAACACACCCCCCAATTCTTTTTTTTTTCTCCCCCCTCTCACTGCAACAAATTCTAAAACTAATTTCTCCCTTGTTTGTCAGAGTGAAAATACATTATTAGACTCATATAGGCTTTGCTGGTCAAATGAACACCTGACCTAATTCAGAATCTCAATCCCTGCTGGCAAAGTTAAACTGCATCACAAACTAGAGAACAAAAGGTTACTCAAGGCTGGCCCCTAGGTCATTTAGAAAGAGAGAAGCCACGTATTTGTATCTCTCTAGAGAAAGAGCTGCAGGTAGTAAAAAGGTTCTGCCCTCCCACCTTCTTAGCCCAGTTGCTATATACTTAAGTGACTTACTCTCTACAAGTGCACCCTCATTGGGCCTGGAGTAGCCTTTCCCTTTCTTACGTATTCTTCGGATTATGCCACCATCTTCTTCATCAGTGAGGTCCTCCTCCTTAAACTCAAACAGCTCTATCTATAGAGAGAAGAAACATGGATTCTCATCACATGAATTCAATAAACTCAAGGAATTCAAGAGATCTTTGAAAGTGTAACTGTTTAGGCAAGGATAATCTTAAGCATGATGATCCATGGTTCTGTAAGATATCAGATAGTAAAGGCTATGCAGCTACTCTATTAAGTCAATTCTTGATGGAAACAAGATGAAATGCTGGGAAAAAAAGCTCTGAACGCTAAAAATTAGAGAAGACCCTTAATGGAAAATATTGTTTGAGCCCTGCCTTTGAATAAAGCTCAAATGTCCCGCAATGTTTAACCACTACTATAGAGAAAGCTGCAGCTTTTTCCTACACTTATTTACTAAAATTTCCCACTTGCTTATTTCTGCAAGCAGAGAGACCTCTCCCCACTCCTGCCCAAGAAAAATGCCTTTTGAACAGGGGGATCAAGTACAGCAACCTTCTGGTGCTCTTGACACCAAGCTGGGTGGAAGTGTTCATCTGCTTGAGGGCTCTGCAGAGGGAGAAGTCTGGAGAAGAGGCGGCTCAGGGGAGAACTCATCGCTACCTACAACTGCCTGAACAGAGGCTGCAGCACGGTGGGGGAGGTGGGGGTCGGGCTCTTTTCCAGAATAACTACTGAAAACAGGACAAGAGGAAATGGCCTCAAGTTGTACCAGGCGAAGTTCAGGTTAGATATTAGGAAGAATTTCTCCACGGAGAGCGGTGAAGCCTTGGGACAGGCTGCCCAGGGAAGTGGCGGAGTCATCATCCCTGGCAGTGTTCAAGAAACGTGTAGAGGATGTACTTGGCGATATGGCTTAGCAGGCAGAATACTGAAGGGTCTACAACTGGACTCGATCTCAACGGTCTTTTCCAACCATAATGGATTCATGTAAGATTCTACATGAAAAATACACCAGAAAGCCAGAAAGGATTTGCTCACTCCTTGCAATCTTAAGTGCTAATGAACTGATTGGCAGCCATCAGCTGCTGCTGTGCTGGAACCCAGTATAAGCAGAATTATCAGCAGTGTCACAGTATCCAGGAGTCCAAACAAAAAAAAAATTTAAGGCAAAGTGAAAAGGAAGAAAATTAGAGACAAATGAGATCATTCCCTTAATGCTTAATCATACCGTCCCATCTGCAGTCAAACTTAAATCAACTTCAAAGGGCTCAGAATTGAACTCAGACTGATTTCTAATGCTTGCCCTTCAATATCAAAGCAAATTCAGCAAAAAATGGAATTTCTGTTCAGATCTGGAGTGCTTCCCAACTCATTTCTTCAACCCATACTCTTATGGTAGGGGGCAATAGTTTCAAAACTTGTCAGTTTTGTTTGCATATTTCAACACAACTACCATTCTCATTTTAAGCCTGTTGTATTTTCTCCCGTGGTCTAACCTTGATGTACTATAAGATCCTTTCAGAAGGGCATCATCTCCAAAGGAAAGAAGAAACCAAGCTGATTAAATTTTAGTTGCTAACAAAGTGTAAATAAGGTATGTTACAATTTAAAAAAAGGGAAATCTGGTCCAGCTTTAATCTAAAATTGCTACTGCAACAAGTTGTTTAGAATTTATAAGAACTGACATTTATGTAAAAGGGATAACTATCCAGCCTGAAGCTTCCCATGCTCTTCCAAGTCTTTAGCGCAAATCCTAGTTTGAAATGGGAGGACAAGACGGTTCAGTCACAAAAGAGAAAACTTGTTTCTCTTTGTAGACTACAGTGAAAAGACCACAGGAGATCAAGCCATCATAATCAGCAGTGTTTAGACTAAGTACATTGTTTAAACAAACAAGGAAAGAGTTCAAGGTTACTGCTGTCAAAGTTCACAGTTCACAGACTTGTGGACACCTAGGATACAAAATAAACTGGGCATTAGTCAGAAAAAGTCCAACTTCATATTTTGATGGATATCTAACCCCAAATAATGCTCAGAATGAAAAGATCAACCACCCAGAGACAAGCTAAGTGACAAGCTAAGCTCGTAACAGCCTATTGATGACAACATACTTGCTTTGTACTATTTTCATACAATTTTCTGTCTCATGTGGTGATGGCAATTGCACAGGAACTGGGCTGAATCTGCTTTTTTGCTCCTGCATTTCCTTTTTTGTTACTTAAAAGCAACTAAAGAAATGGGAAATCCTTGAGAGTCATACCAGTCAGAAACCACTGACAACTGAAACTTTGAAGCTATTTTCAGGGTAGAAGTATCTTTCCAATTCAGGATAGACCTAGCGCTGACTATACACTCACATTCACCTGCAGGGAATTTTAACCAGGAAAGGCATAAATCCATGAGAAAACTTCATTTACATCTTTCTCTTCCCCTCTCCACCTAAACACTAGTTTAAACTAAATAGTATTTAGAAGACAGAAAGGTCAGGCTGACATTAAAAAAAATCCTAGTACGAACTAAAAAATCCTGACATTCTATTCCCCAGCTCTAACATCCTACAGAAAATGGTTCTTTTTAGAAGGTGACTTTGAAACACCTTTTCAGCCTCAAAACCACGCTATTAGTAGGCAATGCTAACATTAATTTTAGCTTATGCATGGAAAGATCTGCATTCACTGAATAAGCTCAGTAGGTAGCTAATGGAAAAGGTTAAGTATCCTTTAAAGGACAAGACAGTAAATTCCATGCTGATTTAAGCAAAGTTCTCATGTAGGAAGGTCTCCTTTCCACATCTGCGGAAAGCTAATGCAGTGGATAGAGCGGAGAGGGAAGAGAAGAAAAAGCTTCTGTGAACCGTAAGATGACTTAGCACGAGAACATTTACATCAGTAGGGAAACTGCTTAGAAGTTGATAGGAAAAAGCAAGTTTGAAGTTAATGAAGAAGGAAAGGAAAAAGTTTGTTTCTAAAAAATCAAGAAGTAACAGTTCTCATAAACACTTGTGCATTTTAAGTTATATGATACATATACTGTAATTTTACATTCTACATAAATTAAGAAATCTAAATTCTATAATTTTCTGATCAAATTATAAATATCAACAGACATTTGCATTTTCCCACCTATAAACCAAATCTGCAATTACACAAATACTTCTGAGATTGAATTATTTCCAAACTATTTTTCATTTTGCGTAAGTTAGCTAGATAGAAGGCTTTTCAACTCGACTGAAAAGCGGGCAGTTCATGCTGGAATTTTCAGCCCACAAAGCCAAGTAGGTGGCTTACTGAACTATTAGCTCATAATGCTATGGAGTGGGCCAATTTAAACTGAGACCTTATGAATAAACTCAGCAGTACTTGGAAGAAAAATCCCTCACTGTAATTTTTTTTTTTAATCATCAAAAGGTTAGGTATTATCTATTGCTGCAGGACAGTCAAGAGTAGCATCCTGTCTGCTACTGACTAAGCCCCAAGGAATGCTTTATTACGCAGCCAAGCAGTCAAGGTAAAAATTCTGAGCTTTGGGACAGCATAAACAGAATCAGCAGAAGGAAAGCAAGAACTGTGTTTTTCTCCCTTTCCATCCGGTCTTGTGTTACAGTTAGCATCACCTACCTTGCTGAAAAGCACAAAGAACTGTGCAATCCAGCATGTGCGGAGTTCAAATATAAATGAACTGTGACTATCTTTAGATTTATGAGATAAATTGGGATATTATATTTTACCTGTTTACACAGTCACCTTTTTCCATGAGCAACTCATAAAAATTGTGTTAACATTACCACCTCCCACAAAAAGAAAGAGAGAGAGAGAGAAAATGCTGACCACCTCCTTTAAACTATCATGTATTAAGTGAAGCCATGGCCTACAGCTCTGCACCTCTGCTGAGAAGTATTTGCAGCCTGGCTTTCACACCTTTTTCCAACCTTTATTTTCCTATGGCAAATCATCTTGCAATTGTATGATTAAACCTACAAGAGGGAAACATTCAAATATTTACAAAACTCCAGAATAAGGGAACTCAGCATCTTCCAAATCAGCACTACATCTCTTTTGCTTGGTCTTTTATCATTTTTAATCCTCTGTTTTGAAAATGTAACTCTCCTGTGTGCAAACTTAAGACCTTATGCAATGGAGGACATAGCATCTACCATAAAACAAGATCTGTATATCTAATAATCCTTTCCAATATCAACTTCTATTTCTAGATTTTAGCGTTAACAGATTCAGAAGCACAAGGTAAAAAAATGCCATGTCACATTAACACCATTAGAACTTAACCACTATTAACGGCCATTGTCACAGACACAGGGGAAGGACAAACCTTAGGCCTGACCCAGTACAATTCTAATTGCTTGCTCCTCCAGCCTCTTGCTCCAAAAATACAAGACTTGGGATAACATGCTAGTGTTCATACTGAGTTGTTATATTAACACGCTGAATTCTGAGACACAGTAATTTTTTCGTATTATTTCGTTAAAAGGAACTGTTCAGC
Organism: Eudromia elegans; assembly: GCA_003342815.1. Classification (NCBI taxonomy): domain Eukaryota; kingdom Metazoa; phylum Chordata; class Aves; order Tinamiformes; family Tinamidae; genus Eudromia; species Eudromia elegans. Next base: position 791,383 of record PTEX01000211.1, read on the forward strand.
TGCAGTCTTAACAGTGGAATAACAGGCTAACTATGTGTGGTATAGCATATTACATCACACTGTCCACAGCAAGACAATTTTGTAGCTATTTCTGAACTGCACACTTGTAGTGACCATCTCCCACTTACCTCAAAGATCAGAGTAGCATTGGGAGGTATCTTTGGGGGGCTCCCAGCAGAGCCATAGGCATATTCTGGTTTGCATGTAATCCGGCAGATTTCTCCCGCCTTCATAGTTGCCACGGCAATATCCCATGCTTTGATCACCTCACCTATGCAAGTCAAATTTCAAATGCATGATTGTTGGGCACATATAAAAGTCAACGCCAGCTGTGAAGATGTTTAGCATACAAAATTCAAGAATCTGTCAGGCAGAGCAAAAAGCACTGAAGGGCTTGATCGCACTCGCCCTTGTTTGCATACATCCATTTAAATCACAAGCAAGTTACAAAGCTAACTGAGAATCCAAATCTGAAATCGTAACAAATTTCCTCATTCTCAATGCAGTGATTCTTTTTGTCTCCCTACACACTTGTCTACAGGGAATAGAAGTCATTTGAACATAGACCATATCTGAAGCGCCTGGCACAATCTCAAGTGCTAGAAAATAACAATAAACTCGCTTCAAAGAAGGTCTTAGGGTGAGAGATTGCCTGCTCATATTTTGAAAACAATCCAAAACAACACTCTTTTCCTCTCTGTACTTTATCAGTCAGCAAACACCATCACAAGCAGTAACTAAAAGTTACTTACACTTGTAACATAGAGGGTCAGGAAAGGGGAAGACACATCCCTTATAAAGCTGAAAGTGAACAGAAGCTGGAACTTGAAGTAACAACATTCACTTTCTCACTCAAGCTTCTTTCAACTCCATCAAGTAGCTTGTGTATTAGCCTTGGGTGAAACAGTACCCCTTTTATCACCTAATTTCAGGATGCAATAGAATTTATCCTCCAAACAGATAAAGAGCACCAGGTGGAGAACTGTCAGTGGAAATCAGGAAATTAAATAATAAGATTTATCTAAATAAGGATGTTTCATTTTTTTACCCCCCATAATGAGGCTTTTAATAATGAAGAGGTGTACTTTTGATACTCAGATTTGGATTAACCTGAAAGTTTAAGAAAAAAAGGAGCAGACTTCCTCCTTCAGCTGCAGTTTAGAGCTGCCCCAATCCACGCAACTGATCACAATTAAGCACACTTAAAAAAAAGATAGAGTGAACATTTCAGGGTAGATTCCCATGAGTGGGCTTCCATTTGAGTTACTTGTCTGAGGTCCTCCAAATTCTTTGCAAATCTCAGAGTGACTACATAATTTTTCCAAATCAGAAAGACTAAGAGAAGAAACCTTATATTTTGCAAACAAGTTAAAATAGAAACTTTAACAAATAAAGGAGCCACACTTGCAGGGAATTCTCATCTTAGTATCATGAAGATTAATCAAGATCAAACATTACCTTTCCCCAAGTCAAAGGTAAACTTGTCTTTCCTGTCCAGGCTGGAATCGAATTTTGTGCCGTCGAGAAGCCATCCTGTATAATGGACAGTCACTTTATCACCTATCATTGGAGACTCTGTCCCACTGCCTTCTCTCTTGATAACCTGAAAAAAATAGTATGTGACACTAAGATTATGAAAACTCAACTCTATCAACTGGATATTAATTCAATTTACTTGCACGTTATCATCTTCAGTTGATGAGGAATTTGCAGATTAGCTCAAAATGCACTGTCATTAACTGTGTTGCAAATGCTTAGCCACTCCAGATGGATCTACTAGGATATGGAAACCTGAATGGTCTCAGACCATACTAGCTTGAGTGCTCTCCATCTATAGTTAGCGATGTCACTTATCTTTTCTCAGCAATTTCTGGATGTTTGTGAAATGTAGATGAAGTCATAGGCCAGGTTTTAGACTTTATTTGCTGATGGTACTTTCTTTACCAACCCTGTATCATTACCTCAGAGATCTGTTACGTGCAGAGCATTTTAACAAGGAAAATGTACCAATTCCTTGTTAGATGTTGCATGCATGGAATTTGAGATTCTTGAAAATTACTCTACAAATAATAAAGGCAAAGAGTTTTAACACAACACATGTTAAGTTCTACTGGCTAATACAGTAATATTCAGGAACTGTAATATTAATTTTTGCACCTCATAATTGTATCATAGTCTGTCAGCTCTCCTAATTTACATGTAAAAGTGCAAGCATTTGACATTACTGTCAAGAGGTGCTGTAGGTTAGCAAATAAGACCAGCATCAACTAAGACTATGCAGTACAAGAAGTTCTCTGGTATTCATTTGAAATGCATGGAAACATAGAGAAAACCGCCCACTTCTGTCACGCAACATGGATTTAAGGTCTTGCCAGGGAGAGGACTCATAAAGTTCAAGTTCTGGTTTTCTCCAATATTGGCTGGAATAATCTGGCTCCTGGCTGAAGCCTGGCATTGCTTTAGCTAGGCAAAAGGGAACTAATGGAGGACTTTATTTGCTTACATCTATGCATACCTGGAAATGGTCATCATGTTGATAGAAGATAGATATTTATGCACGTGCAATTATACAGAGACAAGGATTGGTATATTCCCTTCCCTTAAAGGAGTATTCCTTCATACTCTTATGCTTTTGCACTGAAAGAAGCAGCCCCTTGGCACTTTCACTCCCAAATTGCCACTTCCTGCAACTGATTACTGCCAGAATCTCCTACTTTCATCTTCTATTTTTGACTTCCCTCCCCCTCAACTACATCAGTGAAGTTCTAAGAGCCTCAGCCCAAGGCAGAGGCAAATGGGAATAACTTGTCAGCAGCTGCAAGTGGCCTACATCTCAAAAGGCTAAAAGTATCTCAGTAGAGGCAGAAGAAGAGTTACATCTCATATTCCACAACACCAGGTAAAAGCCTCCAGATACTATCCTGGTGTGAAACTGATGAACAAATCGAAACTTTCCTGAAATCAGGGAAATGGTATAATCTCAAGATTGGTGTAGACTAGCTGAGCTAGATCCTTGGTTTCTGGAGATGTATTCTGTATTTCCACACTGTTACAGAAATAAAACCTCTAAATGCACAGAGTTTGGACTTCATGACCTCCACATTCTTTTATACCTCATCAGTTCCAGATTTCACCTTTCCCCAGTTCTCCTGTCAGTGTTTTCCTGTTTTCATTACCTGGTTCTCCTCTACCATTTTTAAGCACAGTACATGGAGCAGGAAGACAGGCATTACCGTATTGTATTTTACGGTATTCAGGTGGCCGAGATGCCAGACCAGCTGGCACCTTCCGGGGCAGCCATGTACATGAAATCTCTAGCTTGATGGGATACCAGAGATGAAACCTAAAACCCCTCACCTAAATACGTTAGCAGCAACATGGCTAAAGTAGGGTACAGGAAGCATGTGCAAGTTCTCGGTCTAGTCCTCAACATCCTTCCTGGAAGGAGAGTCAGTCCCCCCCCAAAGGCAAATTTTGCTTAAGTCAAAATTCTGTCTTTTCTGTCCTACTGCTTCTTTGTAAAATAAATGAAAATCCACTAAATAAAAGATAAAAAAAGAGCTTCTAGTGGCTGCTGCTAAAGTTTCTAGAGAGACTGAAGAAGCTTCTAGAGGGCGGGAAACGGGCAACGCGAGAGAAGAGGAAGTTAAGGTGGCTCCCCCTTCATTCATCCGAACCCTGCCGCTCCTGCCCCCTGCGCTCGCCAGGCCGCTGATAAGGCGCCAGGTACTGGCGCGCTGGGCGCACGGCGAGCAACGCGACCACGGCACGCTTGCAGCCTGCCCCACCAGCGGCGCCGCTCGCCAACAGCTCCTTTTCGACCACGAAGCTTCACAGGGGCCTTCGCAGCCCCTGCCGCAGAGGTGGGGACTCCTGGGGGTCCGCGACCAAGTGCAAACCACCCACGGGGGCACGTTTACAGAAAGCTGCTCCCGCCAAGATGGGGAGCCCCTGCTTCACCATTCTTACAGCCAGGCTCCCGGGACGCCCCTGCTTTCCTACCAGCTGCGGATGAGAACGAGGTATACGTTATCTATAGGGTATATACGCACACGTTTGTTGTTGTGGCGGGAGCAGGGCCGCCGGGGAGCGCGGCGCAGCCAA
>PTEX01000211.1:795772-890000 GCA_003342815.1 Eudromia elegans
GCGGCCGCCCCCGCGGAGCCCCGCGCGCGCCGGGCGGGCAGCGCTTACCTTGAGGACGCCCTCGTCCTGCTTGGGGGTGATGTCCACCCCCTCGAGGGGCGCCCCCTCCGCCTTCACCTCCTCCGCCGTCATCCTGCCTGCTGCTGCTGCTGCTCCTGCTGCTCGCGAGGAAGGGGCTCCGCGCGGGGACGCGCTGCGGCAGCCGCGGCGGCGCGCGTGGGTGAGGGCGGGAGCGGGAGCGCGCGCGCCTCTCTGCGCCTCTCCGCGCGCCGCAGCGCTGGCCCGCAGGTCGGCGGGGGGGGGGGGCGGGGGGGGGGGACGGGGGCGGGCCGGGGGCGGGGCCGGGAAGTTTCTAGAGCGGCGCCGAGAGGGTTTAAAAGGGCCGAGCGCGGCGCGCGCCCCCGCCCGCCTGCGGGAAGGGCGAGCGGGGCGGCGCTCGGGGGCGCGCGCGGCCGTGGATTTTTTTTTATATTTCCTTTTATTCCTTTATATTTCTTTCTTTTACATATTTCTCGACCCTAGGGCTGGGGATTGCCTTTGAGTTGTAAAACACTTGTACTGGGGTAAGTCACAGCCACGGGCTTTGCGCCTTGGGCCGCTCCCAGAGTGTTGAGCGTGGTTGCAGCTTTGCATGCATTAAAAAGAAAAAAAAAAAAGAAAGAAACCTTTTTGGGGTTTTTTTGTGTGTTTTTTCTTTAGCACCGCTGCGGCAGAATCGGCAGGCGCGGTTCTGTGCCGGCACAACGGCCGCTGCTGCCGGAGCACCCGCGCCGTGCGGCGGGGCCGGCATCCCGCCTGGCAGGGCCGCCGTGCCGCAGCGCGGCCGCTCCCCGCAGCCAGCCCCTCTCCCGCGGCGCTCCCCGCGCCCCCCGGCCCTGCCCCAACTTTCCTTCCCCCCGTCCCTTGCCGCTCCGCCCTCCCCGGGCGGCGCAGGGCGCGGGCGCTGCCGCCCCACAGCGGCCCCTGCTGCCCGCGCGGGGGCTCAGGCCGAATAAGGGCCCGGTGCGGGCGGCAACACGTTTCTCTCTCTCTTTTCTTTTTTTTTTTTTTTTTTAAAAAAAAGCTTTTCAGCCCGAGGCGAGCATGATTCGGTGCAGTTTCAGTGTAAGGAGTAAAGTGGGGGTGAGGGCAGTTGGAGAAATAAAAGCCTGTTTCCTGGGGGTGTGTTTGATCTAGAAATTTCCAGCTGCAGTCGCTTCTCATTTCCTCATGAATGAGTTACTTGGGTTGCAGATAAAGCCCGTGGGAGGCGCCAGGCGCTAGCCTGGACCTTTACGCTGTGCAGAGCGCAGCGAGGCGGCCCGCGGTCCAGCAGGTCTGGCAGCTCTTGGCGGCTGGAGCCCAGCACAAACGTTGGGGCGCCTCGTACGTCCCGAGTGGCGGCTCTGGGTTAGCGGCCTCGCGTCTGCCCTAACGCAGGTGCTCTGCTCGCCCAAGTCATCCGGCCCCGACCTCTTTTTAACCTATATTTACTCCTGTGCTCTCTGCTTGTTGGTTATTTATTTATTTTGTCGTAAGTGAAAACCCTCTGAGTCTCCCTTGAATTTTAAGCCTTTTTTTTGTTTGTTTGTTTTTTAAGAATCCTTTAAGGTTAGTGGATATTATCATGGCGTTGGAAAAGACCCCCAGATATCATATGAGAGGCCTTCAGAAAGCACCTGGCTGAGGTATCTGCTAATTTTGAAAGTAAAGACAGTAACTACTCAGGAGAGGGGAATTCCAAAGAAAGGTTTCACACTTAGAGGAGCATGACTGGTAATGACGAGAGTGGTAATTTTAGCAGTAGATTCCCATCGGGCTGAAAGAAAGATGAATATCCAGAGTAGCAGGGAGTAGCCTGGGCAGTCAGAAGTCTCCAGAACTGCAGGTTGCAGCAAGACTCTGCAATACCTCTCACCACAGGTCAAACCTAGCTAATGTGGGTGTACAACGTGCTGCAATTATTCATAAGTTTGTGTAAAGACTTGCCAGAGATCATATGGTTTGGATAAAAAGCAATGAAAAGATAGAATAATGATAGGTAGAATAATGCAGCTGGGCTGTAGCCTATTGGAAAGTCATATTTAAGAGATCACGGATAGCTTGTGATGCTTCTGCTTGTGGCATAAAACACAGTGCATAATAAGGAGAAATCTGTCTGGTTTGAATGTGGTTTTTTGTTGTTGTTGCTTTCACAGTATGACCCTTGAAGTATACAACAGAGTACAGCCTTTCTATGAGGGAAACCCCACACCAGGGCACCAGCCACTGCCCTCCTGCCAAGTACGAACCTACCCACTCTCCATTCGTGGGGCTCTGAAAAGTCCAGAGCATGAGAAGCTTCTACTGCTGCCTCACCAAGATGTCCTGATGTTCCTGCTCTCCCTTGATCGTGGCTGTATCTAACACGACCAGCCTCGTGTTGTTGCGTTTGGTGAAGGAGCAGAGTTGAAGTCAGTGCTTCTTCTTACCTGCTACTGTATCACTGCAGGCCATGGCAGGTTGGTGTGATCCTCTCCCTGCAATCAACAAACATTAGACACAGGCCTCTCATGTGTTCCTTTTCAAGCCTAATCTGTGGTTTTATGCTTATCTTTCACTTTATAACCCAGCAAAAACTCAGGAGAAACAATCTGAGGTGGTATGTAACAGGTTCCCACTGAGGCCCAACACCTACAACGAGCAGGAGCCGAAGGCCTCTGTTCCAAACGATTGCGAGGGTCCACAACAGATGGCAACACTTCTCAGAAAGCACAAGCATAGGACTTGCATTTATACTAGTTCTCTTTTTTACTTTCTGGTAAGATTAATTTTTTCTCCTGTGCGTGCTTCTGTCTGTGAATTCCATTTAAAAGATGGTGTGATTGGTGGTGTCTCCTTTTGAGACCATAGATACAGATTTAAAAAGATAAACTTAGAGACCTCTTGTGTAGACATTGCTTCCGATTCAATATATCACTGGCTCACTGTGAGCCTATCCTCAGTTCATAAGATGCTAGTCCAGTATTCTTGAAATTAAGATTTTAATTACCTAGTCAAATGCAGTTATTTTATCCAAATAAATATCATCAACTGCTTTCTTTATGTTCTCTCTTGCTGAGATGTATCTTAAAAAGCAATTAAGATTGCTGGGCAGATGTATGTTTAGACACTCAAGTTCTCTGTTCCTTTGTACAGTATCTGGTAACCTAATGGACACTTGCTAACATCACTAGAAAGGATGGGCAATTCTTGGTTCTTTCACTTAAACACAGCAATATTTTACTATGCTTGGAAACTCTAATATTTTGTAATCTACTGCTGTAAAGTGTTATGGGAAACCACTGTCAAAAATTGCAAATAGTTATTTTTCTGCTTGTGATTCTGATGTGTTTATACTAAAAAGGGTACTGTGTTTTTGAACAGTTTTCTAGTAACTTCAACATAATACTTGTGTGTGGGGAGGGAGGAAGTGAATTGCTATATTGATTTAAAATGCCTTTGATAACCGGGTTCTGTCAATTTGTAGAGATTAACTTTTTTCCTCCACCTGTATTTTATCAACAGCTGCCTGTGGAAGATATACCTTATTGGAGGGTTTTGTGATGTTTTTCTTGGTGAATCCAGCTTTTAATTGTTGCTTTAGGTCGTTTAGATCCATTAATTTTACAGCTTCACCTACTTTTCCTCTGGCTCTTAGCTTCCTTTTGATGTATTTATCTTTGTTTATTTGATATCATAAAGTAACATAAGAAGGCTTTCTTTATTTTTTTTCACCAACTTATCTTTCCTGTGCAAGCCACTGTTTACCCTGTATATTCTTTATTGCTTGGTTCCTTCCAATATATGTTGTCCTTACCCCAGTTCTGATAAGCTCTTCGAGAAAAACTGTTGCCCGAGTTTAGGTTTTGTCCTCTTGTTTGTGTTCAGTCCCTTGCACTCGAGTGCAGTGGTTTCTCTCACCATCTTTGCTGCGCATTAGTTGTTCAAGTTTCACGGCTTACTGCTGTAGCGATGGTGGCTTCATCGTACTTCTGCTTTCACAGATGTAGAAGGAGGAACAGAGGAGCATGTGAACACAACTGGGACACGCAGTCCGGAAAGCTGTTGATCCCGTCCTCAGGAAAGCACAGGTTTGAGCCCGCTCTCAAATATCCCCTGTTACTCTGAACGCTGTTCATGTATGAGCACACACTGGTCATAGGCTTCAGTCAAGTTCCAGACCCACTGGCAGGGAAATGCCTGGATACTGCCTGCCTGCCCTAACATCAGCATAGGCTGTCGTCCGTGTGCTTAAACCAGCTCTTGAGCCTGCTTACTCGTGCTATATAGCCACAGATTACTGTGAAGCAAAACTCTCAGGTGCATTTTTAGTTTTTGCCTATGTTAAGTTTATACTCACACTACGCCGTTTACTAAGCATGTGTGATACCTTTTTAGAGTTGAGTTAGTGAGCCCCCTTCTGCTAGCAAGGGCATTGTCACACTGAAATCAGATGATCTTGCTGAGAAGAAAGAAATAAGGCATTTTTTGGAGTTCAGTGACATTTAATTTCTTCATGTAAGCCTTGAATTCATTTAATTAGAAAGGATTACATCAGAGCTAATTGTTCCCATTATAATTAGCAGAGATCCAGGCAGTGGAGTATAGGAAGTGATCCATGTCATGCTAAAGAAGAGGCTTAAAGTAGGCCACATGGTTTGCTCCATCAAATTGCTTCTTTCTTTTCCCTGATAGAAATGGAGCCCACAGAGACTAGCTGAGTTCTAAACATCAGCCCTCTGAAAGGCCACATGCCCCAAATAGTTTTGCCTGCCTAGGAGAACTTTTTGTGGGTAAACTCCTTGGGCCTGCTAGTCTGCCCCAGATTATGGGGTAGCAGTCTCTCTAATCTCCTACTCAGTTTCTTAATTAAGGTGTGTTTTCCCTTATTAACACTCTCATCTTGATAACGAACAGGCATAATGAACATAAGTCATTTTGTCTCTTCAGCAATTTCTGAATATTAGCATTCCTCACTTTGCACAATTTTATTAAGAAATATATTAGAAGGACCAGCACCATTTTTCATGCCATATTAATTCTTTATTATCCACAGGCTCACAGCAAATTGGGTGCTTGAATACTGTGCTTACAGATGGACTGTAAAGGAGAGAGAGAACCAAAAGAACATGCCCTATTTAGGGAGAACGGCCATCAGATTTCCCTCTGTCACTGGTCAGGCTGCATGTGTTCCTAGCCAGTGATCCTTCTGAGTGGCTGCCCTGAGCCTTATGTTGTGCCCCTCACGCATGTTCTACAGTCTCCAGCATTTTACCTATGAATGTATGAACCAAACCTTACTGTTGATATCCTCCACTCTGGAGAGAGTGAGGGCTATCTAGAGATCAGAGGTGGAAGGGACAGGAGGAGGACAGGGCATGGGAAGGGGAGTCTTCAACTCTTTCCAAACATTGTCACAGAGAGTTTGCACCTCCGTCTTTCTAAGAGAGCCAAGATCATCTTCCTGCTGTGCATACCTAGAACCAGTTGACATTTCCTTCAAATTCACATGATATAAATCTCAGTCTTCTCCATCTTCCTGTAATTCTTGTTTAGACCTTGGTGTTCATTCTCCTTGCCAGATCCTCTGCTGTCTCCCTACAAAGAGGGGCTTGTCTTTTTTTTGTGTCTGCTCTGAGTCCCATAGAGTGGGTATATGCATATAGCGGGTCTGCTACATTATTTTTCTCCATGCTGAAAACCTGTACATGCTGTGGAAATACAAAACCAAACAAGCCCTAAACTGTTACTAAGCTGAGTGTGGGAATTATGGGGTAACTGTGCAGTCTAGATCATTGTGATCAGTTTTGCCTGTAAACTGTGGAGGAAAACAAGCTAGCTATATCCCGTATAAGCTGTTCAAATTTCCTCAAGAAGTTACACTTTGTTATTTCAGCTTGGCTCCTATGAGAGGAATGCAATGCTTTGACATAATGTCATTCATATGAAGAGGCACTGGCAATCATGGGAATGGCCACAGAAATTATCTGTCATGGTGCTCATTTGCTAAAGAATTGAGGATTGAACAAAAGTCTGAGCAAAAGCTGGTTATTCTGCACAGTGTGCATGTGATGTTCTAACCTGGGGTGTATTTCATTAGACTGTCTCCCTCCTAACTCCCTACTAACTTATGACATATAGTAAGGCAAAAAGTCTTTATCCATGGCTCCTGCTTGCTCACTAACTGTCTTTCAAGTTAAAAGTACTTTGTGGCTAAACTGACCTGGGAGTGCATTTTTTGGGGGGAAATTAGGGCTGCAGTAGATGGAGAAGTCTCCCCCATTTGACTTAGTGATTCTTAGGTGAGAAGTGGATAGACCGCTCAAAGTTGCAGAGACTTAACTGTTATTGAATGTGTAAATTTCTAAGAGAAGCATGGCTGTTTGAGCAAAGATTTAGTAGATGATTAATTATCCTGAAGAAGAATATGAATTTGAACTGGGATAAAATCAAATACACCAATGTCAACCATACTATAGCTAATTGATATAATGCTTTGGTTTAAAGACACCAAGTTGAAAGCAGTTGAGTACTTCAGCTCTATGTTTATGCAAAAGTGACTAAATGTTCAATACAATAATAAGTGTGAAATTGTAAACACATAGAAATTGGTAATTCTAAGCATAGTGTGATAGTTATATCCTGTTAAGAAAGAGTTAAAATCCTTCTGTAAACAGCCACACCTGATTCTGGCTGAGCCTTTAAATATAGTGCTCATTCAAACACAGAGAAGCAGTTCAAAATAAGTAAACAAGCGAATGATAAATTTCTGGGTGATACAGCTTTTTTTTCCCCCTGCGCTAGTCAGCAGCTTCCACTGAAAAAATATGTATTTAAAACAACTGAAAAAACAAATCATATTTAAATAATTCCAGAGTCTCAGGGAAGCTTCAGAGAAAACCAGGAGCTTTCAGGCATGCCCAGAGGGCAAGCCAGGGGAAATTATGCTGTCATTTATGATCAGGTTACAGTTTCTGAGCTTGTGATGAAAAAACCCATATCGAGGATGCTGCCTCTCCAGGATGACTCCGTTTCTCCATGTTTGCACACTAAGGATGACTTTCAGGGTAGCACATATGATATAAAAGCGAAGACCAGAAGGCGTCCTTCCAGTGGTGGCATGTGTCACCACCAGGAGGAGGGCCAACCCTCCCCTCAGAGCAGCTCTTTCTCTTGCCATAGGCGTTCTGCTCTGAGTCAGCCTTGGGGTGGGTCTAACTCAAGCTCTCTGCCTCAAAACCATCCTGTTTGCAGTCTGTTACACAGCAGCCCCAGCTCAGCATCGGGGAGATATATATTTTTTTTTTTTTTTTTTTTTTTTCTTCTGAAGACAGACTTTCAGACAGGAGGAGCCTAAATAGAGCACATCTCACCCATAGGCCTCAAAGGACTTGGCAATTGAGGTCAGTACCATTTACCTTACTTCAGCGGTGGGGAAACAAAGCTATGGAGGAGGGAGAGGATTTCACTGAGATCATGTGGCAGTTCAGAGCAAGGAAATAGGGAATGAATTTCCTCTTCCCAGACTTCTTTTCCAAGTCCCTATTCTTCCAGAGGTGCTGATTGTCTTCATCATTCATACTGAGCCTCTTCCTCCTCCCCAGCAGGTGCTTTATAATACCCATTTCTGTCAATGTCTTAATGCGTGTAGAAAAGCCTGACTTTGGAAGCTCATGTTGGAGCAACTGTAGGTGTAGTTCTCTATATATCCAACTAGGAAGAGAAGTGGAACTGCACATTGGAGTTACTGTGCGATAAGTTCTCTACCTTCAGCAATGTCTGTGTTTTGTATTGCTTCCACCATTTTAGTTTCTGGCACCTTCCTTGTAAACCACCACTGTTAAGGAAGTTCCTAGTAGAATGCTTCAAGTCTCTAACACCCCTTAGTCTCATACAAGTTGTTGGTGGGAAAGGTCCCAATATTTACTTATTTGATCTTCATCAGGATGAATAGCCGAATTGGTCACATCAGTCTCTTTGTCTGTCTCTCATATATACTTGCCACTTTTGTTGAAATAGTAAACAGTGTGATAACTAAATAATAAAATATATGAGTCCCTGAAGAGTTGTGCTTATGAAGTTGTTTCCAGTAAATTATTCATGTTGGGTTTGGAGTTACTGTTAGACAACAAAGAAATGGCCCTGCAGTGTTGTCAACAGTAGTTCTTTAGAGCCAAGCCATCCTGTAGTGATTGTTGGTCTTCTCTCCACCAGGTAGCGTGACCTGAAGATGAAGCCCGCTGCTACCTATGAGCTGTTGGTGGATGGTGTTGGAGCATGGGACTTCTCTGGAGGCTTTGTTGCCTGTGAGCTGCTGCTTATTGGAAATGATGCCTTCCCTGTGCTTGTGAGCCCTCAAAAACAAGTTCTGATCGCTGTTTCACAGTATGGGAAGGGCCGGATGGTGGTGGTTTCTCATGAGGGGATCTTGAAAGACTCCAAGTTTTCCCAGTTCCTCAGAAATGCCGTTGACTGGCTCAAGCCCTGCCCTGAGGCCCTGGTTGGGGTCCATCCTCATTTGGATTCCCTCTCCAAGTTGCTCCTCGAGGCTGGCACCAACGTGCAGGCTGGCTCAGAGCTCAGCACCTCTCTGGGTGTGTACTGCATGGATGCCTATGACAGTACTCAGGCAAAGAACCTGATTGACTTTGTAAAGGAAGGTGGGGGCTTGCTCATTGGAGGCCAGGCCTGGTACTGGGCTAGTCGACATGGCAAGGAGAAGGTGCTGTTTGAATTTCCTGGGAACCAGGTGACCAGTGTGGCCGGTGTGTATTTCACTGGGAACTCTGTGGGAAAGGGGATCTTCAAAGTTTCAAAGAAGATACCAAAGATTCCCTTACTTGTCCCGTGAGTATCTGAACTGTTATCTCCGTTTAACTGTCTGATAAAGCTATACAGGTGAGAGATGCTTACACTAGATTCTTGAGTTAAGAGGTGAAAATGATGAGGAATCTTGCTGCTTTAGTAAATAGAGGTGCTATTTTTATCTTGAAATTTAAGAGATATCTTCTTACTATTTTCTGTCTCAAAGAATGAGTTCTGACTGCTTCCACGGTTGCTGGGGAAGGCCCTGGGAAGTCAGTTGAGGCAAGAAATGAGAGTATCCATCATTCAGGACAGTCTATATGACAACAGCCAAATGCATCTGTGTGCAACACACAGCAACTTGGGGAGGTGAAGAGGAACTCCGCTCCTTTGCCCCCATTGTACGTTCAGGGCAACTGTGGCTTTCCCATGGTTAAAAAACAGGTTTGAGATGAAACATCTGGCTGTTTTTCTGAGACACCCTCTGGCTGGCAGCTATTAAACCTGTTCGACCTGTTACTTGCAGGAATTTACTTGTGTGTGAAGCCCCAGGGTGGGTACAGAGCTGAGGAGGCTGGGCCAAAGCCACATCCCTTTTCTGCATCTCACGCAGAGCATGGGCAGGAAACCTCTGAGCTCCGAGACAATTTGGGATTCCAGAGAGCTCCTGCGGTGCCTCCTCTGAGTGGCGGCTCCATCGCACTGTGTGTTGCACATTATAATAAAACGGCCTACAAGTCTTTTTTTTTTTTTTTTTTCATCATGTTTTTTTGCTTTTATACATGTGAAACTGAACTTCAGCAAATTATTGGATCTGATGGTTTCAGGAAACTGACAGGACGTAAGCCTTTATGTCCCAGTAAAGGTAGCTCTGCTGTTGAATTCTGCTGTTGAATTCAGAAAAGAGCTTAGGACACAGTGCCCTCCCCCCAAAAAAAAAGTTATTTAATTAAAATTTTCTGAATGACCCTTCTCCTCAGCTACAGTTCACAGGTAGATAAGAAAGGGAGGGAGGTGGAAAATTCACCAGGGGAAAGCCACATAGCGACTACCAATGTTTTAAAAGGCAACTGAAGTACAGCTCCTTTAGGGTGCTTCTCTGGTGCTTTTGCTTTGACCCAGAGCCACAGCCAGGCTTCATCTGGATCTTCCTGCTGGTGTCTGCTTAACCCACAGAGACCCAGAGCACGGTCTGATGCAGGTGCTGTTTCAACACCTGTGCTGTGGTAACGGGTTGGATTAAAGTGATAATCACGGGAGAGCTGCAGCCTTCGCTCCTGTCCTGTGGGCGTGCAGAAGTGTTGAGTCATGTATTCTCACGGAGCTCGCTGCAAGGGCTGCGTAACGAGCTGCTTTCCAGTGCCAGAGAGAAAGTTGTTTGGCGAAACTATACTAGCCGTAGCAGGAGAAAATATAAACAAAGCAAAATCAAGCGATTCCGCATGCTGTTTACCAGGGTGACCTATAGGAGTTAGGTGGAAATAATGGAGTTTAGAGGAGGGCCATGCCCAATAAAATGGCTGTGTGTGATAGAGGTCAACTGATGGAAATTTGAGGAGTATGCGTAAGGAGCCTAAATCATCTTCAAGTCCCTTATGGTTGCTATGCCTATCTATCTGTCTAGCTCTTTTATATTATTATTATTATTTATTTCTGAATATTAATAGAGGCCAGGAAATAGCACAGAGAAATCCTTTGGGCTTTGTTGGCTGGTGATTTCTAGGGTGGGCTAAATGGATGAAATTTCCTTTACAAGAGATTTGCCAATCCCTACATCAAGGTTTAAACATTCAAGGGACTGATTAAAATACATGAAAGGCCTTCTGATTTTTGAGCTTATGTGGTGTGTTTAGAAGGACTTTTAAGCTGCCTTTCAAAGTCACAGGCCTAGAAGCATCCTTTAGACCCTTCTATCTTTTCCTTTTTGAGGAATGCTGAGATTCTTAGATATTTGAGCCTCAAACCTGGAGCCTTAAAAGGGAAAACAGAGGCATCTTTAAGATGGCTGGAACTGGCAGTGCGATGCACTAAGGCGAGGGTGGGAGAAGAGACGTGGACGGACGGGGCAGGCTTGCGCGCGGCGGGCCGTGGTCCCGGCGCTGACGCCGGCGCCTCTTGCTTTCGCAGGCATCACGCGGACCTCGGCGGCGACGCGGCGCGCCTGCTGCGCGGCGTGCCCGAGCTGGACGTCGCGACGGGCGGCGCGCCCTCCAGCCTGCTGGTGCACGGCGCGCTCGCCTTCCCGCTCTGCCTCGACGGCTCGCACCGCTGCCTCGTGGCCGCGGCGCGCTACGGCAGAGGGCGCGTCGTGGCCGCCACTCACGAGAGCCAGCTGCAGGCCCCGAAGCTGGCTGCCTTCCTGCTCAACGCCGTGCGCTGGCTGGACGCCGGCAGGAAGGGGCTCGTCGGGGTGGACGGCAGCCTCAAGAGGCTCTGCGGCCTCTTCCCGCAGGGAGAGCTGACGTTCCGGGTGTCGCAGCTGACGGGCGACATGAGCGTATACTGCTGCCCTTCGTACAGCGGCAGGGAGGCGGAGAGGATCCACGCGTTCGTGGCCGAGGGGGGCGGCCTGCTCATCGGCGGCCAGGCCTGGTACTGGGCTGCCCAGAACCGCGGCAAAGCTGCCGTGGCCGAATACCCCGGCAACAAAATCCTCAACCACTTCGGGCTCAGCATTCTGGGCCTGAACGCCAAGGCGGCCAGGTACCCGGCCGCGGTGCCCGGCGAGCACTACCACTTCCGCAGGGCGCTCTCGCTCTTCTGGGCGCAAGTGGAGAAGCGCGAGGAGCTCCGCGAGCCCCTGAAGGGCTGGCTGCCCAGGCTGACGCAGGACTGTGCCGCCTTCCTGCGGCTGCCCGCCGAGGAGTGCCCCGCGCACGCCTCGCTGCAGCGCGTGCTGAGCAAGGCGCTGCGCCGGAGCGGCGTGCCGCGCGTCGGCCGCCACTGCCCCGTGCAGCGCGGCTCCGCGGAGGCCGCCCTGCTCTGCATCGCCACCGAGCTCTCGTGCACCGTGGCGGACTGCGCCGCCCTGGTGCGGAAGCCTGCCGCCGGGCTCTGCGAGGGCCCCGTCGCGGTGGAGGTCGATGGCACCAACCCAGGTGAGGGGCGAATCTCACGAGGGACGCTGCTGCGCGGAGCCGTGTCTGTCCTCGCGTGGCGGCACTGGCGTCCCCGAGGAGGGCGATGGCACCGCGGGGATAGGCGGGCTCCAGCTGTGGCCACCGCAGTGCCTGAAACACCCCACGGGAGTTCAGCTCCCTCCCTGTCGGGTTACAGGGTGCTGAGGGAGAGGAACCACCCAACAGAGGCACCTCGAGGGAGTTATGCAACGTAATGGTTTCGGCAAGAAAACTGCCTAAGTTCTGGCTCTGCGCCGTTGATAGCCGTCCCCGAAAGATCTGGGCTGGGCACAAAGGGTTGTTTCTGATCCAGAGAATTTCAATCCAGGTTACGGCACGGTCTCACAATTAGTGTCAGCACAACTGAAGGAGCGACCCGTTGTGGTTTGGGAGGTCCGGAATTAAGCTGGGAACTTCTTAAGCTGGTTTTGTCCCTAAAGCCAAGGTGCTTTATAATCACATCCTAGATAAGAAGTCTGAACTTAGGGTTTTTGTCTATATATATTCCTATTTAGATTCTTGTGTATAAACAAAATGTTTACACTCCAGGTAGTTCCACTAGTAAGTTACTTTTTCCTGGACAGATCCTCCTTTTGTTTGTGTTTGAATATGTTAGAGAGGAGCTGTTTGGACACTATTCAAGTGAGTATAGTAGCAATACCTGAGGTTATGTAGAGAGAAGAGATGGGGAACAACTGGTTTTCAGTTCTCTAGTGAGTCACGACAAAGACAGAACATTATTTAGGGCTAACTGAATTCAATGCACCGGATTAAACACCTTTTTTTTTTCTTCTTTTTTGCCAGAAATTATTTGTTATTTGTATAGTTTCACATAAAAAAGGAAGCTCTAGTAAACTGTGATTTAGAAAAATCTACCAGGGCAAGCTGAGCAAAACCCAGACAAATTGCTGAAACATGGTATTTGGTGAACGTAGTATTGGGTGAGACATGACACTGCTGTATTTACTTTTTTTTTTTTGAAGAAACTTTTGCTGGAAAGAAATGCTCATTCTTTCATGGATGTGTTTTATGACCATACAACTCTCTAAAGAGACTGTTGTTTGTGCTGAAATACACTTGCATAAATGTTGTTTGAGAAACATTGAGTGAATTTTGTCTGGACAGTACAAAAGAGATGGATCAACTTCGCACTGTGTGTCGTAACTGCCCCCAGAGGTCTTCTAGTCAGGGCAGACTTACATTTCTTGGAAAGACTCTCTAAAAGCTTCATGAGTTGTACTGGAGTGCTGGGATACCCAACTTAGAGTTCCACCTAGGATAGGATAGACCTTTTAGGCCTTCTCATAATCTCGATCTGGTGGGAATAGCAGTTTGTGTTGTGCTCAGCTGGTGCTGACCTGGCTGTAGAGAAAATACGATTTTACTGTCTGTTATTCGGGGAATGATTTATGACTATAAACTTTTCAATTGTATTTCATATCATGGCAGTACGCTTCTCTTGTTAGAGCTTCAGTTTGAGAGGATCCGAGTGGAGTTGGTGGGGTTTTGGATTCTTTTTTATATTTTTAAAGGTGTTGGTAAGTGCACTTAAGCTTGGCATTTTCAGAAGTTCGAATTTGGGTGGGGAAGCATGCCAGTTTTTTGACAGCCTTGTTCACATAATATCTTTTGCTCTAAAACCAGAAATGTATTTCTGACAAGTTGGGTAAAACACCAGACAGTTTTGTGAGTGCAGAGCCAGGCAAGAGACAACAAAGATTCTCTCTTTGGAGCTTGAGACCTCCAGAATGCATGACATTAGGCTGAAAAAGCACTGACTGTTTGGGAATTTCCTAACTTTTAGGTAAGACAGCCTGGAGGAGTACGGGACTCTACCTCCCTGAAGGACACACAGCAGTTATAACATTCCCTTGCACGGCAGTCGGTGCTGGTCTGCAGGTGAGTTTTCTTGATTTTGACTGCTGCTCACTGATGTGTTTATCAGGTGAGCTCTCGAAAAAAAGACACAGGAGGCTTTTCTTCTTACTAATTTTGCTGCTATTTCAATCCTTGCCTACTGCTGCCACCCTATGGCACTTTTAGTGCATTATCATCATTTAGTTTCTCACTCTTTACTGTTACTGTTTCTGTGTGCTAGTTTGCTAAAAGAGTGTGGCTGCTGCCTGAAAGCATCTGTGCTTTTCTTTCACCCTACAGACAGGCTCTTCTAGTCAGCAAGCTTAGCCTTGTCTCTTTTCAGCTCTCTTGTGAGGTGCTTCCAAAGTGCTGTCCCTGCTTCTCGTGTATACAGATCAGATACAAACTAGCTCCTTGGGCTCCTGCTGTCTCTAAGTACGGAGCAGACAAGTGCTCACCAACTTGGGTATTTCTTTTTTTTGCAGAAAGCTCCACATAGCTGAAACTCAATGTTAACTCAGATCCTTCTGTGTGATTTTGCAGCCTCATGCTCTGTTTTACTGTGTCACTACCAGGAAAGAGGCACAAGAAGGGAAGTCAGCAGGGGTCCATCTCTTCACCTCATGTTTTTGTGTACGAATTCAGTGCTGGTGAGGAGTGAAGAGAAAGTGCAGTGCTCTAGTGAGGGAAGTCACTGCAGTACTCTCTGCTGACAGTGAAGGAGGCAGAAGAGGTGAAAATTAACAGGAATAACACTGAACTTGATTGATTGTTGTTGTTTTTCTCACTTGTTTTGCTGCTTCTACTCAACACAGACTGAAAGCTTGAGAAGCATTGAAGTCAGAAGGCTACTTTTGTGTGTGTGCCCTTAAAGGACAGTCCTGCACCAAGGGTTTCAGGGTGCTGTGGCCTGTCAGCTTGCACTTGGAGTGCTTCGCTCAGCTCTTCTTACCCTTCTGTTTGCCAGGTGCAGATTGGATGTCATGCGGACGACCTCTCTCACGCCGCGCAGCTGAAACGGGCTCCAGTGGTGATTCGCACCTGTGATATCACCTGCCGGAAGCAGTCTGTATCCTGCCTCTGGGGTGGCCTCATTTACATCACAGTGCCAGCTAAGAGTGTCCTGGGGAAGCTGTCCATTACTGTAGAGGGGGCGATGAGAGCTCCTTTCTTCAAGCTTGGTAGGTTTGTTTTATTTGGTGCCCTTGTCCTTGCCACTGCTCTGAGATGCTGTTAATCTTGTGACTTCAGAGCCACCGAACTTAGCCCAGATTTAGTTTTCTTGTTTTGTCTTCCTTTGACTTGCCATGAAATTCTGGGTCCTGCTCTGTGACTCTCTGTAGTGGGAGGCAAGTGAGAGCGTTGTCAGGAAATGGGCACCATTTGTCCAAAATGACATTTCTTAGGCATGGAGTTGTTATTTTCAGCAAAAGAAAACAAATTTGCTTTGCCATATGCCTGACATATGGATGCCCTCCCTCCATGTGGCCACCTCCAGTCCCTACTGGTAAGTAGTAATCTCTCCATTGATGGGTTTTCTTATATATCCATCAATTTCTCTTCTCTTGTTGTACGGAACTTCATTTTGTTCCTGTCAGAATAAACAAAAATCAGTGTTGTTATCTCTCTGTTGGAGAACAGAAAATGAACAGATCATTAAGAGAGACTGGAGAAGTTTGTTACTTCTGTTCCTCAGATAGGAAGCAGATATCTGCTCTTGCGGTGTCTTGACTGTAAGACAGTCCTTTTCTGTCTCTGTCTCCTATCCACAAAAGAGCCCTGAGGAGACCTCCAAAGCACATTTTTCTGTGGCTTGACCTCTGGGAGTGTGCTCAAAACTGATTTTCTGTGTTGATGTAGGGGAGACCTGTGAGAAACAGTGGCAGGCCTGTATCCGGCATTACCCTGCTCCCTGGGCAGAACTGGCTGTGGAGAACCTTATCCTGACGGTGCCAGCTGACAGCATTCGCCACATAGAGAACCCGAAGCCTCTGCTGAGCCTGTGGGAGGAGATCATGGAGGCAATAAGCACGCTGGCGGCCACACCAACAAAATTCCCAAGGCCGGAGAGGATTGTGACGGATGTCCAGATCTCGTGTGGTAGGTATATTGCTCTATGGCCTTCTCGGGAGCCCGGAGAAAAGCAGCGTCTATCAGCAATGCCTGTTTCTTTGGGGCTGTTGTGCTAAAATTGGACTGCAAACTTGTATAAAGAATGCAAGCCTTGCATAACTGTGAGCTGCTCCATCAGGGCAGAAACATGGTAAAACATAATGACTCCTGCAGTTGCCCCTCTGCTTTCAAAATTGGTGTCGTCCCACTCAGATTTTCTGCTCTCTGAGTGTTCGGAGAGGCAGAGCTGCTGACTGAAGTTATTCGTTCTCCCTCCTGCAAGCACTGCAGGGACAGTGTATCTGGGAGATAGTGACCTGGTTTCTGTTTTTCCCTGCCTCTGTTACAGGACTGTTTGCTTACAGTAAGTTGTAGTCGTATGACCTGCTGGAGGCAGACTATGCAAGGGTTACCATGGGCAAAGCTTAGCCTGAAAAAACACACGGCTGAGCTGGTGGCAAAGGAGAAACAGATTGTGCATCAATAACAAAGGCTGAGTTTGTAGTTTTACACTGGTGGTCACCCACATCCTCACCCTAACTTCTAAAGTTGTAAATCAAGCGCATTTGACTTAGAGTCAATTAGATGCTGAATATGGAAGCTTGCAGTGCTATTTTTTATTCAGTTATTTTTCAAAGCCAGCTGGTTAAATCATCATACAGTGAATGCAAGGGCTTGGCATATCATAACCCCTTGCTAGACCACATGGAAGGAATTTTTTTGCACGTTGGAGAGTGTTAAACTCTGTCCTGGGAAAATGCCAGTTAAAATTACCATAGTCTGCAGACTCAAAATTCCCGTGTGGTGTGGATTCTCTAAATGTTTACGTTCGTGGTTTTGAACTTCTGGGTTTGCCAGGGTTTGCTGTAGGGTTGTTCCCCCTGAGGGGAGCACAAGATCCTAAATAGTTTCTGCAACAAGGAGTACGTGATTCAGGTCCTCAAATTTGGGTAGTGTGCAGACTTTGTGTTCAAAGCCAGTTATGTAGGCTCCCTTTGTGGTAAGTGCAAAGGACTGTTTAACCCATCCTGTTACAGGTGTTTGAGATGGGGAGGCGACTCTTGTATGATTTTTTGGGAATCTTCAAGGGCAAATCAGGGATGAAGCCACCCAGGATACGTGGGTAAAATCCCTTGCAGTGCCAAATTCTCACCCAGCACGGTGCTGATAAATTGTTTAGATAACACTATGCTGTGAAGTTAAGCATGACGAGCGCTGTGATCTCCATGAGTTTTTTCCATGCCGCTAACTCTCGGAGTGCAGACTTGCAATATTTACATAGGGAGAGTCAAGTGCTGCCAGAGTGCTGAATTACACTATTGCATGGTTGGACTGACCTTACTGTGCACAGTTTGAGATATTTCAGATCTGTCCCGGGCAAGTGGGCAAAACTACACCTAATTGAGAGTTCAGAGTTACCCTTACACCTGCTATTTGTCGGTCTGTTAAGGTGACATTTGTAGTATTATCTCAAAAAAGGAAAGGATTGTCACTCGTGGTTACAAAGTGTGATTTGTGAGATGGAGGAAAGATTGTTTTTATGTAAGAGGTGCTGGAATAAGGACTTATGCTGTGTGTTGGTCCATGTCTTTTCTGCAGGCTGGATGCATGCTGGCTACCCCATCATGGGTCACCTTGACTCTGTGAAGGAGCTGGTAGACATGAAGCACATGAAAAGCACTGGTCTATGGGGTCCTATCCATGAGCTGGGACACAATCAACAGCAGCAAGCATGGGAATTTCCCCCTCATACTACAGAAGCTACCTGCAATCTCTGGTCTGTCTACGTGCATGAGAAGGTGTTGGGGATTCCCAGGCATCAGGCCCATAAGGCACTTAGGCCAAATTGTCGGGAGGAAAGGATAAGAGGGTATCTGAAGAAGGCTGCTCAGCTAAAGAACTGGGAAATGTGGACGGCACTGGAGACATACCTGCAGGTAACTTAGGGAGAAGTGGGTTCATTCTTAGTATCCGCAAGTGACTCCAAGTGTTTGCTAGCAAGCTGGATTCTTCTTAGATCCAGAATAGGCACTGGAGAGAGATACATGGATAGGTTGTGTAGCACTAATGACCTTCCTCTGTAAGGCTTGGCCTCAGCTACCCAGAAAGAGAACTGAGTGCTAATCTTTCCTCTTAGAGGAGAAACAGGAATTGTTTCTTGATACAGAGTGGGAAAAGAAGGATCTAGTATGGGTACAGTTCTTTAATCTGCTGCAAATTTCCAGTGAACTTTGGCCTAGTTGGCAAAAAAAAAAAAAAAAAGTTAGTGTAGTAGAACTTCTAGAATAGAGTCCTGGTAAAGTTACAAGGCTAAGCTTCCATCTCTAAAACAAAGGAAAGACCAGGGTGCTCAAATGAGCTAATACACTGAGTGGGGCTGGTATATGCCATCAAATATCAAGGGTGTGGGTTTATCTAATCTTCCCTTTTCCAAGTGTAGTTAGATGCCTCACTGCATTCAGGACCTTAAATCAGGAGCCCTGTCCAGATTAAGGTGCGCTCTCCTAAGAGGCGTGTGACAGAGATCTTGCCCATACTCGCTGTAGCAGCCAAGTAGTCTAGTTGAGAGAGCATTCACCTTGATGTAAATTGGAGATCTCCAGCTGAGTGTCCATTGTGAGGACCCACTCTGTTGACTGCTGTGAGATGAATATTCCTCAGCCCCTCACTGGAGGCAGAGATCACAATCTCTCCTTCCTGTTTTCTGATTACTCCTTGGTCTTTTGTCCTCCTCCTCTCCAGGTTCTCCTGAATTCCTAATTGATAGTTTTTCACTGCAGAGGAAACTTACCTCTCCTACAAAAAAATGAGCTGTCATTTCCTCACCTGGTCTTGTAACGTGGCATGTTTTGAGTTTCCTTGCTTGGGAGAGGATGTGTTAAGCAGAGAAAACAATTTATGGCCTCTCTGTTGCCCTTCCTTTGGAAACAGGGACTGTTGAATGATACCAGGCTAAACTTCCAGCCTTGACTTATCCTTGACAGCAGCTTGTGATGTCTTGGAGGAAGGTGCATATAATACCTAATTTCTACTTTTATACCTCAGAGGTGACAAAACACACTTTACAAACTAACCACACCTTCTACAGTCAGACTGAAAAGCTACTTATAAAAATTGTCCAGGTACCTTCCCTCTTCCAGCCACGTTGAGTTTGCTTCAGCTGAATACATTCTGTGTTGCTTTGAGTCATACATCTGGATCCCATTAGATGCTTTGCACTTTCCTTTTATCCAGGAAAGCTTCAGCATCCACCTTCAGGCCTTTGAGATGCACATCCTCTTACTTGCATGGCAGCAGGGGGCCAACTGGTCGTGGCATTGCTTGAGAGAGCATGCAGTCTGCCACAGCTCAACTTAGCAATGTATCTACCTCTGCAGAGGGGTCACTGGAGCTTGTAATGCACATCTTGGAAAAGAGAGTGTAAAGCAAATAGAAAATCAATCAGTTGGACCAAGGAATGCACAGGTTTAAAAGAGCCAGCAAAACTCCCATCTATACTGTTTTATCTCCACTTCTTCACTGTTCAGGAACTTGCTTTGGACTAAGGTCGTAGCCCTTCAAAGCTCTGTCTAAAATAGGCAAAAGAAGCACTTGGCAGCATGCTGCTGAGTTGCATAATCCCCAGTTATCCAGTTGCCCCCCTAGAAGTACCTTCCAATAGAAGACTGGCTGTGGGGTAGTGAACAGATAGTTTTAATTCTGCTCATGTTGTGACATGTAGCTGGGAAATCCCTGCATACTTGAATGCAGAATCTAGGAGATGCTTTTGCATTCTGCAGGTCAGATATAACTGAACACATGAGGAGCCTTCTGTATAACTTCTCTCTCTGCTTTTGGCCTAGTGCAGAACCAGACCCTGCCTTCTCTTACCTTCTCCAACCTTCTTAATCCCAAATCTTGCCTAATTCATAGCTAGTCTCAGCACCGGGGAGTTTCCATGTGTACGTGGGAATACCAGAGGCAGAAAACCTGTTTGTTCTCCCTAATGTAAAAATGTTGTCTGCCGCTGCTTAGCTCTTCCAGCAGGATGGAGGATTGCTGGAATACATTTTATTGTCAAATAAATGTCAAAGTATGTTGCACTTTGGCTTGGTAAGCAGCTACTAACTCTGATAATCTATAAACATTCTGCTTCCTATTATGTTGTTGTTCCAACTCACCTCGCCATACTAACCTCATATTGAGCAACAAAATAGGTTTCTGCTCCCTCTTGAAACTAATTACTTATACAACAGTAGCTTCACCCTTTGTTCTTATTCCTAGACAAAACATGATCTGCCCACAATCCCTGACTGCTCCTTGTTCTCTTATCCTCCTTCTGTCCAGGTTCTCTGAGTCCTTACTGATGGTCAGCTTGCATAGTTACTTGCTGATGAGCACCAACATTTCTCTCTGTCCCCAATGTACCTATTGTCTCCATTGCAGGCCAGTGGGATTTTTTTGTTGTTTTCCTTTCTTTTTTATTTCTCTACATTAGTGCTGTAAGTTATGCTCTAAAGCCTGAAAGTTGGATAACTTTCTCTAACTTTGCTCCCTTTCCAAAAGACATTGCAGAAACCTGTGGAAGTTTCTATTACTTGTAACATAGGAATAATGTTTATTTTATTTTACATTCTATATTCCTGTTCCTCAGTTGCAGGAGAGCTTTGGTTGGGAACCATTCATCCACCTCTTCTCTGACTACCAGAAAATGTCCACCATCCCAAAGGACAATGCTTCCAAGATGAATTTGTGGGCACAAAAGTTTTCTCAACAGGTGAACAGAAACCTGGCTCCTTTTTTTATGAGCTGGGGATGGCCCATCAAGGCAGAGTTGTCTATGGAACTGTCATCTTTACCTAGCTGGGAAGAGGACCCAATGAAGTCGTACAGACCATGAAGGAAATGCATCTGGATCTTGGTTCTCAGAACTAACTACAGCTCTCATTTTCTCCTTGTATGCTTTGTTATGTATTTAGCTTTACCCTGAATTCTTTATCTTTTAGCTGTCTTAAAATGGAAGCCAATCCTGGCAGAAATTCAGCAGACACGATCAGTTGCCTTCATAATGTTGTATTCTTCTGTTGTATGTTCTCAGGAATGCAAGATCATCACTACTGATTTGATTACCTGTAAAATTCCCAATCTTTAATCTAAATATGCACAACTTCTACACCCACTATCATGAAATTAAGTGACCTTATAGTGTTTATATACAGATACTGCCAGAAATACTGTTGATTTCTTCCTACTTTATAATACTGTGCGACTAAAGATCCATTTTTATCTAAACAATTCAGTGATGAGTTTTACCTGTCAACACTCACCTTAGTCTGTGAACAAAATATTGTGATCAAACCGTGCAAAATGGGAGAGCAGAAACTAAGACCAAGAGGTGAGTTTATTGTAATTGTGGTCAGTAATGGCTTAGCACACGGACTCATTAAGGTTTTATGATAACAGATAGTGACATGACGGCATGAGGGAGTAGACAGGAGAGAAGTAGAAGCTCAGCAAGATGGAGGACCAGCCAGTTCCAAGGAGCAGTGGAAGTTAACTCTTCCCACACCTTGCTGAGGATTGCGTGGCTAGTAGAAAACACTGGTGACCATGCCAAGGCTAGTGAGGATATTAATGCTTAGCGTAATAGCATGCTAGTCCCACCTTATACCTTGTGTAGCAGCAACAGGTAAGACAGTTTTAGTGATCTGAAGACCATATTAACCTTAAATTGACCTTAGGAAAAATAAAAACAGCAACAGAAGACTTTCTTGCTCTAATTAATTCCAAGAATGAATAGGTTCACTGGTGAGGTTTTCAAATTTAATGACTTTATTTGTACTTAGAATTAAAAGATGCTTGCTGATGCTGAAAACTCCCTTCTGCTAGAAGAGAGCATTAAGCTGTGGCTTTTTCTTTTCCCAAGAGTAAAGCATTCAGTAGCATTGAATGATTTGATAATTGATTAAAGCCCTGTGCAGCTTCTTAGTTTCTGTTCTTTTTGGTTTCACACTTAGACAACTAGAGAAACCAGAGAAATTTGTGCCCTTTGATTCGCTAGTAGCAACCGTGGAAGTACCCCACACATTCAAATATATAAAATAGGATTAATCTTACTTAATCCAATCTTAAAATAGGATTAATTTAGACCTTTTAAATCAAATGTTTCAATCTGAGCTGCTCATCAAAGGCTTCCTTTAGGGCCAATGCAGAGAAGGAGCTACAGGGGCAGTTCAGTTCTTCCTAAGATGGCACAAGAATTGCTGTTTGCAGGTGCCTGTTCCTCTCCAGTGTCTCTGAAAGGAGTCTTTGTGAGCAGCTCAGATGGAGATGGCTGATTCTGAAATGAATTAGATAAGGTGAGATGAATCATCACCTTAGCATGAAAGGAAGTGAACGTAGATGTGTGGCAGAGACCTACGTAGTTTTTTGACTGCATCTTCGAGGTGTTTGGTGCTATCTGCACTTGTCTTAGGGACTTCAGTCCTCTGTAGTTCACAGTATAACAATGCCAAAACCTGAATGTGCGTGAGAAAGACGTGTACATGAAAAGCTAAATGCCTGTGAGAATGGGGAACGGTGCTTGGAGAGGATGCAGGATTGAAGGTGACAGTTGAAAATAGACCATACGGCTTTGTTACTGCCAAAGCTGAGCTGTAGTTTAGGCTCGGTAGAACAGTGGGATACTAGAGAGTCAGGGAACTTGGTGGGAGTGGGATTAAAAGCTGAATGATTTAATACTTCATAATAAGGCTAGTATTTTAATACTTCATACTAAGGCTAGACAAGGAAGAAGAGAAGCCCATGGAGAAAGTTTGGGCAGTTGTATAGAACTGTGTTGAGCATAAATTATGTGAGTGAACTGAATGGGACATAGTTTTGCCTAAGTAGAGCTCTTTTTGGGAACAATAGCCAGAGGGGGCTGCCTTACCTTGTAAGCACACCAAATGATAGCATCGTTTTAAGCTTAAGCTTCCTTTTGTAGTACTCAGCATCTGAGCAAAATACTGTCCAAAATAAACAGAATTCAGCAATGGTATAAAGAGAATTAATTGTAGTAATGGCCTTTTTCTTTTCTGAAAATGGAACACTACGGTACAGATTGGAATACATACTTTTTGGTAGTTTGCATTGCTTATAATCTGCAGACTTCCATGAAACTAGTCTGAAAACACTACTTAGACTAAACTTCTTTTCAGTAAGGGGTTAAATTAATTGCATTCTCAAGTATTTGATAGTATTTTTTGTGTTCAATATTTACATTCCATTTCAGATCTATTTTAAAATGGATTAAAAGCAGGGAACTTCCGGCTGAGGGTCTGAGCTGCATCATTCTGCATTTGCCTCTACAGTGAAAAAAAATCCACTGTGGCACTAAATTAAATCCTGAATTGCTAATAATTTAAAATGTGTGCCCACATAGAGTAGGAAGAATGGGTGACAGTTTATTGAACCTTGTATAATTACAAGATGCCTATTACAGTTTAAATTTAAAAGTACAGCTGCCCGAGCCAAAATTGCTGGACAGTGTCATTTGGGAACAAAGATGTTCCAGAGTCCACCTAGACCTTAACCACAACAACCCAGGCAAAAGCAAATACAGCGTTTCCAGAAGCCAGAGCAAGCTCAGTTGTCTGAATTTTATTGTTGCCTTCTGAAGAGGGACCAAGATGTTACAGTTAATAAGAAACAGTAAGAATTTAAAAATTCTGTTAAAAAAATAATTTAAAAAAAGGAGATGGTGCCAAAGGCAGGGCCAGAGACAACCTACAAGGCGTGCCTGAAGGGCGCATCCTAGAGACAAGCGATAAATGACATTCGGGCAGGGACGTGCTCTTCTTTGTCCTCCAGTAAATATGCTGTTGTCATTGCTAGCTGCAGGTCATACGCTGTGTACTAATTTAACAGCTCACTGCTTGCTAGTTATCGTCTCGAGTGCTCATGCATTCTATTTCCTATAGACATAGATTCCATTTCCTGTAGCTTGCATGGATTCTGCCTATTTTCCAATGGTAAAGGTCTAACACTGCTGTATAGTCATTATATAACCGATCTCTGGTTCATACACCGGATGGCTGGGCTGCCATCCAGAGGGACCTGGACGAGCTGGAGAGTTGGGCAGAGAGGAACCTCCTGAAGTTCAGCAAGGACAAGCGCAGGGTCCTGCATGGGGGGAGGAAGAACGCCAGGCACCAGCATAGGCTAGAAAGCAGCTCTGCGGAGAGGGACCTGGGAGTCCTGGCAGTCTGACCGCGAGCCAGCGATGTGCCCTTGTGGCCAAGAAGGGCAATGGTATGCTGGTGTGTGTGAGGAACAGTGCAGCCATCAGGTCAAAGGGGCTGATCCTTCCTCTTTACTCAGCCCTGGTGAAGCCACATCTAGAGCACAGTGTCTGGTTTGGGGGTCCCGACTACAAAAGGGATGTGGAAGTACTGGAGAGATCCCAGCGTGGGGCTGTGAGGTTAATTAGGTGAACTGCAGCATCTCTCATATGAGAAGAGGCTGAGAGCGCTGGGCCTGTTTAGCCTAAAGAAGAGAAGACCAAGAGGGGTTCTTAACCAGTGGACACAAATACCTTAAGGGGGCATGTCAGGAGGACAGGACTGGACTCTTTTCAGTGGTGGACAGCAATAGGACAAGACGCAACAAACACAAACTGAAACACAGGAAGTTCTGCCTGAGTTTGAGGGAAAACTTCTTGACTCTGAGGGTCAGTCAAAGGAAACAGGTTGCTTAGAGGGCTTGGGGGATCATCTTCACTGGAGACAATTAAAACTCACCTGGACACGATCCTGAGCAATATGCTGTAGGTGACCCTGCTTGTGTAGAGGATGTTGGACTAGATGATCTCCAAAGGTGACTTCCAAGCTTAATAATTCTGTGAATCTGTGACCTCTTGGCTAATAAGGAATAGACTGCTTAAGAAATATTGAAACAACCTTGAGAGGACCTCAGGATCAAGGAGTAAGAACTTCCTACTCCTCTCCACACTGAAATCATCCTGGCGAAGAACTCAGAGTATTCGTGACTCATGGCAATCCATCTGTACTAAGAGAAGACGCATCATTGACCCAGAAGACCTGGCCCTGTGGAAGCAGTTACATACTGCGTAGTCTGTGGACAACAGTTTTGACTGTGTCATTATTGGGATTTAGCAATAATTGGCATAGAGAAAATGATAGGTAATTGTATCAAATTTACATTTGATAAAATGTAAATAAAAAGCAAAATAAAAAAAAACTGTCAAGCTCGTAAGTGCAGCAAAAGCCTTTGGGGTAAATCACTTAAGTATTTGATTTTTTAATATGAATATTAGAATGGTTGAATATTTTTACAATGTTAAAGAGCTTCTTTGATCTTTAAGTAAATACTTTGAATTTGTCAGGTTTTTAAAAAAAGATAGAAAAATAGTAACTGTGAAAGATTTGGCAAAGAATGCAAGTAGAGTGAGTCTAAACTTCTACACAAACTTCTCTTTTCTTCAGATCATAGATGCAAGAGTCTTTTCAATGGAAAGCTGTAACTGAAGTGTTTTCTGAAACCCAAAATACGTTTATGCTCCTAGATGGTAATTCAAAAATAAATCTATTGTCAGAAAATTCTCCTTGGCTGGTAAGGAAGAATTTGATTCCATTCTTTAAGGACTGAGGATGATGGTCACTCAAGGAGAACCAGCTGCCTTTCCCAACAGTTACCTAACTCTTTCCCCAGTTGGTCAAATGATGCAATGAAGCAATATAAAAGCTTGCTGTGCTCCTGCTTTTCCAGGGTTGGAGTTGACCCCACCTCACATCAGCCTCTCAGGGCCCAACAATTGGCCTCAAGGGCCATCACAGCAACTTCTTTTCCATTTTGAGCTTTGTGTCTCAGCCTTATGACTTTAACATAAGACTCTGTTTCTTGTTCATCCAAGACTCTGAAATCATCTGATGGACAGATATCCCCATTCTTATTTCCAAATGGTTTCCCCACAACCCTTTTAGTTGTGGAGCAAGAGTGATAGGCTGCCAGCCGTAGAATCATAGGATCGTTATGATTGGAAAAAGACCTTTGAAGTCATCAAGTCCAACCATAACCCATCGCCAGCATGCCTGCTAAACCACGTCCCTAGGTGCCCCATCTGCACGTTTCTTGAACACTGCCACAGCGGCAGACCGTAGAGTCTGAGGTTCTTCATGTTTACCACACTCAGAGAAGTCAAGCCAGCTTTGTCATTTTTGTAGGGCATTCAGTACACTTTGGCCCCACTGAGGTCTGAATTAGGGTCTTTGGATTTTGAGGCAACAATTTTGGGAATTTGACTCGTGTTTTGAATCTTGGATGCAGCAACAATATATGGCCTCCACAACGTCCACTTTTCAGTCTGGGATAAAAGGTAATCTGTCCCACAACACACTCACCTCAACCATACTTAAAATTTGCTTCCTTGCCTACAAACACAGTCAGACAGTAGAGTGAACCTATAATAGCCATCTCCAGAAGACAGAAAGATGAACAAGTGTCATCCTGAGGGAACTGACCCGTGTCACTTTTGCAAGCAGCTACCTGGAAGACAGTGGTTTAGAAGAAGCTGACAAAAATGTTCTTTTCCCTTTTCTTTCACCTCTCCTTTTCCTTATCTTGTGTAGTTATCAAAACTGCAAAGAGCACAAATCACTGCTTCCTTAAAAAGCAGAATAGTGTTTCTAAGATAACTGGTGGAAAAAGTGGATGATGATCATCTCTTCTTAATAATTCCATCTTTTTTCACCCTTCCATGTCCCTACTCAAAATGGCTGATGTTAAAAATAGTCAACTATAGGGCAGGATATAGGGAAAAAGGAAAGTTAGAGACTGCATTTCAGGTCAAGGAGTGGAGAAATAATCAAGGTGAGTCTGACTGTACTGAGATACTACTGGTTTTGTGCAAGCAAGGATTTCTGTATGAATGGTTAGATTCCAACAATAGCCAGATTGTTAATGTAACAAATGATAACAAACCCTTAGATATAGGAGAATTGGGAGGAAATGATCCTGTATCATCCCAAGATGTTATGGAAGAGGTGCAGCTTCATTTGGATATCCCATGGAAGTTACTAGTGTTTGCTCTGTGGTCTCTTTCCACACAAAGGACAATGTAGGACCTGCTGTCTAGTGGGCTGGCAGTGTCTTCAAGACGGTTGTCTCTGTGTATTGGTTAGTAAAACGCCCCAGCAGTGAGAACAGGAGTAGCTGCAGTGGGATGGACTCCCACACAGTTTGTACAGGTGCTGGGAGGACACTGGCAATGCACAGCAGCTCTGGTGAAATCCTGCTCCTCCTCACCTTGCTCCTGAGATGAACACCCCTTCTTCCCCTGGGGAAGAGAGCCCCTTGTCTCTGTTGGTTTAACCCTGGGCTACCCCTGCTCGTTGGCGCTGTCCCTATTCACCCCATGTCTTTCCCAGCCTTTCCTCTGCTGAAGAACTAAGTTTATCTTTTATCAGGATTTGCTTTTCTGATTGGCAACAAGTACCTGCCACAGCCAGCAAAGAGGTAAGCTGCTGCATTGGTCTGGGAGTAGGGACGTCTAGATAGGCTGGCACCACTGGAAACAGCACGCTGCAGTGAGTGTATCATCTCCTATGATGCTCAGACGTGTTCTGGAGAGGGTGTGCTTGAGCATGGACTTGCTAGCAAAGTAACGCAAGGCAAATGGATTTTCCTACATAACAGCCAGGACTGTTGAATTTGGCAGCTTCCTTGTGAATGTTGTTGATCCAACAGCTTTGAATAGGAAGTGATGGAGATGGGGAACCCTTTGTGCCAACTCGTGATCTGTTCCTACTCTGCTGATGAAAAGCAGTATCCTTCACACTGTTAGGAGTCAGCAGTGGGTTGTTCTATTAGGGAATGCATCAGTATTGTGCACTCTGCTCATCCAGATGCTCAGGTAGACGCTGCTCGGGAACATTCCCCTCTGCCTTTGTGCTTTTTGCACTCCAAGAAACCTCTAAGGGTCTGCCTTGCACACTGCCCGCTGTTCTGGGTCGGGGCGCCTCACACAGCTCTGACAGTGCCCTCCCTCCTGCAGGGGTCCTGTAGCTCTGTTCTCTTTTCCATTCGGGAAATACCGGTCTCCTGCCCTCTGCCCCGCATCCCAAAAGCTGGAGTTGGTCAGTCATTTTCCCTGATCCCTGCCCGACTCATCAGTGCTAGACTCTGTCTTTCATACCCTTAGGGAAGGAGAACATGACTGCACCACCGTCACTCTTACAGGTGCTTCGTCCAGAATCTTCAGGTGAGATCCACTAGAGTATCTGCTTTTTGCACTGTCACCAGCATGGGCACTTATCAGTGCTTGCAAGCGTGCCCAGTTTGGTAATATTGCAGTCCTCAGCAAAGCGAGACCACCCTGCCTCCGCAGGATTTCCCACTTCCCTATGTTCCTGCTGGGGATACTACCCATCATTTCCCTATTGCGGTTCTGCCACATCGACAGAGTTCATACAATTCAGCAGTTTCATCAGTAACTCTTTACTCACTCATTACTCCACCCTATGGCCATAGTCGCAGTCATTCATCTCTGTGACCGTACACCTATGGACAGTCACGGGCCTGATCGGAGTCTTCTTGTTGCAAAGGTTGGCAAGCCACCTGGAGAGAGTTTGTCTTAACGGGCAAGGTATTTGGGATTACTTGCTTTAATGAGAATGTGGTGCATGTAAGGATAACGACAAGGATGATGAGGAATAACCAGGATAGTAAGTGCCCCACACATCTTGTCAGTCCCAGTCCCTTTTGCACAGAGGTGACCCAATAGACTGGGTTCCAGTCAATTGTGGAGAAGTCAAATGGTGCTGTCGCGATCCTCACATCATGGAGCTCTTGTGACATTTGGCTTTATGCCTTCTGGGGATCCTGTAGTGTGGAAGAGGCTTTTCTGTAGCAACACAGCATTCTGCCAGAGTCTTATTAAGGATTCCACACACTCCTTGTGTCTTTAGTAGCAGTATGTCCAGTGCCAGCCTGTTCAACGGCATCACCCGTGCAGCTTGTTGCGGTTGTTGATCTGATCTTTCAAACGCACACACGGTCCAATTAACTATAGCAGAGACCTGACACATCAGTGCCCCAATACAGTTGTCGTGTGAGATCAATAATTTAGTCCCGGCAAGGTAAGCTTCCAAATCCACCCCAAGTCTCCGGGCAGTGCCTGGCTTCGCCTCGTGAAGAGAGCAATGGTTAGGTCAGGGAAAGGCATTAGGGCCGGATCCTATGGGACACGTATTCGGAAGAGCCTAAGTATGGCGCAGCCCTCCAGCACAGACCACCCTGCCTCCACAAGATCTCCCACTTCCCCATCTTGCTGCTGGGGACAGTACCTATAATTTCCCTACAGGGTCTCTGCCGTATCACCAGAGTTCACAAAATTCGGCAGTTCCATCGTTAACTCTTTACTCGCCCATCACGTAACCAACAGGGCACCCCACCAAACTCTTCCGCAATATTCCTTGTAGGAAACCTCTAAAAGATTGGTAGAGTGAGAGTGCTCCTTTAAACCTTGTCTGAAGGGACTCCTGCAGAAGGACGGACTGAGGGAGTAGGGAAACCTGACTCTGCTTTTCCGCTGCATGTACGTGCAGGAATGAGGTGTATTCCCAGGCTGTCCTGCCAGGGTGGGCTTTCTGATTGGTTTCCAGCCAATGAGAGCACCTCTAAAAGGCTGGACATCACAGAGTTTGAACCTGAGGAAAACGAGAAGCGGTTCCGGTTTGGACCACTGCTGGAATTCACTACATTCTCCGTCTACAAGAGTCTAAGGAAGGGTTGAGTGAGAGATTCAGCTTAGGGTTCAGCAGCCATTTAAGGAATCAAAAAGCTTGCTCGGAGGAGCAATACATGAAACATCTGAATATTTATTATAAGTACTCATCTGAATATTATTTCTCAAATTACTGGGAAACCTCTTCTAGTGATCAGTAGATCAAGACTCCATAATTATAGACAGTATTTTCTCTTATATCAACTTGTTCTTCAATGTCTAGAGCGTATTATTCCGTGGCAATGGACAAGCGGTTGAATAGGTCAAACTAATCTGCAAAGGAACATCTGGTTTTCACTCACCTGAGCTACAAACTTCTAGTGCAAAATTATTCTTTTCATCCAAACCAGTTTATTAGCTGAAATGAATGTGGGGAGATGATTATTCCAAGATGAAGTTCCATAGACCTCAATATAGTCTGTGCTATCACACTGATTATGAAGTCCCTTGAGATTAATGTCACTAACTGGAACTGGAAGACTATTGCACTAAAAGGCTATTGAAGAGTTACTGATCCACACAGCAGTTACTCTGAGCAGGCACAGGACTGTGTTGTGCTGTGCCCTGCTATGCTGTGACGCTGCAGGTACAGCTTGGCCTTCGGGCTCTCCTCGACATCAGCCTAAGTGCTTTTGTCCAGGACTGATCGTCACTTTGGAAAGAAATTTAGGAGACGAAACAGGGACCAAGGTCCTTCAGAGCTGCAATCTCATGACAGTGCAAGCCAAGGCATTTTTGAGGGTTCAGTCCAGCCTTTCAATTAGCTCCTCCTGAGCTGTGCCTTCTCAAGGGTGCTACTCCAGGTCCCTCATCTGCAGTGGAGTTTCTTTCCTCAGACATATTTGGCTGTCGGTTCACAAATGCAAAAGCAAATTGTGAAGCAAGGGAGATTGTCTGAGTTACTGTAAGTGTTATGGTCTGTATTACCCTTCATGTGAATTACATTTTTTTTCTGCAATGGATAAAGGGGTTTCTTCAGGTTTCCAGAACCTGTGAACAGAAGTTGGCAATGGCTTGGCATGAGCGAAAGCAGGGGATAGCCTCAACCAGAAGAGTTCTGTAAGAGAAAGAGAACGTGGCTGTGAGAGCAATCAGGAGCCCCGGTTAAGGCAAAGATGACTGGTCATAACCCCCCTTACGGTGCAGCTGAGGACAGAGACCATTTTCTGACGCGTGTTCTCCACGATGTATTGTTAGTTGAACAAAGTGGTGTAAATTTTAAGACCTTTCTCCTGCAGGATACTCATGTTACTGATCCATTATATAGAGTCTGATCCACCACTCAACTTCCAGATGGTGAGACACATTTTTCACTTTCCTTCTGAGGACATAGGATAGGAAGGCACTAAACCATGACCATTTTCTACACAACCTTGTATCTCTCCCCAAGTCCTCCTCCTTCCACAAGAAGGCAGAAAGGAAGGCTCGCTGATCACCTGCAGTTCCAGAACTGTCTCCCTCTCATCGGTTCATTGCTTCTGTCAGGTCACTACTCCTCCCTCCTACAAGCTCACGTTGTAGATATGGCTGCGAATGCTGCCTTCTTGTGCAGGAGACTGCATCAGGTCCACCCATTCTAGTGGAGGCATGTTCACAGCCTCTGAGGGAGAGTAACTTCAGCCGATTAGCATGGAGAAAGCAGAAGGTGTGGAATTGTCCCAGGGAATACTTGCTCAGTTCACATGGTTTAAATCTAATCAGGATCAAAGCAGTTGATTGATCCTGATATATTATTGATATATCAATTAATATATTAATCAATATATTAATATTGATATCTTAATCATATGTCATTAACCGACAAAGAGTTCTCTATACATTCTGGATCACTGTCAGCAGTGGCTAAGGCTAGACACAAAATATTAATAAACCCCTACAAATTTCTAAACGTGTTTCTGTAACTAATCACAGAAAGATCTAATCCCCACACCTACACACAGTCACAGGGTTAACTGCATCTCACGCCAGGCCCTCCTCCCCACAGGAAGTGTGGATTACCAGAACACATCCCCTTTCTGGGAGTGTGTGCTCCCCTAAGTGTGGACACCTTGTTGGAGATGCAGGTGCTTTAGCGTTCTGTGTACCCAGGTCGCTCCCCACAGCCTGCCAATCCACAGGCCAGTGAGAACGCACAGGGTTACATACACGCCAGGGTTATTGCTCCCTTTGCTGTCAGACTCCTGCCCACCACATCCAACCAGGAGGACGTGCTGTCAGTTCTGCAGAGAGGCTGCTGTGTTGTGGGACAACTTCTGGCAATGTCAAACCAGATTGTGACTCCTTTGTTCCCACAGTTCTCTCAGCTAAAAATGTCTGGCTTCTTTTATACCTTTTTTTTTTTTTTAATGGACTTGTCATTGTTTCAGAAATTTTTGGCTGGAAGAAAGAGAGAGACATTGCCTGAGTGTGCTGGAATGGTGTTGTGAGAATGTTGTTGTACAGGCAGTGGATCTTACCATTATTCATGTGGGGAAAGAAGGTGCTACTATGATTGTTAGGCAAGTGTTGCAGTCTATTAGGGGTTTTTTTTCCAATTACCCTTAAATCCTTTCTGAGTGAAAATCAAAGGGAATTCTAGAGAGGAACTTACAGGCCAGAAATAGCAGAGGTTGATAGAGGTCATTAATATTGACAGGTATTGGCATAGGTCCATCTGACCAAGGAAGCAAGTAGACAAAACCCTCTCTATGGCTCTTCTCTACTCCTTAGGGAAAAGGAAGAAGCCTCATGGTTGCAGGCCTTGATTTTGATGAACCACCCCAGGTTCTGCTGGAAGGGAAATATGGAGAGCACAAGCAACGTGGGATATTTAGAGATTGTGTTGAGGATAGGTTTTCTGACACTGTTGCTCAAGCTAGCTGGTGACTGACCCTGCTCAGATACGGAAGAACTGTTTGAGGATATGAAGACCGACTGCAAACTTGGCAGCAGTGCATGGAAGTTGGTGAAGCTGAAGATCCCAAGGAAAGAGAGGAAGGCGAGATGGCAAAATAAAGGCTACAGGCTTCAGGAGAGTAGAGTCAGCTTATTCGGGCATCTTGAAAGGTTCACTGGACAGGTGGCTCCAAAGGCAAAAGGAGCACACAGGATTGCTGGTGGATTTTCAAGGACAGCCTTTAAGTACAATTCAGTGTGTCCATTCCAATGTGCAGGAAAAGGGAGTCATAGAAGGAGGCTGGCTTGGCTGCACAGGGAACTTTTGACTGAGCTCAAACATAAAAGGGAGCGTGCAAGAGACGGGAGTGGCAATGGGTCACTGAGGGACGATATAGGGATGTCACCTGAGCATACAGGGAGAGAATTAGGAAAGTTGCAACTTAAATGGAGTTACAACTGATAGTAGGGTATGAAATGCAAGAAAAACAGCTGCTACAGGTGCATAGGTAGTAATAGGAAGACCAGAGAAAATGTGGGCAAGTGCTGAATGGGGTGGGGAGGTGACCTAGTGACAAATGACATAGAAAGAGAGAGGTGCTCAATATTTCCTTTGACTTGGCAGAGTGTGGGGAAAGAGTACCAAAAATGAAACACTATTGACAAAATAACAAACCTGGGTATACTCTAGTTCAAGCGATTGGGATGGTAGATCTGAGGGTGATGACAGAAAAGGCCAGAACACTGACAGACGACTCCCCAGCATTTTTGACAAGCTGTGGTGATCAAGGAGCATTTCCCACAGCTGGGAAAGAAGATTTTGGCTCAACCCAAAATTTGAAGACCCTAATTCAGACCTCAGGGGGACAAAGGGGTACTGAACACACTACGGAAATCCCAAGGCTGGCTTAACATCTCCAATAGTGATAAACACAAAGAGCCCTCAGATTCCATGGACTGCTCCTGCATAGGGACTTCTGGGGCTGGCAGCCTCGCGCTCTTGCTCCACAACTAAGACGGTTATGCAGAAAACATCTGGAAATAAGAACAGGGGTCTCTGTCCGCCAAATGTTTTCAAAGTCTGGGCTGCTGGGAGAAAATTCAAGAAACCGAATATCATGTTAAAGTCATAAGGCTGAGACACAGGAAGAACTCAAAAGAGAAGCTGCTGTGGTGGCCCTTGAGGCCCGTCGTTGGCCCCGAGAGGCTGCTGTGAGGCGGGGTCAACTCCAACCCTGAAAAAGCAGGAGCACAGCAGCCTTTGGCACTACGGTTCAAAACGGAAATAAAAGGAGCAAGTTGGGCTGTATCATGGCCCATTTACACATTCGCTTTCTCAGGAGAACTAGTGAACAAAGCAAAAAAGTGACCAAAGCCATAATGACCACTAACCCCTCCATATGCCCAACTGTTGTCCTTTCGTACAATGAGAGACTCTCTGCAGATGAAATAGGCCTCAACTGCAGCAGTGAGGACACCAAATAACTTCACACAACTCTCTGTAGCCTTTTGGCCCCCATAAGTGAGCAGTTCATCACACAGAGGAGGCCAATCACATGTATACAGACTGCTTCGCCCATACGCTGGTCTGGCCATCAAGACAGCCGAGTTGGCAAGCAGGATGAGAAGCTTGAGAACCAGATATCAGAGAGGCCTCAGAATGGACTGGATACTGGAGAGAATGGAGGAACTGCAGTGGGGTCAGAGTGGGAACAGAGAGTTAAGGGGTCCGGGCCAGCTATCAGACAGACTGGAGGTCTGAGGGTCAGCTATATAAAAGAGACCGTAAGTCTGGTGAGCCATCAGGGAGAACTTGCGGCATGTGATACATGATACAGGGAAGTACAGAGGGTGTTGGAGCCAGCTACTGGATAACCAGAGTGAGCGTCTAAAAACAGGGTCTGAAAACAGTGACTGGAGGGAGCCGCAGTCGGTGCATGTGTGCACGAGTGTACACACACCTCTGCTCGAGAACAGGTCTGACAATCAGCAACGGGGGCCAGCTATGGGCCTCAGGGGCCATCAGCTAGGAAGACCAGGAGATCTGGGGACCAGCTACTGAATAGTCTGACCATCTAAGACTAGCTACAGGAGGAACTTGTTCTATATTTGTGTAAACATATATATTTCCGACTGACAGGCTTTCATCCTCCTCAGCCAGAGAAGGGAACAAGATCAGTCTGTCTATCCTTGCATGAATGTGCTTTCTGTGCTGATCTGTGCAGGGAGCTCTGGATATAGGTATTGGGTGTGCATGAGTATATGTGCCTACTGGGAACATACTTTGGGTGCCAGGACATGGAATTGCAGCAGCCTTGCTGCTGTGGGGTTACAGGACTCAGCAACCCCTACCACCATCCACTGCCATTCGCAAAACTACATACATTAATTTGCTCAAGAAGCCAAATCTTCTGGTTACCTTTTCTCCTGTATAAATTCTCTGCTTTCTTTGGGACACAAAGAGAGGATTTCCTTCTACAGGGCAATAACACAGCCGGGAGACACACTGTAGTGTCCTGCAGGGAGCTGGCACCGTTTGGACAGGAAAGTTTAGGCAGATGCAAGGCAAGCAGAAGAGTGGTCACCAGAGCCAGAAAATGAAATTGCTGAAGAAAAGACGGTATCTGCAGAGGCACACAACGTGCGGCAAGATTCAGGAGCCAGTGGGAGCAATTCAACACACGCTTCTGAAAAAACCCTTAGGTACAGCAGCAGTCTTGCTCCTTCCTGCCTCTTCTCCAGCACACCAAGGCCTGGGCAGGTATGCAGCTACACACACTGCTCCCAGGAAGTCTGTTGGATCACTTACAGCCTGGGATCAGTTGGGGTCAGTTTTGCGTTAGAAGGTGGGCCTCCTCCTCAGGTGGCACGCAAGGCCCCTGTCCTTTGTGTGCCTTTTTTTATTTTTCTTCTTTTTGTAATGGGAAGAACTCATCCTACTTGTTCAACCATATGCAGGTCAGACTCCTACACAGCCTTGCGTTACTCTCACAAGCAAGTCTTTCACCCAATGATAACAAATATTCATAACATCTCTCGAGCTCATTGCCTGTGCCCTCCCTCTTCCAAAGCTTTTGTTATAGCAGTCCCATCACATAGCCAGGATGCTTCTGAAAGGTTTTACCTCCGTAGGTAGATAGAATTTATACTGCAGGGTTTGTGTAAGGCTCCACCCCAGCACAACAAGATGTTTTGACTCTGGTTATATGAGACCTGCAGCTTTGAGAGAGTAAAAGAGAGAGTGAGAGGCACCAAGGGAGCCACCCAGAGGATGGGACACAGTCCAGGGCTTTTTCAAATAAATTTTTAAACCAGTTACATTGTGTAGGAAATTATCTTTGTTCAGATAAACCAACGCAAACAGAGGATATTCTCTGTGTGCCTCAGCTCGAGGCAGACATCTCTTCTCGAGGACACCGAGGAAGGAGTGACTCTGAAGACGTCTTTCATTCCTACATTTTTTATTTATTTTTTTCTGCAAAACTCAACTTCTTTTCATCCAGCCCTTGCCAGCCTTAAACAGAGAGGACAAAATCAGAGCATGGAACCTGATTTGAGGACTCTCATGCATCCTTCCCAATGGAAACAATGACATATAAAGGAAGCTATTTACTCTGTTCATGTACAGCGCAGTCCCATCATTTTCCATCCTTCCTGGACCTTCCAAATCACTATGAGATGATATGGGCTTCTTTAAGAGCTCAGGAAAAGTCCTCCCAACAAGGACTGTTTCTGATTCAGGTGTTATAGTGCTGTCAGGAAGGCGGGTGTACTGGCGGGCGCTGATGAGTGCTGGCAAGTGCTGGATGCACGGCAGTTATCACTTCCACTCATACCTTCCCACCCAGCCAAGGGGACATGCCAGCTCCAGACCCTCTCCAGCTCCTCCCCGCACACCGCTGTGTTGTTTCCAGCTCCTGCTACCTCTCAATTTTACCCAGCATGAGGGTCCCTCCATCAGACAGTTACTGCGGCAGCCTCACAAATTCGAAAAGTATTGACATTACATGGTATATCGTTCCAATTCCTGTGTCTTTCTTGGTTATGATGGATTACAACACACTTCTCACTCTTCACATTGCTCGGTTCCCCAGCCCTCCAGAACCTGAGACAGAGACAGACTTGTTACTCTCCGTTGTACTCTGTGCACTCCTTCAGGGAAAGACCACAACAGGATACAGTACTTCAAGAAAGAGAAGAATTGCAAATACTGAAGACAGAAGAAGTATGCTTCCTCTCACTGTGCTAATCCCACTGGCATCAGCCTCCATGTGGAAATCTGTCTCCTTTCTACTGCCTGCACAATATGGGTGCATCCGCTCCTGGTGCTGGGGACCACTCGCCACAGCGTACCCCGAGCACCTCACACCCCACAGAGGGTTGTGACTTCCTCCAGGAGAGCGAAGCAAAAATACAGGCAGCTGTCACAGCCCCCCCCGATCTCTCCTGGCACCCCATCTCTTCCACAGCACCCGCGCTGCCCGTGCATACGCATGCCTGTCTGCTGGGGAGGGGTCAGGCAAGGCTGCTCCGTGTACATGGAGGCCAGGCAAGGCTGCTCGGCTCTGAAAGGTCCTTCTGATGGGGAGAGGCAGTTTCTACCATGCCTAGAGCACCAACAGACAAGTCATAACCAACAGCCACGAACCAGCAAGGGACAGAGTACTCTGAACCCTGTGTCCTATCCATCCCTCCCCTGCCTCCTCTTACTTCCCTCCCGCACGCCAGCAAGCGCCCTCCTATCTCTTAGCCTCTTGCACGGCCAGGGGCTGAACATGCTCTGTCCTGAGGTACTCACGCAGCTGTCACATTGAGGGGAGTCTGGTCCACCCAGTGCCACTCGCCCACCTTCTGTGCACTCAGACCAATGTAGTAATTGCTTCTTCTAGGTTTATTATTTTCTTGTATCCACGTAGAGAGGAAAACCTGGAAATCAGGCAGAATGCATGAGGTGCAGGGCTGAGCTGACAGGAGCCTCCATGGAGTGGGGCTGGTAGCAGAGGGGAGTCATGGTTGAAGGGACCCAAAGAAGCCATTCCTCACTCTACTGCAAGGGCAAAGAGGGACCCTGGAGTCCCCTTCAGGGCCTGGCACTTGCACCCCAGGGCTACCGTGTCATCTCTCTCAGCCCTGCACTTACCTGCTCTGCTTCTGTCTTGATCACCACCAGGTGAGAGCCCATCCTGGTGCAGTTCTCCCTGCTGTCGTTCCAGGACATATTATCTGTTGATATGTAGTAGCAGCTTTTTTGAAATAATTTCCATTCCTTTGGGCAGCACATCCAGCCATGCTCTGTAGGGAGATACCAGAGAGTATCAATGCCAACAATGAGAGGTGGTGGTCAGAGCAGGCATCCCTGTGCTCCATGGAGAATGATCAATTTTTTTTTCTGTAGGTCTTTTTTGTTTGTTTGTTTTTTCCTCATCTGAAGTGCTTGACCAAACAAGGATAATTCACGTTTCTTCAAATTATTGTCTAGCATGCTCTGTGAGCTTGTCCATGGCAAATCCATAGCAAGACTGGCAACATTCTCGGGTGTTGCCATGACAGAGCACATTATTTAGTTGATCTGGTTTAACTGCTTCTGTTTGTGTAATCATCCTAGAGCTTTTAGTCACGAGGAACAGGAAATATTGCTGCTGCTTCTAACTTGGGTTGCACTGTTATTCTTGCTCCATTTATAATGTTCCTTCTATATTCTATGCCTTTGGTTCTGTCAGTGTGCACACTCCCCCTGCCCTCCTGCAACACCATCCATCCTACCATCACCTTGTCCTTCCCTTAAACGTTTAAGCACTTCCTGATTCTCCTCTTCTGTTTCCTTGGGAGTCTCCCTCCCTTGCCTCTGCTGCTGCTTGCTGTCTGAGCAGACCCCAATGTTCACTGTCTAAGTTTCAAAGACCTCCTGCAACCTCCTCAGTACTCCTGACCTCTTCTCTGGGGTACTGCTGAGGCACAGAGCCACTCGGTAGCATTCTGCCGCAAGGTCCTCATCTCTCCATGGTGGTGCGAGAAGCGAATGACTGGAAAGAAGGAGAGGAAAAAAAGGCAAGTTTTCCACTTTCTCCCTTCTCTTACATCATCGCTGCCTTCAATACTACGCATCCGTTTCCTCACTAAGAGGTCTCAACCTCACCTCTGCTCTGGCTGTCTCTTAGAAAACAGTAATTGCAATCCTCCAAGGGAAGGAAACACACGTTTCTGCTCCCCTCGAACCTGCCTGCAAGGACTCTTTCCTAACTGGTTCACAAGATCCAGCCGGGATGACCTAGTCGACGAAGCCAGAGAATGGTACGACCTGCCCGAGCACTCCCTGGCGGCTGTGGCCAGGACGTGTGCTGCTAACAGACTGTCACTGCTCTGCTGGAAAGACCTCAGGGTAAACAGTGGGAGATTTGGGGGTTGAGTGTTTTGAGTGTTTATTTGAGTGTTGCAGTCAAATATGACAAAGTCAGATCAGAGAAGCCTGAGACCTGACAGAAAGCCCAAGCGACACTGGATTTCTAAGGATGGCCCCGCTTTGGGCAGCTGTTAGGTTGCAGACTTCTGGAAGTCTCTTCCCATCTAACTCTTTCTGTTGTTCTAAGAAACAGGGCATGTACAACAGAACCATCTGGCATCACCCTGCATTATTCCTAGCTCCTACATACCTGTTGATAAAGACACTTTCCTGGGGGGCCTGAAGGAGAAAATTTGTGCCATCTTGCAACTGTAGTCTAAACTACCCAATATTTAGGGTGTCAGAAAATATTTTGCTCCTAAAACATACCTTTCAAATATCTCCCTAAGCACAAATGGTGAGATTTGCACCCTTTCTCATGAGAAAATAATTCCAAAGTAAAAAACTCCCTCCTTGTTGGAATTTTTCCCCTTTTTGCATAGATTTCTCTGCTTTTCTCCCAGCATTGCCCACAAGCCTGTCTCCCCAGTTTTGGGTAATCAGCACGCACATAACTCACCAAGGAGAGTAATGATGAGTGCGATGCACACCAACAGGAGCAGCAGTGAGATCAGCCATGGGAGCCATGGTGGGTATTTCGGGGTATGATGCTCATGTTTCTTCTTCTCTGGAGGTGCTAAAGTAAAGGCGCCCACTAAACACAACAATACAGTCAACAGGCTGCCCAGAGAGGCTGTGGAGTCTCCTTCTCTGGAGATCTTCCAAACCCACCTGGATGCCACCCTGTGCCCCGTGCTCTAGGTCACTCTGCATGTGCAGGGGGGTTGGACTAGATGATCTCTAGAGGTCCCTTCCCACCTCAACCATTCTGTGATTCTATGATTATATGAACTCTGCTTCAGTCAGCCAACATACCAA
The DNA here is from genome assembly GCA_003342815.1 of Eudromia elegans. Lineage (NCBI taxonomy): Eukaryota > Metazoa > Chordata > Aves > Tinamiformes > Tinamidae > Eudromia > Eudromia elegans. Next base: position 835,620 of record PTEX01000211.1, read on the forward strand.
GGATGTACAACTCAAGAGAAAGTTGCCCTAAGAAACACAATTTCAGACTTGATGTGAAAGTTACATAGTTTGGGGGCAGAGCAAACTAGGTCTTCCTGGTCTCTCAAGAAAAATAGGTTCAGAAGCAACACCCACAGCCCCAGCCCTTTTGGTGAACCAGGAATGCCAATTGCTGCTGCTTGAGTTGGAGCCCTTCTCATGGCTCTAAAGACCAGCAGGAAACCACGTCTCTCCGAGCCAAGGGCTACCAAACACCACGTTACTCTTACTGTGTTACTTGAGACATTTTTGCAAGATTTTGTGTTGACTTCTCCCCAGAAAACATGTTGTATATCTAGTTATTTCCTATTTTTTTTTTTGGGCTTCCTGGATACAGAGAGGTAGATGAAATTTGCTTAAGGGCAAAGTCAAAAAAAAAAAGGTGAAAAGATATGATGGCCCAAGATCACTAGAAGATAAGAAATATAGTCGGCAACAAGGCCTTCTCAACTCTATTTTCCAAGACTTGCCATAGCAAAACTAAGCTGTGTTAGGCTGGGCACTAGACATGTGGGGAGAACAGAGGTTTACCCAGCCGACTACCCAAAGAACCACACTCAGATTCAGTCTCACAAAGACTGACTTTTGTCCAGAAACACACTGCTCATGCCTGTGAGCTTTCAGAGCAAGGAGGAGAATGGATCACAGGGAAAGAGAAGCAAACACTTAGTGGGAGACTGTTTTAGACAGCATTAGGGACACAAACTGAGGCAAACTGGAGTGGGAAGAGACAACAACAGCACTGACTGTAGGACAAAGTAAAGAAATTTTGAGAAGGACTGGGCTTGGACAGACCTCGTTCATAGTTCAGCTTGAAGCTCCCACATCAGCTAGGAGACACAAGTGCTTGCCAGTCATGCCTGAGGAGCTGCAAAACTTCTAGAAACAATACAATTTAGAGAAATTCCATGGCTGCTTCTCAAAGTGGTGGTGTCTCTGTGTGTGTGTGTGTTATGGATAGACAAAAAAAAATATGTATCATCTTTTGTTATTAAAAGCAAAAGCCATACATAGGTAAGACTCATTTTTACTGGTCAAATCATGTTTTTCCAGCAAGAACTTTGATTTTTAGTGAAAACAAGAACCTGGGTCATTCTACAGAACCCAACCACTTGCTTCAGACCGTAACTCTGACCAACTCACCCAGCTTTTTGAAGTCCTACATGTCCACAGATGGACTGCTCAGCCCGTGCCCAGTCACACCTCTGCATCCTGGTCTCACCAAACTACGAGGGCACAGGAATCACAGGCAGCATGAAGGCACTTCGCCGACATAACCGACATGAAATCGATCTTGGCATTCCCAGCAGGGCACTTTTCCCACGGAATGCTTCCCACATTTAGTCTGCATGTCCGGCACGATGATAACACATCAGACCTCACGAGCACATGGTAGTTATTCCGCCTGTAAATCTCTCATCTCTTTAGTGCGCAGGATCCAGCAGCAGGTGCTGTGCAGCCTATGTTTCTATCAGGGAGATGCTGGCTGGACATTCAGGGACCTCTTTCAGGCTTCAGCAGCGCCTGCCCCTCCTGCCACAGCCAGGTTGGTTCACAACCTGCTGCCTTCACCTCTCTCTCTTCCAAAGCCTGCCACTTTTGGTGTCTTTAGGATGTAACAGGAAGACAGTAAAAACGGGCAACTCCAGGTGAGCTTGGTCATTACCAACATGGAGTCAGCATGGCCAGAGTAACTGCTCTGAAGGGCAACAAGGCAACAGGGCAGGAAGCCTCCTTTAATCTTTCAATCATTTATCCTATCCTACAAGCATGTAATAAGGCTGTGAGAGACATTACCCCTATGTGAAATGGTACTCCTAAATACTTCACTGGCTTCAGCTCATGAGCTACAACCACTATAGGATGAGCACACACCCAAACCCATGGATGAGCTTGTCATCAGCACACACAGCTGCATCACGTATCTTTGGAACAGATCACGGGGAACACTGAACTACCATCGCTACCAGCTCATCGTGATGGAAATGTTGGCTGTAACTGTGCACCAGCTGATCTCAGTTCGTGAAAACTCCACCGGCACCTAGTCATGTGTACAGGCATGCTTTATTTCCATGACTCACACCTCAGAGCAGACAAGGAAGAAACACAAACTGATGTCTGCTCTGTGTGGGAGCTACGAGACCAAGGCAAAGATCTAGTGTAATAAGTCCTTTGCAGCAGTAAAGATACATAAAGATATGTATATGAACACTTTCAATCCTCTGGGCCCTGCACAACAGCAAGCTGGAAGCAGCAAGCCACAATTTGGGATCTAACATTTCTGTCATTGAATCATAGAACGATTAAGGTTGGAAGGGACCTCTGGAGGTGATCTAGTCCAACCCCCCTGCACATGCAAGGTAACCTAGAGTATGTGGCACAGAATGTGCTCCTCTTTGTGGGATAACGACTACAGTATGTACACTGATCAGTAAAGGCCTTAAATCTGCATAAAGGTTAGAAAAAAGCACCACTTTGTAACGATTTTAATAGAAATAACACGTTGTTGTTGGCACGTTAATTATTTTTCAAGACCAGTAAGCATCAATCACAGAACCAGATCTCCCTCCAAGTCTCAGATGATTCCTCTGACGTATTTATCAGGATGTTTTGTTCAAGCCCTTTCTTCTTTTTGACTTTAGCGTCTCTATTCTGCAAGAATGATTTCACAACCAAACTAAAGGCCACAGAACTGTTTCCACATCTAACGTCATCTCTCAATAGGGTGCAGATGCCTGCACCCTCTAATGTAAGGAGACACATTGGTTTCCCACTCCCAAATTCTCCAGAGGCAGGAATCTAGCCTCGCCGCTTGAGACCAAAGCAGCAGTAGGCAAATGTTGTGCTTATTTCCTGCCATTGGCCGCACTGGGGGGCTCTCTGCCTTTGTGACAGTGCAGATAATTTGTTATAAACCACAGTCTGCTTGTTTGTATTTGATACTTGTCAAAAAAAAAAAAAAAAAAAAGTCACTGTAACTCAAGATAAGACTAGAAAAATACACAAAGAAGGAGTTACTACCTCTGTCACGGCAGTGCCAAGTGCTACGACTCTACAGCACACTTCTTGTACCCTCTAACCTGTGCCATTCACCAGTACGGGTAAGGCAACCACGGGGAACCAGCTAGGGAAGGCAAAATCCTTTCCTTCCTGAATCTTTATCCGACTTGCTGCTTGTCTTCCCACTAGCCACCCTCATTCACGTCTCGACTCCCTACCACTAAGAGATTCCCATCCCTCCAAATGTTCTTTAATCCTCCCACTTGAAAACCCTGCTTAAGCAGTGGCAGACAACTCATCCGCCTCAGCACTTTGCCAAAACAGGCAGGAAACACAGCCCAAGAATGAGAAGTATCCATCCCTGTTGCTCAGCCCCGTTCTCCCCCGGCTCTCCTTTCCCTTAGCAGCCGGGCGTTCCTTACCTTCGACCTCTGCAGCCGGTGACGCGTTCTTGAATCTCACCTCAGCATAGGTGATTTCTGATGCCATTCAATCACAGGACGTCGATACCCGTTGGTTACGTAAAGTCAGGTCCCTGATTTCAGAGGAAGACACCAGCAAGTCACAAAGCCTCTTCCAACTGCTCTTGCATTCTTTGCCTGTGAAGAAAGGCAAACGGATGTTAGCAGTACTACAGACAACCAGAGAATTGCCGGGAGCTCAGAAGCACTCTGACCAGATACTGATTTCGTAGCCGAAGTAATCAGCCCCAGGACTGGAAGTTCCTGTGAGAGAGACGAGAAACAAGAACCCAGCAGCTGAAAAGGAAGTTGCACCCTCCTCCCCCAAAACACATCCCCAGTTTCTAGCTCATAGTTTTCCCTTTTGAGATTTTGTCTCTCCCTTTTTTTTTTTTCGTTTTTGTTGTCTTTTATTTTTAACCTCACTCTTTCACTTATTTTTATCTTTCTTTCTTTCTTTGTTACCATTGATTTTAGGTTTGCAGCAGCTATAGTCTTAACCTGCGTTGACCCTCCGCACAGCTTAATACAAGCACCATTCTCCCCTCATTTGTTTGTTGTGGTTAAGCTGCACTTGTTTGGTCAAGCACATGCCCTTTTCTCATCCTGGGAAATGAACCCCTGCTAGTAGCCAGCGTCAGGAGAAGTCTCAGACAAGTAACTTTCCCTGTGGAGGTGAGGCTGGGGAGCTCCGGCCTTAGGTAGAGGAAGAAATAAAAATCATGTTGGGCATACCCAGGGAGAAACAGAGAAATAAAATATGGCTTGAGGGGTTATTGGGAAGAGTTTTACAACCACGAGATCTCCATCACAGCCTGATTTACACGTTGCTTTCAGTGAGCCGGGCTCCGTTTTTGAGTCTGAACGGCTGAGGAAAGGAGTTTGCCTGCTCAGCTTGCTTGCTGAGCTAGGCTGCCTGGCAGGAAGCTCTTCAAAGCGGGCCGGGTTGGCACGACGGCCGGACACGCGGGGAGCTGGCACGTCGGGGAAAAGATGCGCGTGGCAGACGGTAAAGAGCAAACCGCAGTGCACAGAGCATCGGGAAGAGCTGCTCCTGGACAGAACAGGGTGCCTGCAGCGGTATGTCTTCACCGAGGAATACTCACTCCATCAGCCACTAGAAAATCATCATATCTCTTGTGTTGACTTCATGTTTTGAAATGTTTTTCTTAATCTGCGTACAGATTAGAGAGTGACTTAGCCCCACGTGCAACACGATGGCTGCAGGACAGGAGCCCAGTCTCCTGGAAGGTCGCAGGGGGCCTCCTTGGCTTTTCAAGCCCCGTGTTCCTCCTCCGTTTGTCACGAGGCTTGTCAGGACCTAAGTGTACTCTACTTACCTGTGTCCCCCGGGCAGGACCTAAGCGTTGCCTGTGTGGTTGCCGAAGCCTAGCTCTGCTCTGCAATTTCATGCTGAGATTTCTGCAAGAGCAGCCCTCTGCCTGGCCCACAGCCAAGGCGCAGCAGGCTCCGTCTTACAGAAGAGAGGTTTACTTCCTGGAAGGATTTTAGATTGACCAGCATAGAGAAAGAGGAACCACAAGCCACAGAGAGGGGAAGAATTAACTATGTAACCTCGTGGGCTTTTTCTTTCTTTCTTTCTTTCTTTTTTTTTTTTTTTTTTTTTTTTGCTTCTGAAACGCATCTGCAAGCACTGCTGATGCATCATCTGACACGTAAATTCACTCGCTGATTTTGTTAAAACACACTACCTCTCCCCCAGGCATCAGGAGGCGGCTCAGCTCTTCTCTCTCGGCCATCAACAGAGCTGCTGCTGGCGGTCAAGGTTCAGCTCTGACCCACACCTCCACAGAGCACAGCACGTGGCACCGTGCGACGGCGCTGAGGCAATGCTCCCGATGCCTTTGGCTTTGATCGGCACCGCGGCCAAGTAACGGGGTGGGCACTGGAACAGAAGCAAGCCCGGCAGGTGGTCGCAGAAATGGAAAAAAACAAAAAGCAACAGACAAAAAGTTAAACCTGCTCCCTGCCGAGCACCGAAGCCTAATCCCGATCCACTTCGCTAACAAACGACCCTTGCGAGCTCTGTTTCCTAGCACTTGCCCTGCAGTTCCTCCATTCCTCCCTCCACGTTTATTCTGCCCACCCAGCGCAGCGAATCCAGGCTCTCCCACGATACTTCTGCTCCCTCACCTATGTCTCTCTACCCGGTCCCACTCGGATGCTTCCAGACACCCGCCACGCTCACGGCTCCTGTTTACCTTGCAATCAACCCCCAGCGTCTCAGGACTCTCCAGTGGGCTCGGCACGGCCTTTCCGAGTCCCCTCCTGGCTGAGGCTGCTGCCTTTTCCTGGTCATTCTGGAGCTATTTAAGCACCAGTGCCCAGGCAGAGAGCAGCGGAGACACTAACTTTCTTTCTCCCCTGACTAACCCCAGCTTCTACCTCCCGGTGAAGTTTCAGCAGGGTAATATCTGCGGGTATTTTACCTCACAGCCAGTTTCACTGCATTTTGCAAACGGGTCCACGTAGCTACAGGGAAGCGCACTAATTGATTTGAAAAACGATGGTGAGCCAATTGGGTTAAAATGGAATTTACTGAGAAAAGAGGCCTTGTGTCCTAGAGCTGTGACCTCACATATCCAAAAAAAGAAAAAAAAACCCTCTTGAGGGAAGTTGAGCGCAGCTCTACAGGAAGCTGCAGGGAAATGAGATGTTTGTTAGAAGGCAGAAAGGAGAAGCGCACCTGAGGGAACTCAGTCCCTGCAGGTGCTTGCACATGAGCATCGTATTGACGGCCCCAAGCCGGTGCCTAGCACCTCTTTAGCAGATTTGAGACCAGGCAAAAGCTGGAAGCTGGTGAGGCCAAAATGTAAAACTGAAGGGATGACCAGTATCCGTCTGTCAATAAGCTGACCTTGCATTGAAAGAGCGAAATTGAAAGGCTCGTGAGCTCCTTTAGCCCCCAAAACACAATGCAAAAAAAGAGCCTCAGAAACAACTTTCTGAAGCCATCAGAACCAATTTTTAAATCTTTTTCCATGCATAGTGAAAGCAGAAGCCTTTTTGCGGGTTTTGAGGACAACTGAACACTGGGGGGGGGGGGAAAAAAGGGGCAGTCAGAAGAGAGACATTGAAACAGAGCCGGGCAGTGAGGCTGTTCCTCGAGCGCTGCGGCGGGGTCCAGCTGGTGCCGAGGGGTCCGGCAGGCAGTGCCTACGGGTGTGCAGGGAAGCAGCCCAGGCCCTGCGCGCACGGGGCTCCCGACCGCGGCCGGAGCTGCAGGGAGAAGGGAGCTCCTCCGGGAGGCGGCACACTCCGCCGACCACTGTACAAACTGAGCGCAGCGAGGCGGCACTAGGAGACCTAGGAGGGAAGGGAGCTGGGAAAGCTCAGAGGCAACGGAATTAGAGCATCCCCTAGTGAAGGGAAAAGCGGGGAAGAACTGAAGGGAGGGGAAGCAAAGGGAGGTATTAGTGAAAATTATCTCTGGCAGGTGGCAGCCCTCAGCATAGGCAGGCCTCAGCACCAGCACTGTCTGCTGACGAGAGCCACCCAAGGGCTACCCCGTAGCATTTCGACCAAGTCCAACAGCTCTCCTCACCGTATAGCCATGGTCCCGAGGAGGACATAGCGGAGGGAAAGGAGCCTAGAAAATATGAGAAATAGAAGTTCAAGCAGAAGGGAGCATGCCCAAAAGCCAGCTGTGCTAAGAGGGGTCAAATTTGGTTGCCTTTGCAAGGGGAAAAAGACACAAGTTCTGTGATGAGGGGCTCCTAAAATCCCTCAAGCAGAGGCCGTTTTGGAACAAGAGAAGGAAGAACAATATCCAGAGAACCTTCAAACAGGCAAGAACCCCTCAAGAATCCCTAATCCTCTTCTTTCCACAAACTCTTAACCTGAGGCTGCTTTCTTGGAGGGGGGATGATACACTTTTCCCCCCCTAATTATCCAGCCATCCAATCAAAGCCAACAGAGGTCACAGCCACACTCATTATCCCCCAGCTGCTCTGTGGCACTTACGGAGAACATCACGTTTCACCTCCTTCCTCTTCTGGGACTGAGCCACAAATCTCAAGGCCAGAAATTGCTGGAGATTACCTACAGATCACACTGTAGCTGCTTGCCATAGCTCCACCGCATCTGAATCCGAGACCTGGGCCAAATCTAAGCCCGGGGTTGCCAAACCCCGTGAGCCGTTCTGAAGGCAGGAGCGTGAGGCCCGTGGCCTTAGGGAGCGCACAGCATCTGTGCACAAGGCCCACAAACGTGCTGATTCTGCCTTCACACAGAGACAGTCCTTCATATCTGCTCATCAGTATCTTCCCAAAGATTGTATAAAACTTAAATTTACCTTAAAATACCCCTGACCCCAGGGGATAACAGCTTTGCTCCTAGACCTGAAGGAAAAGCTATTTTTTCCTAGAATGCAACAGATGCTAGAATATTTACACACATTTGACAAGAGGGTTCCTGAAACACAGTGTTTACTGGTGCCTTCTCACCTTGCACCGGGCTGCACAACTTCTGGTGTGCTTCCAAGACAACGTCATGCAGATCTCGGCTGTGCTCATCGGGGAAGCCCGAGCACGTGGGAATGTGCAAGAAGAAGGGGCTTTAGGTAGACTCCACCAAACCAAGGGCGCCAGTGTGCCACAGCCCGAGCACATTCTCCATCTCCTGGGAGCTTGGCCTCCTGCCTTGCGCCGGCTCTCCGCTCCCCCTGCCACGCCGGGCGGGCAGACCTTGCTGCTCCCTGACACGGAGCCCACGCAGCTGACCTCGCTTCTCTCTGCAGCCAGCACGGGCCACTTCCCATCTACAGGGGCTGCAGGAACCACTTCTGACCAACCTCCAGACTGTAGACACCACCCACGTCCAACACGCTAAACAGTGAGCGGGGCAACTTCAAGGTCCCCCATGTGCTAATTTTATCTCTGCACCTACAGCCAAACCTGGTCCCACGGGTGGGGTAGTTTTGTGTTTGTTTGAAACACTGGGAAGAGCCTTAGGCCATCTGTATCTCCTTCTTCCAGGCTTTGCGTAGGGCAGGCGCAATCTCCATCTGTCCTAAAGCTGCTCTTGTCCCGACTGCAGGTCACGATGCAGGACAAGTCACCTATGGGGGGCTTCCTGGAGACTTAACCTTCAATCTGCAGAGATGCCAAAGCAACAACAACTTGACAACGTAGAAGAGTTACAGCATTCTTTTCCCCAACATTACTTGTTTAATTACCATTTTTTGCACCAGTACATCTTATGATTTTTGCACCAGTACATCTTATGCTTTATATACATATATTTTTTATTTTTTACTTCTTCAACTATTCAAATACATAGTATATTATCTCCAGAATACTAATTAAGACAGAACACAGAATAAGAGGCTCCTGGTTGGTTGCTAATTGGTGTTATGAACTTCCTTGGTTTGGGGAAATGATATGTACTTGAAATGACGTGACCTGACAGTGACGCATGAAAAAGCAAGACAGGCAGCAGAGCCCATGGCTTAGCCTAAAGAACGCAAGGGAGGAGAATGGACAGCTAGCAGATTACAAACTCAAGAGGCTGGGAGCTGATTCACAGCCAGACACGGCAGTGACTGGTGCGGGCAGGAAGCTGGGGGAACACCAAAAGAGACACGGGTATTAAGTGATTGAAAATACATCCAAGAACAGTCTGGTCTCCACTTCAAGTGGAGCTGCAGCAGCTTCAGAGCTCTATAAAAACAAAAAAAACCCAACTTAAGTTTCCCAGAGGAATGGTGTAAGCAAAACTTTGTCTCCAAAATGCCCTCAGTGTAGTATGAAGACGGAAAGAGATTTGCAAGTACAAGGTGTAAATTGGTAACTACTCTATCCTTGAGCCTCATCATGAAATTTTAGCCCCAGAGGGCAAAATTACACTCTGCAAAGGTTCTGTACAGTTTATTCCAGTTACAAAAGTATTACTGCTGGTTGAGTGTTCAAAATAAGAAGCTGTCCAGTGAAGTACAAAGCTCTGGCGTTCTATGAAGCGGGTCAGAGCTACAGGGAGGTCACTGAGACCATCTCAGCTACTAGTGTTTTTGCTAATCAGCTAGCATGGTAGGGCTTGTGCTTTCTAGCCTACTCTGGAGTGTTGTCTATGTAACCAGCAGTCTCACACCTCACCTCACATCCATAGCTCCTACAGGTGGGCTGCTAAGGGAGCCTAAGGAATCACTCACAAATGGAATAGGAGAGAATAAGGCCTTTCTGCCTCAGACTTTCTAACTCTCTAAAACACACAGGAAAATAGAATGACCTTCAGGACACCTTAAAAAAAAAAAGTTTCAACATCAGATCACACTTCAATAAACTTAGCCTCAGAAGGCTAAGAAGGAAACCACATTAAGGAAACCAGGTGGGAAAACGCAGCTGCCACAGCTCTCCAGCTTGGCCCTCCTACACATTTCTTGTCCAAATGATGAGTGTAAGGTGTCAGGGGACTGTCCCTTCACTAGAAAATATCTCATTTTCCCATGGTGGTTCTTATAGCTGTAGCAGTGCAAATTCACAATGTGTTCTGCCGGACAAACACAAAGACAGGGCTCAGGAGAGCGATGCAGGAACACGAAATGCTGAGAGAGTCACCTGGTTATCACCTAGTTTAACTAACTACTAAATTATAGAAAAGCTTCTCTCTCTTCTGTTTGCTTGCTTTAAAACTATTTTAAATAGCCCAATGACATGAGCACCTTTGCATGGCAGGGGGGTGAAGGTGAAATGATAATGAGAGAATTTCCTCCAATGAACCTACAGGTCAAACAAGGAGCTTCACGATGGTGTGCCCATTTGGAGCCACCACCCAGTGGCAGCAGCAGGTCTACTTAGTGTCCTGCATGCTCTTCCCACGAGAAACCATGCTACCAAGAATTGCAGCAAACAGAGGAAGATTAGTGTGAGCACGGGGAGGTTCACTCCTCACCAAACAGGGTTTGGTGTTCAGACCTAGCAGAGAGATAGACAAAACCCATCTCCTTGCAGCTTCCATTTGTGAGTCACAGTCAATCACAGGGGCGCTCAGCACTACAGGCCAAGCTGCATAGACTCTAGTCACTGCCAAAAGCAGCCACAAAAAGCAACAGGCCATACCCAGGGAAATATTAGAGGAAAAGGAACCCACATGCATCTACTCAGCCTACTCCTGTATGAGCCTTCCTCAGGATTCTTGCTTTCCCTGTATGAAAACATGGGGGGGAAAAAGAGCTAGAATGTACCATGTAACAGCCAGGTGGGTAGAAGAGACGAGGCTACCTCTCTTTCTTGCCCACCACACAAGGATTCAGCATGTTCTCTTGAGGTTTCAGTGTGGGATTAAATTAGTACATTTTGACTGCAGTGAAGATCTATTTTAAAAGGAGGGATTGTCCCGACTTGTTTTTGATTGATGACTAAAGAGTTTTGTATCCCCCTCTGATCCCATTTGGTGTTTCTGGAGCCTCTTGGTCATCAGTTTGTTCCATTCCACCACTTTGACCATTCAGAACTGGACCCAGTTGGACTGCTGAGGAGCCTGATTAGGAACAGCACTGAAAGAAAGAGAGAAAGAAAAGACGATCAAAGAAGCAGATCTAATATCAAGCACCAGAAGAGCCGTGGGCTATGAAATCTTTCTCCAGACTCTGTCCTTAGTGTGTGCTATTTCCTTCATCACAGTTTACCTGGATGCAGTGCTGAAGTCTCCCCAGAGGTCTGCAGTAGCTGGTGCCTTTGATGCAGGTACAGGTGTGCCCAAGTCTAACAGAATATCTAAGGCAGGGGAAAGAAAAAAAAAAAAAAGGGAAAAAACTTGCCAAGAGTAATCAAGAAGACAAAGAAAAATCCTACAGAGATTTAAATTGTCACCATACACAACCTTTCCTCACTAGTATGCTCACTGGCACAGCATCTTTAAACAGACTCCAGCTCCCTCTTCAGAAGGAGCAAGGTTAAGTGTTTAAGAACTATGTTTGTAGTAACAACTCCTTCCATAAATGTGCACTCAACCTCCAGCATCATTTTCAAGAACTAGTCAGTCCCTGTCCATCACACCAACTAAGATATTACCCCTCCTAGCAGGCATAAGGTTCAGCCCCAGCACTACTGGGCCCAGGCATCACAGCAGTTGCCAAATAACCATCGTTAGCAGTATAAGTCACACAGTGGAGCCCAGCTCTAAGCGGAAGGCTGAGGTTTCTTTTCACTCAGATCTGTTTATGTTACTGCTAAAGTCTCTGCCTTCTTTCTACACATCTACAGGATCACACTGCACCTAGAAAGCTGCAGCAAGGTCTCCAACTTATGCCCAGTCTTGCTTTGCGCCTCCTTCTATACTTTGCATACACTTTCTAGTGTAAAGAGCAAAACAGAAACAGTATAAAGTTGTCTGTTTCCCTATAGCAAACTTGTCAAGAAGTGCATTCTCCTGTATGTCTCAACAACTACAGGCTCATTTACTCCCATGGAAAGCAAATGACACAGCAGTGCTTTTCAGGATGCCTCATACAGCTCTGCCAGCACCCATCAAATAAACACAAGGTCAGAAAATCTGAGCATTTAAGTTGTACATCTAATCCGCTTCCCTCTCCTTCCTCTCTCCCCAGGTCATTTTGCTTAAGTCACTTGCTTTTCCCTTCTGCAAGCATAGGGATTAAAATATGAGCGCCCCGGAGCGGCCCGAGTGCTCCGCGGTGACGATTACCTGCGCTGCTCGCGCTGCTGGGCTTCTGCGCGGGCGGTGGCGTGATGTGGTTGACAGCAGCTGAGGAGGAAGGGGAGGGGACAGGAGGGACTGCAATTTTGCCTCCTGGTGGGGGTGGGAGCAGGCTTAGCCCTCCTGAGCCAGATGTGCGGGGCTTGGCTGCCCCTCCTTTCTTGGTAGCCATGTTCTGCACAAAGAAACAGGGACAATTGAGGAAGGATCTCAACTGGCAGATCCAAAGAGCAAGGCCAGGTCTGCCAGACTCCTTACCCCAATGTTCAGTTTGATGGTCTGTCCTTCCTTGAATCCTAAATCTAGTTTTGGACGTGTGTCAGCTTCTTGGGATTCCTTGGAGATCTCCGTCTCTTGCTTCACCCACCTAAAAGGAAAACAGACAAACATAAGACCCTTAAAAAAAAAAAAAAAAAAAAGCAACCCTCCTCCCGCCTGCCAAAAGGCTAGCTACCTCACTGCTCCCAGTACAGCACAGCAGAAAGCTGTGCAGACCCTACTGCCCCAAGCAAATGTCCAACCCCACACCTGTAGCAGCACATAACCCAAGCTTTCAACTCAGAGATCTGACCCTAGCAGACCTTCAGTCCATGGTGTGGCCAACAGCACACTCAGGTGCCCCTGGTGGAGTCACAATCAGGCTTCAAGGCTATCCCAAAAAACCCTTTTCTAAATGAACACGCACAGCTGCCCATTGCATTCCAGGGGCGAGAGGAAAAGCAGTAGCTCAGGAAGCACAACTCACTTGAAATGATCCTGCAAGGAGACATTGAAGTCAAACGCATCACCTCGATCCGCGAAGCCAATGCCAATGAAAGCGCTTCGCCCTAACAGGGAGACGGAAGGAGTCATTGAAAATATGTTACATAGTTCATTCACTCCCAAATCCTTGTGCTTCTCCTGCACCTCCCAGTGCTACCTCCCTTGACAGCTCTGGTCAACAGCAGCTGGTCAAGGCAGGCAGACAGCATTGCGCTGCTCCGCGTCTGTGGGATGCGCCCTTCGTGCCACGCAGCCCTCCCCAGAACTAAACCCTCCTCCTCAGGCCCTGGGCTCCGTGCACTCTCTTCCATCAGCCCTGCCCTCCCACTCCTTCAGGCACGCTCTCTGACCTTTCCAGCACGCGCATCATCATCTCAAGCCACCTGCACGCACTCGGTTTCTGTAGGGTAGCTTTCTTCCACCCTCAGCACTTGGACCATCCAAGTCCCCTGGACTCACCAGTCCCATTCTGAATCCGAATGACAAAATAGCGGCTGGAATCTGTCACAGTCTCCACTGCAATGCCAGGGTATTGGTCTATGGGAGCCTGAGCAAAAAGTTCCCCTGCAGACAAAGAATGAGGTGTTAATGAAAGCAGCCTCTTTCTAACACATGCTTTGATGTTTTTCTAAAACGTTGTTGCTGCTGCCATGCACCGTTTCCAGTTGACTTGAAAGCACAGGCTCATAAGCAGCAATAACATTCACAGTGTCGACCAGCCACAACCATTCCCTTACCTGAAACTTTATCCTCCAGTTTTATGTATGCAGTTTTGCCTTTGGAGGTCACGCGGAGCCGCCCCGTCCAATCTGGATGGTCCAGCTTCCAGTCAGAAGCCCTGGAAAGAAGAGCAACTGTTCACAGATAGAACCTCAAAACATTTACATTTCTGCCCAAATTGCTCAGCTAAAGCCTCTGCTCCCGAACCTCCATCACATACAGCTGCCTTATTCCACTTCTCTCTCCCTGTGAAGCAGGGGAGTCTGCTCCTCTCCACCATAGGGACAGCTCCTCACTGAGGGTCTCAGCTCCTCTCTACTGCTACCAGCATACACGGGAGACTCAGAATGGCCTCTCTTTCCCTTGGATAAAGGAAAATAGATACAGTCTATAGAACATAAAATCCCTGACTTTACCTTTACAAACCCACAGACGAGCAGAGACTGACGCCCTAGAGCTCAGCTGGAACAGCTGGCCTAAAAGGGACTAATGAGCAACTTGGGAGCCTCAGGAAGGCCCAAAACAATTACAGCATGCTGAAAAAGGCTTCATTATTTAACCCCATTGCTGTAAAATGTATCAAGTATCTATGAAACTAGAGGCAGTTGCTCACGCTCAGCAAGATGCTGCACACACGAGCACACAAGTCACCTTATTTGGCCCATGAGCTTCTTTGCTAGGAAACGTTGCAGGGCACGGGGTGGGGGTCAATCCTACACGACCCTACAGGTGAAACCACACATGTGTGCCCAGGATCCACAGGGGGAGCAGCAACGTTCCAGCCGGCACGACCGGCACCATCGCCCGCCGTCGCGGAGCATCGGCCCATCTCTCCAAGGGCAGCTCGCACGGGCGCATTCCGCCGGCTCCGGATAAGGACGCAGGCGGCCTTTCTAACTGCTGCCCCGAGGCGTTTTTATCTTTAGGAGCCACCACCATCGCCAACTCTTCGCTTCCACCCCAACCTCACACCAAGCGCCGGCGGGCCGAGCTTGCCCGCTCACCACGGCACACCAGAGCGGTGCCTCGGCGGGCAGAGCTGCCCTAAGCGAGGGCAGGAGTCAGACCGGACAGCGGACGCCCGGCACGCGGTTTCCACAGCGGTGCCCGCGCGGGGCCGGCTCGCCGGTCCCCGTTCCCCACGGGAGCTCTCGGCTGCAGGCGCAGAGGTGACACGGAGCCGTGGGAAGCACGGCGCCCGCGCTGCTCACGCACCCCAGGGCCGGCCCGGCTCGCGGATGACCCGCAGGGGACGGGCGGCTCGGCGGGCACCAGGGACAAGTCTCCCCTCCCTCCCAAACCTCTGCCGACCCGCGCGGGAGGGACGAGGGGGCAGCTCTGCGGGAGCAGCTCTGCGGGAGCGCCCGAGCCGGCGCACACGGCGGCGGCTGCGAAATACACCGACCACCGGAGAGAGCCGCTAGGGCGCGACTCAGAGGACAGACCCGCGGGGTAAAAGGGGCCGTTTTGGGGGACTGGCCCCCTGCCTCGACGCAGGCTGCAAACCCCGCCGAGCGCGGGGCACCCGGGGCCACCCGCGGCGCCGGCGCCATGTCAGGGCGCAGCGGAGCCCCCCGCCCGGCCCCGCTACCTGTATCCGCGGTTGGAGGTGCGCGGCGGGATGCGGTACACGTTGACATCGGGCTTCACGCAGAGAACCGACTCATACTCCAGCTCGGCCGCGGCCGCCGCCATCTCAGAGGGATCTGCCCCAAGCGCCCCAGCAGGCAGCGGCGGGCGGGGAGCCTAATAACAGGGGGCGCTTCCGACCGCCATGTTTGCTGAGGGCAGACGTTGTCGAGGGAGGGCGGGCGTAGCCATGTTGCAACGAGGCCACGCCAGCAGCGTGGCGGAAGGCACCGAGGATCCGGGCAGCAAGGCGCTGCGGCGGGGCGGGGGGAGGTGGCCATGTTAGATCCGCGTCTGACAAAGCAATATGGCGGGCGCCATCTTGGATCTTGGCAGTTTCCACAGAGGCTTGGCGTCGCCATATTTGATTCGGGCCGATGAAGCCGCGTCAGGCGCCATGTCGACTGCTGGCGCCTCTCTTTTCGCTGGGAAGCCGGAGGGGCGCGGGAGAGCCGCCATGTTGGAAGTGGGCAGAGTGAGGCCGGCGGCCGCCGCGGGGGCCGCCTGCGCTGGCCCGTGTGCTAATGGCGCCGGTGGGGCCGTAGGGCGGGAGCTGCGCCCTCCTGGGCCGACCGCAGTGTCTGAGCAGCCGGGGCGGCCCCTCAGGCACCGGGCGGCCCCGGGAAGGGTGAGGGCTGCTGCTTCCCGCATGCCCACGCAGGACCAGAGTGACACCAAGCAGAAGCTGGGGACACGCACTGTGAAAGCGCAGGCCCCGCCGAAGCGCGGTTGAGTTCCGGGATGGCGTGTTTGTTCATTTATTTATTTATTGAAGCTCTCTGGATGCTCTGAGTACAGGCTCAGGTGCTTTGCTTGCTTTCCTGAGTGCTTTTTGTTTTGTTGTTTCTTTTAGGTAAAAAGGTTGGAATTTACAGAAAAATAAAGTATTTCCGTGTAGTGGTTGTGGGAGGAGGAGGCCTTTGGTGAAATGCCAAAGTAAAGAGGAAGTGCAGCACAAGCCGCTGTAACTTTTCCAGACAGAACTGATGAAAGTACGTGTTAAATAAATGGTGATTTCAGATATACGACTCTCCAGAAATGTGGCTAATGCAAGTATATAAACGCCAGTTTACTTACAAAATATAATAGGATAAATGCTAGTCGCATTTACACTGCAATTTTGTAAGAGTCTGCCTGAAGCTGGGTCTGCCTGAAGCTGGGTCTGAAGTCTGCTGTGGTGCCGTTGGTTATCTATCTAAATTGTGCTCTAAACTCTGGCCTGGAAGACTGACAAAAAAAAGGGATAAGAGCAGTTACGGATAAATTCATCCCTGTCCACCCATCCGGGGACAGACGTAACACACGTTAATTGTGCCGAGAATTCGAGCAATGCACCAAACGCTGAGGCAGCTTGGTTTATTGCAGAGGGTAAAGCAAAGTGAACGAAGCAGCGCCGAGCTGGGAGGTGATTTTGATTTTCTGCTGTGGTATAGCATTAGATAATGCTTTGAGAGCTGAAACTTTACTTGAAGATTTGTTGCCATTTTCATTCCAGAGAGAAATGGAACCGGATGCTGACAGAGCTCTGCCATAGAATGCTATGAAAATACTCCACTTCAAAACAGGCGGTGTTTCTGCCAGGCCAAAGGTGCAGGTAGCTCAGCAACGTGTCCCCGCAGTGCCCGGGGCAGAGAGTCCTCAAAACACAGGGAGTTAGTGCTGCTGGTTCCATAGAAGAGGTAAGCGAAGTCCAGCAGACGGGGAAAAAAAAAAAAAAGAAAAAAAAGGAAGTCTTGTTTTAGTCATTGAGTCATTAAAACCAGCCAAACAGAATTGTGGTGATTTAACCCATCTAAATGTAAGTTGCCTAGTGCCTAGTTTTTCAGTGGTGTGGGCAGCTGTTTGAATAGGTACAGAGTACAGAGAGTACGTGTGATTGGCGTGAGCCGTAGACCTGCATTTCTATGGAATTCCGTGGATGCACGGCTTCCCTTTCCCTTCCCAGCACGCCAGCTTGCTCTGCCTCCCCGCTCGGAGGGAGGGGCTGGCGCGCAGGGTTTGCTGTTCTGGCGGATGGGACCGCGGTGCTCCGGGGAGCCGGCGCCTCGCCGGGCTCCGTGGGCGAAGCGAGTGCTCCCCTGCCAGGCCGCGCGCTGGGGCGGGCAGGGACCCGGCTGCCTGCACGGAGACGCTGGAAACCCCGTGGGGCAGCCGGGCGAGAGCCGAGATGGACGCCTGGAGCCGGTACTTGCTGCAGGCGGGAGCCGCAGCGCAGGCGAAGGCTCTGCCTCCTGCTCGCGGTGCGCCAGGGCTGTGTTGCTTGCCAGGCTGCGGGAATAGAAGGCAAGGTGAGAGAAAGCACGGTTCTGATGCTGAGCTGAAGCTAAAAGAAAGGAACAGGAGGAACGCTTTGGTAGCAAAGTTCCTTAAAGGAACATCTGAAACAGCATAGAATTGCCCTTTCCTCGTATGAGCAGAGGCTGAGAGAACTGGGACTGTTTAGCCTGCAAGAAAAAGGAAAAAAAAAAAAAAAAAAAAGAAGTGAGACGGGATCTTATCTATATATATAAAAATATCTGAAGGAAGGATATAGAGAGGATGTGGCTAGGTTCTTCTCTGTGCTGCCCAGTGGCAAGGAAAGAGGCAAAGGGCACACACTGAAACCTGAGAAGTTCTGTCTGAATCTAAGAAAAAGTGTTTTTTACTGTGAGAGTGACTGAGCACTGCAACATGATGCCCAGAGAGGCTGTGGAGTCTCCATTCTTGAGGATATTCAAAAGTATCTGGACAGTCACAGAATCACAGGATGGTTGAGGTTGGAAGGGACCTCTAGAGGTCATCTAGTCCAACCCCCCCCTGCACACGCAGGGTCCCTTAGAGCACGGGGCACAGGGTGATGTCCAGGCGGGTTTTGAAGATCTCCAGAGAAGGAGACTCCACCACCTCTCTGGGCAGCCTGTGCCAGGGCTCTGTCACCCTCACCGTTAAGAAATTCTTCCTCAAGTTCCTGTGGAACTTCTGGTGCCTCAATTTGTGGCCATTTCCCCTAGTTCTATCACTGGCCACCACTGAGAAGAGGCCAGCCCCCTCCTCCTCACTCCCTGTCTTGAGATATTTATATACATTGATCAGATCCCCTCTCAGTCTTCTAACTGTCACCTTCACTGTTAAGAATTTTTTCCCTAAGTTCCCGTGAAACTTCTGGTTATTCAGGTTGTGGCCGTTTCCTCTAGTCCTATCGCTGGCCACCACTGAGAAGAGGCTGGCCCCATCCTCCTCACTCCCTCTCATAAGGTACTGATAGACACTGATCAGGTCCCCTCTCGACCTTCTCTTCTTCAGGCTGAACAGGCCCAGCTCCTGGACAACATGCTCTAGTTGATCCTCCTTGAATAGGGGAGTTGGCCTAGGTCATCTCTAGAGGTTCCTTCCAGCCTCAACCTTTCTGTGATCTATGGGTCGCCTGATACTGATCTAGGCAGAAGAATCACTTGAGTGTTTGCTTTGATTTGATTGAATTTAAGGAAAAAATAATGCATTGTCCAACAATGTGCATGAAGCCTATAACAGATGGATAAAACATAAGGAGTTTTCTCTCTGTGCATAAAAGACACAAGGGAAACTGGTCTTGTGAAGTGAATCACTTAAAGGTCAATCTTGAGACAAACATTTACAGAGAACAGTCCAAATCCTATTTCCTACAATGTCTCTTCATTGAAAATTCTGACCCAAACTGTCGTCCAGTGATGAGAATCTTCTCTTGTGAAGAGCTGCTTTTCATTCTGTGTGATCTGTATGTGTGTCGTTCTTGCTGGCTTGTTCCCTTCTTCATGTACAGAAGGTTTGTGCCCTACCTGACCTTACCCAGCAGTATGCAAGAAAGGTCTTGGATCATCCAGGGGATTTTCTGAAGAAGGGAATCTGAGGAATATCGATGAAGTGCAACCTTGCTGATACCTGGTGTGAATGCAGCAGCAGCCTGTTAGTCCCTGTGAAACCACGTGCACGCTGGAGATGATGGAAATAAGCACATGGTAAAGACGGCCCGTGAAGCAGCTATGCTTTCTGGAGACGCAGTTATGCTATAGCTGAGCTTTATGGGGAATGGTTTGGACAGCTTAGGAAGATGAGCTTGGTGTATACTCAATGAACTTGCAGTGTCTAGGAAAAATCGTAGCTGCCTGGTAGCTCCACCTGCTCAGAATAAACAGGGAGTCTTAAAGGGTCTTCAGAACTTTGCAGAACTGAAGAAGAAGCAGTAAAAATATGAAAAGAAAGTGGAGTTCTCAATTCTTGCCAACCTGTCCTGCTTTCCCTTGAGGGAGGGAGGCGTTTGTAAGTATACTAATCACATTTGTAGAAATGCCATTGCATATGGATGTAACTATTTAGTAACTGGTAGGCTCGTACTAACAAACCTGAAATCACAATATAAATGACAAGTGGCATTTAGTGTTGTAGATGTTTTTTTTTTGTGGCCAGATGAATCTATAGGTCAAGATAAATTACACGATTAATTAGAGTCCTTCTAGGCTAATCCAGCCAGCTTATCATGTGAGGAAGAGAGAGACCTAGAAAAGAAGAGTGTGGTATGGTGTTTTGGGGTTACCATCACAGGTGTAAATCAAAGATCTGGCCTCACCTGATCCAAGTAAGTGTTTTCTGAAAGTTATAGCATGTCTTCTCCCCAGCTTGCTCCATCTCCTTGAAGTGCACAAGTGTCTGCTTCCCTTGGCCCTTCATGCTGAGGTGCAAAACACCTTGTTGCTCAAACTGGTTACGAGGTTCAGGTGTCCTGGAAACCTGTACAGAGAGGCACCTCGTCATCTTACCACTGTCCAGAGTGAGCTGGATGGATTAGGTAAAGTGTTTGCTGAAGTTAAAGTGTTTGCTCTGTCCAGGCTGCTGCAGGGGAGAGTTTTCGACTGAGGGAATTGGAGCCAGCTCAGCGATGAAAAACACCTTCTTGCAAGGGAGAGTTTGGCTAGGTCTATCCAATGCCATGATGATGAAGAGGCTGGAAGGATGACCATAACAGTATCCTTTAATTAACTGGAGAATTCACCATCTCCTCAGCTCACTGCTCGGTCCAGGCCCAAGGAGTCCCCAGGAAAGGCAGCTGAGAATAAGAGGCAGCAGAGGGACTGTCCTGGCAGAGCTGACAACTCGTCACTCTTTGGGGAGCGGCCCAGGCCTGTCCTGCCTTCCTGTCTAGTGGTTTCGTTTTTGAGCCAGTTTTCATATGTTTCACAGAACAGATGACATGCTCGTGAGCAGAACTTCTCTCAGGCCTGATGACTTGTCAATAGCAAAACCAAAATCCTGAGTCTGATTCGTTTAAGTCCAGGCTTTACCATTTCTCCAGATTTCCCAATTTAGGGGAGAAAAAAACTCCCTAATGTTAGATACTTGAGTACTTTAGATGTCATCTTTTACAGTCATGCTGTTTTTCTTGTGTTATCAGCATTTCAATTAACCACTTCTTTTTTTAATCCATTAAGTTCCTTTAAAAAAAAAAAAAAAAACAACCCACAACTTCCTCAAAAATGTCACAGGTCAGACTAAAATCCACTTGAGACTTCCAGTAATGGCTTGTTGGGTAAAGTGTTTGCGTATTGCTGAGCTAAGCAATTTCAAGTAGGAGCAGAATCTGATCTGTATTGATAAGAATCCAGAACGACAAGAGATCGGATTAGCTGGGTGAA
This sequence comes from Eudromia elegans, assembly GCA_003342815.1. Taxonomy (NCBI): domain Eukaryota; kingdom Metazoa; phylum Chordata; class Aves; order Tinamiformes; family Tinamidae; genus Eudromia; species Eudromia elegans. Next base: position 856,552 of record PTEX01000211.1, read on the forward strand.
TGTGCCGAGCTGACAGAGCAGGAGGAGGCAACAGGCCAGGTAATGTGGCCGGGTTTGAATTTATGAGCTGTATCAGGCAGTGGCCAGTGTTATGCCAACAGAGAAATGATCGAGTGCCTCAGTCTGGGGTTGTCCTATGGAAACCTTTTTTTAAAGTGTGTTTTGTGCCTGTCAGTCCCTTGCTTCCTGTTATTGCCTAACTCCAGAGCCTGCCGTATTTTGACAGTGTTAGGACAACTTTTGTTATTGTTATTGTTGTTGGTTTTGGTTTTTTCCTTCCTTTTTCTAGCAGATTATATCTATAATTTGAGATAGGAATCAGTTTAAACCCTCCTGGCAGGGCCCAAGAACATGAACAGCACACCCATGCCCATAGCGGCAAAAAACAGTTCCTAAAACTTCGTGACGTTTCTTTTTTCAGCCACTTCCGAGTGAAAGCAAGACAGTTCTTGATCCCAGACACGCTGAAGTATCTGCTCCACTTGGGTAGGTGTATTAAGCCACAAAATTCTGCTTTTCTTTTCAGTTTGCCATTTCTTACTGTTCTCTCCCGAAAATCTCTCTTTCCCTCCGTGTTTTCCTTCTGTCTTCATAGTCACATAGTAGCATTCTTGAAAACACAGGGGGAGCAGGATCATCTTGTTTCATCTCTCAGTTTACTTTGGTCTAGGATTTGTATTACTGTGCTTACAGCTTTATCTGATTCTCTATGCTCTTTAGACTGTACTTATGTTCTGTAGCTCTGTGGGGAGACTCTTCTCTGGTGATGCCTGTAAATGTGTCCTTCGTATATATATCAATTGGACCACAGGAGGATGAGCAGACCTGCTAGATTTATTAGTTAAAAACAGCAACTGTCTTCAGTGAGTTTTTTTCATAGCTTTCCCCACAGCTCACTCTCACCTAAAGCCTCTTAGCGACTGTTACCTAAGTGTGGTAGTTACAACGTTCATTACAACTGTTCTACTCACTTTCCTCTTAGTGAAGCAATTTCACCACTTCTGATTTGCTCCACATCTAGACTGTATGCTATGCAAGAAAGAAATTGATTTGGTTTTGCTAGTGTTTTTTTTTTCTCTATAATACATATATTTAGTCCTGCACGCAACAATCCTTGGCTGGCATATATGTGCTGCCACAATAGAGGTTAAAATATAAACAGTGTTTGCTGTCTCACATCTTCTCAGCTGCTTCTGCAGGCTGAATTCAGCTCTGACCTGTGCAGCTTCCTTGTCTTCAGCTGATGCTTCTAGCGACCATCCAGCAACACAGGTGTCTTCACTGATTCAGCAAACGTGTCGTTGTTTGGGATTTTGTAAACAATTCTGTTAATGCTTAAAAGATGAGGCTTTTGCTTTCAGATATATCTTTGCTTTGCTGAATTTCCTCTACTTGACATACGAATATTCAAGTGCAAGAATGTCTGAGCAATCAAAGACTTCTACCGCCACTTCTTAGAGTTTTAAAACCACACTTAAGTGTTCTGTGGCTTCGCTTTGGTTTACTGTAAGGATAGTTTCTTACATCTAAAATGGTTGAAGAACAATCTTGTTATTATTTTATATTTTTATTTTTCTCTCTATGCAGAAATCTCTGTCTCTTGTTCTTAAGCCATTCACCTCTTGCTTTTCTCCTCATAAATACTAGAAATGGAAGGAACTGACAGGTTGCTCATAACAGATACATGGGCTAGAAAAGCAGACAAGAGAAATGCTTGCTTAGACTTCCCTATAAATGTCCTCCTGCCAACCTCTGCTCCGTTTATAATGCCCAGAAAATAGAATGGCCATATTTCATTAAGATGAGCATTACTTTCTTAGCCTAAGACTGTTTCACTGTTGATGCCAAGAGGAAAGATTACCTGTTTAAAAGGTAAAGGACCTACAATTGCTGACTTACTTTTCTGAAGAACAGAAACATAAGCAAAACTGGAAGTTGATCAGGGAAGACACTTGCAGACAGTGTGAGCATAAAGTGAGACCTCCCCTTTGGAGACTGAAAAGAGGGAGAAACGAAATCAAAAGGGGTGGCAGAGATAGGAGAGCGTAAGCACATACCAAACCTCGGTTGGAGTTGTGGGGCCATTTTTCTTTTGTGGCTTTGCCACCATGTGAATGATGAAGCTGTGTAATGGTCAGACCAGTACAAGTCAGTCTTTAGAACAAAGGGACATAGACCTGTGCTTTTGTATCTGCAGAGTTCAGCACTGTCACCTGACTCAGCAAGCGTTAGTACAGAAAAAGAGAGAAATTTGGGAAGGAAGTTGTGAACTTCCTACTAATTTGCTTTCTGTTTTATAGCTACAGAATGTCTCCGCTCCAGGGCAACAGCACGTCCCACGAACAGGCTACTGCACATTATGTGTCACAATCCATTGGGTCTCTTGTTGTCTTCGTCCTTGTCTTCATAATAGGTATCCCAGGCAATGGTTTGGTGATCTGGGTAGCTGGCCTGAAAATGAAGAGATCTGTGAACATTGTCTGGTTCCTAAATCTTGCTGTGGCTGATTTCATGTGCTGCTTGTCTTTGCCATTTTTCATTGTTCATCTGGTCCTCCATGAACACTGGCCATATGGCTGGTTCCTCTGCAAGGTAATTCCATCGGTCATCATATTCACCATGTTTGCCAGTGTTTTCCTCCTCATGGCCATCAGCATTGATCGGTGCCTGCTTGTGATGAAACCCGTGTGGTGTCAAAATCATCGAACAGTGAAGTTTATATCACTCATATGCAGTGGCATTTGGATTCTGGCCTTCATTTTCAGCTGTCCCGTCTTTCACTACCGTGAGATTACCACTTATGATGGCAAAACTGAGTGTGGGTACAATTTTGGAGATGATAAAATACTAGATTACATGGATAACAATGGCTTTGCAAAAGCCTTATTGGAAGACTACTCACCTTCAATGCCAACTGGCACCTATGACCACACCATCTTCCTTCATCAGCCTGCTGATGATTTTCCAGATTTCCAGACAGAAAGCAAACCTCCCAACAAAGACACAGTCACGGCATCCCACATAACACCACCCCACCTTCCTGATGGTGTGCTCAATTTTGACAATGTGTACAGTGCTAATGACTCACTGGGAGGCTTCTATGAGGATGGTGGTTTTTCACCCCTGCCGTTAGTGGTTATAACCCTCACCAGGGCTGTCTTCGGCTTCCTGCTCCCCTTCAGCGTGATGGCCGTTTGCTACGCTCTCATTGCCTGCAGGATGCACGCCACTCGGCTGCACAGGCACCACGGCAAGATGCTGCATGTCATCGTGCTCGTGATAGCTGCGTTCTTTGTCTGCTGGGCTCCCTACCACATCGTTGGGATTCTGACCTTTGTATCTGTTCCTGCAGCAGGACTGAGGGAGTCCTTGGGCTTCTGGGATCAACTCTCCACAGCACTGGCGTATGTTAACAGCTGCATCAACCCCCTGCTTTATGTTTTTGTGGGGAAGGACTTCAGGGCAAAGGCACGGCAATCCCTGAAGGGAATCCTGGAAGGTGCCTTTGTTGAGGAACTAACACACTCAACGCCTTACACCCTTGACAAAAGCAAGACATCCTCAGATAAGGATGCTAGCACCACAGTCTAACTTCATACTACGTAGGACACGTAGTGCCTTTCCACGTACAGCTTTTGCCCCAACACATTTATTCATCTGCAGAGCTGCCCCTGGGGCACAGAGATCACTCCCATGAGAACAGCCAGCTCCCTCTATATCCTCCTCCAGAGAGATGGGGAGGTGCAGTACTACAAGTACTGAGGTTTGAGGGGAGACCCTGGTGAGGAAGAAGACCCAGAATACATGAACCATTGAAGAAGGCTTGCAAAGCTGGTTTTGGTGGGATCATGTAATGCACCTTCTGAATTGCTAATGGTTGTACTGAAGTTTGTTGCATGTTGTATCTATTATAAATGTTCTGTGTTTCCTGTTTCTGATAAAATCGCAGAGAATCTTTTGTCTCTCCTCAAAATCTGTCCTCTCACCTTTCCTCTCCTTTATTTGTATTTAGAACTGAAATCCTCTTTTTATTCTTACTATCTCAGAGGGAAGTGCTAGCTTTTCTTATAACAATGCATTGGAACTTCACTTTCTCTAGACATGATTTTCATGCCAAGGGATGCCCATTTATTCTCAGCAGATACAGATCACTGTAACCTAGAAGCTGGTCAAATCACATGCTGTAGGTATGTCCATTAACATGTGCTCACTCACTAACTCTCTTTCAAACATCTTCTCTATCACTAAATAGTCACAGTTCGCCTTAGGATGTGGTCTGATGGTACTCATTCCCAAAGCAAATGAGGAGACTGCTGGTCGATCATCCCTGTAGTGGAACTTCAGAACTGGGGATATCCTCTCTTCTATCAGCAGGAAGGTGCTGTTGAGTCCTCTCAAGCCCTGCTCCCTCTAAAGACATGAGAAACACGTTTTTCTTATTTTGGAGGAAGAAGATTGAAGTTTCTTCCAGTCAGGTTCTTCTGAGGTGTTCCCCAAGCTACAGTGTTCCCTGCTGCTGAGAGGGGTAATTGTGTAGCTTATAAGGTGTTTTTGTGTTAGTCTCTCCTTACCAGTTGTTGACCATATTTCAGTAGGAGGAACAGCCACTAAGCTTTGACATAGTTTTCACTATGTCCTCCTGGCAGCTATACCAGTGATAGGAAAACACCACCAACTCAAAGGACTCGCTGCTGTCAGTGCTGTGCAAACACCAGCTGTGAGCCCGTCCACTCTTCCTCCTGATGGTCTAGACTGTCCCTGTCAGAAAGCGCCCACACGTGAGGGCTCAGCAATGTTCAACCTCACGTTCTGCCTACAGGGGAAGCGGGACACCAGCCAACCTGACCAAGCATCGCCGGACAAGAGACAAGAGAAAACAACCAAAGAAACCACACAGCACCGGCACCAAGGAAGTTAAACCATAAACATTCACTTTTCCTTTTTATTAAGAAAGCATGCACAAAAATAAACTCGTGAGAGCCCGCCCCTCTCTCCTGGGGCGCTCCGCGGAGCGCTGCGGGCCGCACGGCTGGGGACGGGCACGCGGGACACGCGGCGCCCCGGGGCCTCCCCCGTGCTCGCCATGCACCTTGATTTCACGGGCCGAGGAGCGAGGCTAGTTTTGCACACTGACCGGCACATATTTACATACGCAAATGAGGCGCAACAGAATATGCAAAATGAGGCAAATATGCAAATGAGGAGCACTTGGCTATGCAGAAAGAGCCATCTCGGCTTGCTCTCCTTCCAGGTGGCGCTCCCGGGCTTCCACAGGGCTGCCTCTGGGGCATGTCACCCGCTAAGGACTCAGTGGCCTCTCAGAGGGGCCGCCCCTGGTGCCGGGTGCCCGGAAAGCGACGCGCCGGCACGCGCGGCTCCAAGCGGAGCTACTCCTGTCCTCAACCACTGGGATAGCGGCTGGCTCCACGCTCAGGTGGCTCTAGGATTCCTCATTTCTCTTGGAAACACTCAATGACGAATTCCCCCCCTACACACACACGCACACACACACGCACACACACACACTTAATAAAGAAGAAAAAAAAGAAAAAAAAGAAAAAAGAAAAGAAATAAAAAGGAAAAAGCTCCCCTCCCCCCCGCCCAATCCAATGAGACTCTGGCCACTTCCTTGACAAAGATGCAACTGATTTTTCCCTACGGCAAATTCCGAAAGCAATGCTGAACTACCTCCTCTGCCCCGGGCACGACAAGCCCCCGTGAGATGTTTTACTTCCATCTTGGTTCCCCTCACTATTTGTAAATAGGAAATAAGGGCAGGGGGAAGTTGTACAAAATACAGAGAGGAAACAAGAGGTTTGACAGAGCAGAACCATACCAGAAAAAGGGGAAGAGAGGACACAGCTTAGGGGAGGAAGCATCTCAACACGCACGCCTGCTCCCAACACCTTTTCCACCTTCCCGCTTTGCAAGTGCTGACAAGAACTCATCCTTGAGGGCTTAAAATCTATTCCACTGTCTCCCCAGTTGAACTGCAAGGGCTCTGACTCGCCATCCTCCCCTTTATATTCTACCCCTTTGCCATTCAGTTTCTTTCTTCCCTCTCCTAGTTCATCTCTTACAACTCTATCACCCGTGAGAGCCTCCCAATAACTTAACTGGAGGCTCCAGCTCCTCAACCCCAAGTCCCCTAATTCACCTCCATTGTGAGGAGCAGCTTCCTCTTTCCGCCTTCAGCTTGCTCACCAAGTGGGTACCAACAACTGAGAATTTTTATCAACACAGGCAAGACTTGCTGCCATTCTCAATCCACAGGCAAGGAGAGTCTCCAAGGAAAGGAGAGGGGGAGAGGGGCAAATAATAACTGCACAAATACTGATGGTAGGAGAGAACTTCCTGGTTTGCATATGCAGATGAGAGTATCACCACCTATTTTGAAGGAGGGCTTGAAGAGGCTGGGATAAAATTAAAAGCTCTGGGGAACAGGAATTTGATGAATTACATCTGACCTCCCCCAGCTGCTGGTGCAGAAGACACCTACAGAGCTTCTCTCACCTGGTAGGCAGGCATGTGGGCTTCACCTGCCTGGAAACTGCAAAAGGCAGTGCAGAAAACACCAGGATTCCCTCACAATCCTTACATTCTCCTAAATGGCACTGCATTCTGAAACCTATCTCTGCTGGAATGGCTTCTCTGCTATAGGTTTTCTTTTCTCCACACTTCCAGCTCAGTCCAGCTCTCCCAACCTCAGAGATTGCCCTCTCTTTGTACTTGGAATCTCTATTTCTTGCTTTTTTTGCCCCCTTCTCCTGTTGGTGCAAGAAAGTTCACAGAGCTAAGATCACCCCCCTCCAGTGTCCCTTTAATCCCCTGACTTTTACAACATATAAGAAACAACATAATTACAGGCTCCCAAGGTCCACTAGGTTCCCTCGCTTCAGTAGCCAACAGGACAGATTTACTGGCCACCTCGAGGGAAAAGAGGGATTGTTAAACGCAAAATGATGGAGGCAGAGAAAGATGCACTCGAGGATTCAGCCTTCCGAGGTCTCTTCATGGCACCAAGGAGCCATCGCTCCACCCTCCGCAGGGCACCACGCGCACGGAACAGCCCATCTGATGTGCCCGAGGCCACCGGAGGAGGGGGAGGGCTGTGCTCAATTACTGGTAATAATAATAACAATAATAATAATAATAAACAAAAGAAAAAAAAAAGAAGATAAACAGGACGCAAGGAAGGATTATCTTCGGCAGCATCTTGCGGTGGCTTCTCTGGCAGAGTTAGAGAATATATATCTATATACAGGAAAGGCAGGGAGGCTGGGGAAGGTGTTGCTGACACCATTCGCCCCACGTCCCCCTTCCCTCCCATGTCCTTCACGAAGGACAGGCTCTCAAGTCTATAACTCGCTAGGTGATCAAGTCCCAGTCGAAATCATCAGGGATTTCCTCATTGGCGCCTGGAGGAGGTCCTGGAGGCCGAGGGACCAGATGGTGAGCTGAACCAAACACATGGAAAGAGAAGAGGAAGGAAATAGAACAGTTAGAAGAACAAAGACATGATTTTTCAGAGTGGGCTCCTGGGCAAGAGAAAATGTAAGGGACTGCAGCACTACGAGCTTCTCCTCATACTCAAACAAACAAGAAAATCATCGGAATGCATTTCTCCCTCTCAGACAGCAAGTACTAAAGTCTGCAGGTAGGAAGTCCTGTGCTGTGAAGAAGTTCAGCACCTACAGAGTTAATCTGCAGCCTTATTTCCCACAGCTGATTCCTGAAAGAGCACAGAATACTCCAGCAACAGGAGATTCTCTCCAGCAGGTTATCTTCAAGCAACTGACAGAAGCTGAGGCTAGGTGAGGAAGCCATGTACGTGGAGTGAAAGAAATCAGGCCACTGTAATTCTAAATCCCGTGGGAGTAATGGCACAACCCTTCTGAAGGATCCCTTGCAGTCTAGGCTCCTTCTCCACCCACAGTGCTCCATCTAGCTAGCAAGTGCTTTGGGAGAAACACGTAGAGGTTTTCAGAACCTCTTCTTCCATCTTCATTTGTATAATGAAGACTGCCTTAATGTCGCTTCTTACCTGGGCGATTATATCCTGGAGAGTCCTGGGTGGAAATCTGGTACATAGGAGATGGCCCAGAGAAGAGATGGGGAGGCTGGGGCTGACCATAGGAGTTCACTTTGAAAGGAAAGGAAAAGAAAACTGTTGGTATTCTCATTATCTGTCTTGGCCCTAACTGCGTGACAGCTAAGCCACAGAGGAACTCCCTCAGACCCACAGGATACTGAGAAAATGTTCAGTTATTGGATCCTTATTGCAAGCTATAGCTTGGTCAAGGATCTTGCTCTGGCAACTAGCAAGAGATTCTCTATTGATGTGTAAAAAAAAAAAAAAAAAAAAAGAAAAAAGAAAGTCAGTCAAAGTCATCAGAAGTTGGCTCAAAATCAGCCACTCGGTTCAATACCAGGTGACATACAAGACCACGGTTGTATCCAGACCATCCAGACCAAGATGTACAATATCCTCTGTGTTGTCATCACCATATCATCTCCCACTCCTTGTCTGGTTAGCTCTCTTCCAACATGGGTGCAAGAACTGTTGCCATGGGAAGAGCAGCCTTCCTAGCTTGTCATTATTTTCTGGTTTTTAGCTACAGAAAACAAACTCCACCTGCTTTCTCAGTTTACTTTCTGAAAGGTATTTCTTTCAGAATACGCTGCCGTACAGAGGTTTGTATGCTGTGATGTTGTTGTTTTTAGGCCACAGACACAGGAAACCCCCAATTCTTTAAAGCCAAGTGAAGCTGAGCTGGTACAAACAGCTTTTGCAAACTGCCAAGCCCCGAGTTCCTAAGTGCTACGCTGCCTGGCAAGCTGGGAAGCTGTTTGGGATAGTCACAAACATAGGCCTTCAATTAAGTAACTTGTTTTCTACATCCTAGTTACCTTGGTTCATGGATTGCTCCTGCTTGCCACTGTTAAGAGCACAAGAATCAGAGATCCGGGGGGGCTGCTGTGGGCCGACTAGATGAGGAAGCTGACCAGTCTGGGTGAGGAAGTGATTGAGGGAGTCACAGAGGTTGGCAATATGGTGTTGATCCAGCGTCCAGTTCTTCCGTTCAGCCTGGCGCAGACTCTCCATGAGCTCTGCGGAGCACAAGGGACAGTGTCAAAGCCGGCGCGTACAGTGGTCTCCCCCTTGACTCCGAGAGAGTCCCTGCAAGTAGCTGCTGTCTTCCAGTCTTAAATTCTACTTTCTCCCTGCAAACCCTTTCCCATCAGTCACAGAGCATCTGTAGAGCTCCCTTCCCAGGGTGTTGTCTCACTGACTCAGATTAAAGGAGGAAGGAGCAGGAGGGAAACTCTGTTACCAGCTTTCTGTGATATTTTTATGAATTAATACCCCCACTCAGACTTGTAGAGGGTCCGTGTTTACTTCTGTAGAGCGTCTGTTTTTAACAGAACCCATGAAGTAGATCTCACTTTATAAATAGAAGAGTGGTGTCACTGAGAAACCCACAGACTTGTCAAGGTTGCAGATGAAAAAAACCATATCGGAGCACTTCCAAATGCTAGACTACTGTTTGTAGCCACTAGGCCAAAACTGACCTGAGAACTGGGAGTGCTCAATGCTAGACCAGTTCAGCCGGTTTACCATCTTGAAGCTTTCTTTCAGGGAATCAATGTTGGAGCACCAATCAGGGGGAAACGCTGGAACGAAACGCAGACAAGATTATTCCAAGACAGAACACCTTTCCCTCCACCCCTTAATACAAATGGATCTCTATTTCCCAAAGAGCCTCACGCTAAAGTAACTGAAAATCTCTCTTCCCTTGGAAGACCAGAGGAACAGTAGGAGTGAACTTCCTACTTAGCGATCCATCAGAACTGACTTTTGCTCTTTTTTGTACACAGAATATTGGCACAGCTTAGGGGAAACTTGCTTGTGGAACTTCTGTCAAGAGGATCCCCGCTAATCTTTTTATTTTATTTTATTTACTTATTTTTGCCCAGCTGTTCTCTCCCTCAGCAGTGACTCACCAAAGCCAGCGCTGTTGATTGAAGCCTGTGACTGCTGCTGCTGCTGCTGGTGCTGATGTGGCTGCTGCTGTGGGTGGGAGTGGGGGTGATGCTGTTGGTGCTGGTGGTAGCCTCCATGCTGCATTGGGGGTGGGTGCATGGACATCACTGGAGGGCCGTAGCCCTCACCACCCTGCTGCTTTCCTCCCTGGGATGGGCAACCCTCTGGGGTTGGGGTGTGCAGTGGGGGACCACTGCCCACCGAGGAAGGGCCCTGCTGCTGCTGCTGGTACATGTAGTAGTTGTGGTTGGAGGGCTGCATGTCACCAAGGAGAGAAGAGAAACCTGAGGGTGAAAGGAGGAGGAAGGAGCTTTAACAGGTGCCTGGATCACAACCCTGCTTGAATTATCCCATTCACACTACTCATCCTGCTACTTATGAAGGTTTTGAGGTGTTCTCACCAACACCATTCACACAGACACAGGTGCTCCAAGTTCTGTTCAAAGCCAGAGACCCTACAATAAAAGATTAAACCCCTAGTGCAGTTAGGCACAAAAATGCCTCCCTGGATTTGTCCTACGTTCATCAAACCCCAGTCTGCTTTCCTGAAATTTCACATGGATGTTGATCTCTTACAAACAACTGTTAAGCAAATTTGAGGTTAAACAACAAAACATGGATAATGGGTAGGTTGGTCATACTCATTCGCTGTTCTGAAAAGGTCTCTTCTGTTCCTATATTCCAGGCAGCCTGGTCTGTAACCTTCACATTTTTTTTGATACAAATAACTAGCAATCACATGTTCTATGGTTTCTGTACACAGAGCACACTGTGTGTAACAGGGCTCCTTATTACTTTTATTTCCTCCTGGCTCCTTTCATGTGTTCTTGCCACCCTCATCCATTTCAGTCACTCCCTACATGCAAGGGCAACAGGCATTCTCCATTCTTCCCCACATTAAGGTCACAGCTTATTTCTTGTGTCTGCTTCCCCTGTTCATTTTTCTTTTATGTTGTAGAACCTCTGGAAAAAAAATAACAGTGAAAGGCACCGCACACCACTGACTTGAGCCATACCCATACCTTACTTTAACCATTCTTATTTGATCATAAGTAAGCCTCAGTATTCAGTTGGAGACAAAATCAGAACTACCACTGGAATGGGACTAAAGGGTCAATATTGTTATGCTCTCTCATAGTTCCACCACAGCTTCTTCAAACTTTGTAAGCTTTCCTAGACCACTTTGCAGTCATACACTTGGAAAACATCTTGCTGCTTAGCTTTTACAGTCAAAGACACAGAGTAAAGGTTCTCTTTTTTTTTTTTTTTTTGAGCCTTCTTGTTCTACAGCAGCCACATAACAGACTCCTACTAAAAACTCCAAGTGTCAGAATAATGCGAATAGAAAAAGAAATATATATTTCACTAAAGTTTAGGAGGCTGCTCCTTTAGCAGCAAACACTGCCTGTGCTGTATGATTGCTCATAGCTGGCCCACCTAATAAAATATTCCTTTTTACAAAAGCCTAATATTTAGAAGAATGTTTAAAGGTGGGAACAGTCATCTGGTACTTTCATGAGGCAGTTTTTGTGCCTCATGAGGCAGTTTTGTGCCCATCTTGTTCCTGGAGTGACTCTGCCCTCTGGTGGCTGCCTCCTCTATCAGAGAGGCATCTGATCTATGAATGGAATTGTGGGTTGTTCCCATTCTCCAATGCTCAAAGCTCCATTCTCCAAGGCCTCAATCCACTGCTAGTTCTAACATATCCTGGGAAAAAGGGCTTTCCGCTCTCCTTTGGAGGAAGCGCCACTGCCTACATGCAACAACCGTCTCCCTCCTATGGTTTCCAGCCTGACAGCTCTGACACCAGATTATGACTGTTTCTCAGCCAAGCTTTTCACTCCTCTGAGCTTTTGCCATTCTTGCTTTAGTATCAACACAAGGTGTTTTAAATTCATTACCCTTTTTATTCTGACAGAACTGGGGGCAGAGATAAAGAACATGCAAATTTCTTATCTGCCCCTGGCAGAACTAATTACAGCCTGCCAGGCAAAGAAAGTCTGTTTGCACAGGATCCTAAAAGAGGGAAACCTGAAAGACACCAAGTATATGTCAGCGGACAAGGCTACACAGGCTGTGCCTATGGGATACATATGGTTACTCACCGTGCTGAGAGGAAGATGATTTCTCCAGCATGGATTTGTAGAGGTTTCGGAAGGACCAGCTGAGATCCTGGAAGTTAATCTCAGAGTAGGAGAACTTGAAGTCATGGTTGGCACTGTAGAGCGGGGGTGGCACGTCGGCCCCTTCACGGCCCTGCCCACCTGCTACTGTAGAGGCTACATCAACAGGTCCTGCACCCTGCTGGAGGACCACACAGAGGTGAGATGAGCCATCCAGTTGGTACTAGATTTTGTAATTTTGTAATTTGTAATGGTACTAGATTTTGTAATTTAAGACAGGGATCTTGTAGGTAAAGGGGAAACATGCAGTGGTATCACAACATTGGGTTCATCTCCCGCCATATCTTTCCAGAGGCCATTTTCATTGAGGAAAGTTGAATACCATCATCCTTCTGCAACACACCATCTCCAGCCTAGACTTCAGCTATCTAATGCCATTATGCCTTTACACTTATTCCCATTTCTCCCTTTCTTACGTTTCACTTCCTCCTTATTTTTTCTCTGGTCATACAACTTTGACTTCCTCCCTTCTTTCTCCCTCTATACACCACTGTCTGCCCTATCTTCTCACCACTTTTCCATTTATGCGCTCCTTCCCTTTCACCCTTTCTCCCTTCTCGAGGTTTCCATCCTCTTCCCTGCTGCTCACCTGACTGTAGTTGGCAATGGGGGTCGTGCTCTGGAGTGATAACTGAGGAGTGGCCTCAGATGGCAGAGAGGCTTCTGTGCTGACAGGAACAGCCCCCCGAGGGCTCTTACTTGCCTCTTGCTCTGGGGAATCTTGTGGTATCTGTGGAAAAAAGGGAAAAGGAGAGGAAATCTAAAAAAGATGGAGAAGTGAAACTGCAGCTGGGAAGTCAACTCCTCTATAGTTGAAGTCCACAGTTTAGAAAAGAGGATTGGGCCTTAGTTACTGAAGAGTTAGGATAAAGGATTTTAGACAGGATTAAACTTGCTACTGAACAGCAACAGCAACCAGGAGAGCAAGACATCCAAGTAAGTCTACTCGGTCCCAGCCTCTGTCCACCCATTTGTATGCCCTGCCACCCAAATGGGATCACAGCCATTTTAATTTTTTATTTTATTTTATTTATTTACAAAAAAAGAAGGGACAGAGCCCCTGCTGCTCCACACTCCCAGAAAAGGGCGACACTTACATCATCATCTGGAGGATGCCGCCTCTTGCGAGATATATCTGGACAGGTATCTATGGTCCAATACGAACCCTGGAAACAAGATATATTGGTGAGTGACTGTATTACTAAACTAGGGAGTCTCCTGCAACAGGCTGTTACTGACCCTAAGGGCACAGTGCCGAGTAAACATTAAGACCACCAGGATCACCCTCCAGGACATCAGACAACTGAGACTTGGGTGTTGGAATGACATTCTCCTCCTGCACCACATCAAAGTGAATAACGAAACACAAAGATGCTGGTGGGAGATAAAATGTTCCATGCCTCTCTCACGCAGAGACCAAGGACAAAGAATGTTTTAACCCAAACTAGACCAACTCCTTTGGGCCATCATACCCCCTTCAGTCCCTTCCTCACAGCACATTATTGACCAACAAAATGTTCAGACTGGACAAAGAGAGCTACAAGGACCCCTCTCTTCAACGTCTGTGAGACCCCTCCTTGAGTTCTGTACCCAAGACATTGGCCTACAGGAGCCACCATGAGACTCAGGAGACTAAAACACATGATGTGCGGGCGGTTCTAAGACAGACAAGTTTGCCTAGTGGGGACAAGAAAAGGCTAAAGGAACTGAACCACTATCCGCAATTATGTAATGAGGTTACAGAAAAGACAGGGACGGATTTCTCAGAGATGCACTGCAAAAGAAGAAATTATTTTAAATGATGGAGGTGCAGCACTAGAACAAGCACCCAGAGATACTGTGGAATCTCCATCCTCATGGGATCTCCATCCTTGGAGATATTCAAACTTGACTTGACAAAGAACTCAGCAACCTGATCTGATTGTGTTGAATTTGAGACAGATTGACCTCGTAAGGTCCCTTCTGACCTAATTTAGTCTATAATTATGTCAGTTTGTTATTTTCTGACTTACGATAAAGATAATTCTAGGATGTGACTTAGTTCATTTTAGTTTCCAGCTGATATCTGAATAATTATGACAAGCACAGGACAAGACTTTTATTCCAAACCAAGCCCAACACGTTAATGAGCGCCTGCCAACATGCACACTGAAGCCACTTTGGATGGTCTGGAATAAGCTGTATAACCAATGGTGGTTTTGAGCAGCGATCTTCAGAGCTGTACAACTTCAGTTTCTCGATGTCAACTGAGCACTCAATCTTTTAAAGATAACCCGAAAAGAAAATGCCTGGGCCAGTGGCCCTTTCTGATAGCAGAAAAAGAAGATAAGATTTCTGCCCAAACACATAGCTTCACATCCCCATTATCTCCTTCTGCTTGCTTCTTTACAGTAGCAACATCTGCATACCAGGTCTTAGTTTTGCTAGCAATTCCCCTTTACAGTCTGAATATATTAAGAATTTTGCTAGCTCTTACTGAAGCAATAAATTGCTAAATTTTGAAGTTTTTCTTCCAACTGATTTTTACAGATTATGAGTTATGTGATATTTTTTTCAACACTAAATGGCTTGCAGTCTAAATGGGCAGTAGTTCTGGTCTCACTTCTTAGGATCTTGTTTCTATGAAACCCATGATGTCACAACCATGCCATTCGCCAGCAGCCTCAAGCTCTGGCATAATAGAACAGGTTCAACTAGAACTGGATTTTACGCATAAAAATCAAGAAAAAGAAAGAAAACTAACCAGGTACACCCAATCTCATTTTTTTCTTTCTCTGATATCTTCAAAATCCATCACAAAAACTATAGATTAAAAAAAATGCTAAAACCATTCAGGCCCCTTTACAAGTTCCCTTTAAGCAACCGCTTCTGTAGCCAAGCAGAGCAGTAAATCTTATTAGTGCTTCCATTTTTTGCCTACACTTTAGGTTTCAAATTCCAACCATGAGTTAGAAAGGGCAACCCTGGCTTATTCCCTGCAGTTTTAAATTGCTTGCCCAGGAGCATGCAGACTGCTTACCTTCCCAGGATCATCCCTCGGTCGAGGCACTTTCCGAAAACATTTATTCAGAGAGAGGTTGTGACGAATAGAGTTCTGAAGGGAGATTGAAAGAACACGTAAGTGCTACAATGAAAACCTATGGAGTTCTGCACATACCTAGGAGTGGGAGCCAAAAAGAAAGGAAAAAAAAAAAGAGCGAGAAGGATGGTGCATACTCAGCAAAGCTAAACTTACTACATATGTCCCAAGACAGAGCAGAAAAGAAGCTGAAAAAAAGAAAAAGGATGGATTAAGCTGAATAACATGGGTTGAACTACCTATACTCCTACAGAGGATGCAAAGATAAGAGTATCAGTGCGAGGCAGACATTGGTAGTGATTTTTTTTCAGGGTCCTTCTTAAGGAGCCGCCACATACATAATAAAAATGCTCAGAGAAAATGAGACTTCTGGCTCAGCATTCCCTTCAAGCAACTTGGTTTCACATCTGTCTCTTTAGTTTGCTCAGGGAGTGCATTTTGTATACAAGTAAGAAAATAAAGCGTTTTAAACAGAAAGGACACTTCAGCTATGAAGACCTCACCTTCCAACCAATCCCAGCATTTTTATAGTATGGAAAGTTGTCACAGATCCAACGGTAGATCTCACTGAGTGTCATCTTCTTGGCAGGTGATGAGTTGATGGCATATGTGATCAGAGTGGCATAGCTGTAACGTGGCTTCCCATCCTGGTGCACTGCAGCCTCGTCTTTACTCAAGGTGGCATTGGGATCTGTTGGTGAGCCTGGGGGACACTTCCGGGCAGCCCCTGGGGGTCCTGCTTGTGAGGATCCCCCTAGTTTTTCAATAGTAGCCCTTAAGGTAAGCTGTGGGAGCCAGTCTATAGAAGTGAGGCTGCTTTCCAAGTCAGAGGCCATGGTGGTGGAAGCGGGAGTATCTGGAAGGAGAGAGGAACAGAACGGGAACTCCAAAGGTATACACAAGTTGGAACCTGAAAGCAGAAAGATCTTTTTGAATTACTCTTCCACCTCTCCTCCTAACAGGAAATAGCTGTTCAAAGATCACACTAGTCCATACACTTTATTCACAGCCGGAGGCAGTCCTCCAGGAGGCCTGTGACCATGTCCCTAAGAGGACCATCCTCGCTCACAATAGTTGAGACAGGGGTGATGGTCACTCTGCTGGCCCCATCTCACCCAGGCCACCCCAACTCTATTCAGCTAAAGAATTGATACAAAAGAGACGTGTTCAAAGGAGGTAGAGCTTTTTCAGCAGCTGTACTTCATTCACTCCTTTACTGCTTAAGCAACATAACCGTAAGTCCTTTCATCAAGATCTTGTCAATTTACTTTGTCAGTTAAAGAGGAGAATCAGGGCAAAAAGACAACATCCTCTCACGCCATATCCAAACCACAACTTAAATAGATAATCTGTAATATTCAGGACTAGGACTACCTTTATTTTGGGCCAATTTCCGAGGCCCAGTCTCTCCTGCTGCATCATGTGACATTATAATTAATCCATTTCTTAGAGCTAGTATTACATATCTCATTTGGAAACGTCAAGATCAAGTATAACACTATATATAGAAAATTACACCTACCACGTCAAGGTGGACTAGACTACATTCTGCTCACAATAGTTACAGTCAGACATCCTTCCTAAATAAACATACCATCTTACTGAATTAAATCTTTTCTAATTCACAATAAAATAGGCAAATATTTTTCCCAAATCCAAGACACAGGAAAAACTGACTTGCTCGAAGTCACATAGCAAGTTTTCTACAGGGAGGAAAGATCTCTGAGCCTGATTCCAATTTTTCTATTGGTCACAAGGTCATATTTCCTCCCCCCAAAAATAAAGCTCACCTGCCCAGCATGACTAGCATTAATACCCAGGGTTTTTCATATACACAGACACAGAATTTATATGACAAAAATATTTAGTAGCATGAACTTGTACATTTAATACACAAACTTGTAGGCTGTCTTTTCAAGGAATCGGGCCATCATAAAGATCACCTCTGTTACTCCTAGGGGCTGCAAAAACAAACAAACAGCAATCCCTCCAAGTTGGCGTTTAGGTAGCTAAGTTTCCATAGCCACAAACTGCACTGCATCGCACTCAGTTCCTCACTTTGCAAAAAAGCACCTCCCAGCAAACACAAACGTAGCGAAGTCCAGCACTCAACCAGCCCCAGCAGTGGCTCCGGCAGGTGGGACTCAGAAGATGTCTCAGAAAGCACAGCCAGTTTTATCACTTGCACCCCTACATCTGCACAGATACACCAGTATCTAGGGGGTGGCACATTTTTCTGTCTGTGGAACAAGGGAAAGGAAAGGCCCAACTGCTACCAACTTATCTATCACCTCATCTGTCACGCTATCACATACGACAGCGATGACTACTCACTCTGCAGTCAACTAGACGGTTAGGGTTGCAAAATGCTTTCCAATGCCTGCCCCTTACAAGTTATTGCTAATTGAATACATCTCTTTCGGGCTAAACTGATCTTGAATATCTCTAAAGAGAAAAAGCAGCACTGCTCCCTTCTGAATTATGCAACAGCAGGGCAATAATGTATTGCCATACAACTGGGAAAGACAACTGCTGAGCTATCCATGTAACTCGAACCACAGCTGCATTTGCATGACAATTTTACAGGTGCAGCCTTCACTGAGGAAAAATAAAGAAAGAGAGAAGAGAGAAATAAAGAGAGAAATAAAGGGAGAAATAAAGAAACACCAACAAATACCAGTTGAAAGCTTAGTTCTGTATATGCCTCAAATAAATTTTCATTTCCACAGTGAAATCAGAGAACAAATTGCTGCTGCTTATCACATGCACATTAAACCCTCACAAAACATCGGTTGGGCTAACCATACAAAGGCAAATGAAATAAATACAAGTCTCCCAGCTGCCATTAAGAAAATTAGGTTAAAAAAAAAAAAAAAAAAAAACACACTTGGGTCAGATGGAGTTTCCAAGCTGAAATGCCAAAAGCACAATAAACCAATACTGCAGTTTTGACTGAGTCCTCAGATTTGCTCACATTATGTGAGCAGACCATTTGGGATGACAGGCTGTACAGTAAGAGGTAAAGAGCGAGGTTGATACGCAACATACAAGCATAATATCTTCACTTTCCTCAGAGGTGGGCAAGGTTAGGGATTGATCACGTTATGGCCACTAAAAATCCAAATGCTTTCATTCCCTGGTTTATAAATCTCTTTGACAAGAAAAATACCCAAATTTTAAATAATAATGAAATCTAGTTATGCACTATCGCCAAGCACTGAAACAACTACTTTTCAATAAATGCAACACATCTTTAAGAATACACATTACAGAGTCACAGAATAGTTGAGGTTGGGAGGAACCTCTAGAGATCATCCAGTCCAACCTCCCTGCACACACAGGGTCTCCTAGAGCACATGGCACAGGGTGGCATCCAGGCAGGTTTGGAAGATCTCCAGAGAAGGAGACTCCACAACCTCTCTGAGCAGCCTTTTCCAATGCTACTATCCTCACAGTCAAAAAGTTTTCCCTCAAATTCAGGCAGAACTTCGTGTGTTTCAGCTTGTGTTTCTTGCCTCTAGTCCTAACACTGTCCACCACTGAAAGGAGTCCAGTCTCATCTTCTTGACACTCTCTCCTAAGATATTTGTACATACTGATAAGATCCCATCTTAGTCTTCTCTTCTTTTGGCTAAATAGGCCCAGTTCTCTCAGCTTCTCCTCGTATAAGATGCTTCTGTCTCCTATTTCTCTTGGCAGCCCTATGTTGGGCTCTCTCTCGTAGCTACATGTCCCTCTTGCACTGGAGCGTCCAGAACTCGACAGAGCACTCCAGACACGGGCTCACTGGGGCTGAGTAGAGGGAAAGGATCAGCTCCCTCGACCTGTTGGCAACACTCCTCCTATTGCACATCTGGATCCCAGTGGCCTGCTTGGCCACAAGGGCACATTGCCGCCTCATGGTCAGACTGCAGTCTGCCAGGACTCCCAGGTCCCCCTCTGCAGAGCTGCTTTTCCACAGGTCAACCTCCAGCCTGTCCTGGTGCCTGGGGTTATTCCTCCCTAGGAGAACGACCCTGCACTTGCCCTTGTTGAACTTCAGAAGGATCCTCTCTGCCCAACTCTCCAGCTTGTCCAGGTCTCTCTGAACGGCAGCCCAGTCCTTTGGGATATCAGTCGCTCCTCCCAGCTTTGTAGCATCAGCCAACATGCTCAGGGTGCACTCTGTCCCCTCATCCAGGTCATATTGGTAAATAAGCTGAACAAGACTGGACCCAAGGGGACACCACTAGCCATAGGTCATCAGCCAGACTTGGTAACACTGATGGCAACACACTGAGCTCTGCTGTTCAGCCAGTTTTCAATCCACCCCACTGTCATCTCATCCAGCCTGTACTTCCCGATTTTGCCTATGACAATGTTCTTGGAGACAGTCAAGGTCTCTGAAGTCAAGCTGACAATGTTCACTGCTCTCCCCTCATCTACCCAGGCAGTCTTTCCATCATAGGTTGGTTAAGTACATTTCCCTTTATTGAATCCATGCTGTCAACTTCTGATCACCTTCTTGCCCTTCACGCTTAAGGATGCCATCTACGATGAGCTCTTCATCTCATTTCCTGACAAGACTGAGAAGAAAATTACTTGGGTCACAAACCCCTAACCACCATCCCCAGAGCTCTGAAATCCTGTTTGATGGTTTCCAATTTTCCCTTGACATCATTATTGCCCTTTTGGAATAGCAGCAGAAGGTAAGAGTCCAATCCCAAGACAAGCCTTGTGGCAGTCTTTGTATGACATCTCTTACTCAAGCCCCTGGCAGGCAACAAACCTCTCTGGACAAGAGGTCAGGTAGGCAGAGAGGCGTCTCCATCCCCTGCAGCAGGGAGTCACCCACAACAATCACTCGTCACTTTTGCTTCTTCTGTGTGTTCCTGCATGGCACGGGGTCTGCTGGCCCTGATGCTTCCCTTCAAGCCATGACCAGCTGCTCCTCAGCCTGGAGAGCACCAAAACTGTTCCCCAACTACAAATCTTCAGGACGGGTAAGAGCTCTTCTCTGCCTACAAGAGATGGAACCAGTTTCCAGCCTTCTCCTACAGTGTTAAGATGGATTGTTTGACACAGCATAGAGCCCTCTGGCAACTGCACTGCTGTGGATGGCTGGGACTCCTGGAGCTGCATGGTCTCCAAGAAAACCTTATCCATCTCCTGCTCATCTTCACGGATGCCATGCAGTCCACTGACTTCTTCCTGTAACTCCTTTACAGGGTCCTCAAAACTTCTAAGAGCCCAGGCACTGCTACAGAAACTGCTGTATCTGTGTTCCGCCTCAGCCAGCAGCTTACTGTCTACATGTCAGAAACTCATTCAGAACAGAGAGATCATGCTCTGAGATCCAACAGTAATCCCATAGAAAAAAACAACTTGATAGAATAAGACTTTTGTCCAGATTTTCACTTGATTATGATACCGGCAGAGGCAATATGGGATCTGTAATAATCTGGCATAGTCAAAATCTCAGGTAAGGCAGCAATTCCAGCAACCCAGTCAGGTAAGGCAGCAATTCCAGCAACCCAGTCAGTACAAAAATCAGTATTTCAATTAATTTGCTACTAACCCGTTTGAAATAACACCTATTATTAAAAAAAAAATACAGTTACAGCACTTTGTGTCACATGTCACATGAGACATGATTTGTCTCTCATTCAAGTAGCACATCAGCTTGATACTAGTCAATGATATGATAAAACAACACTGCAGCCAAATCAAAGCAGTTCATAATTCTTTCAGTTTCCACCTCTCAGTTTACTGTCTGACAAATGTTCTTTCAAACTCTTATGGCCCTATTCAAACATACACACAAAACCAAATAACTAACAGACATGTTAGTTATTGAACTGAACTGAAATTGAGGATGTTTAAAAAGTAAAATCATATCACATTAGTAAGTTAGAATTGATTTCTAAGAAGTAAAAAGAAACTCAACACCATTATTCACAACCTCCCAATTTCAAGTCAACCAAATACATAGACTGCTGCTGTTCATCTTTGCACATGTGAAAAACAAGGCTAAGGAAGCCAGTCAGCATCATCAAAGGTTGAAAAGAGACAGTAGTTTCTTCATTTTTCAAGCACTAAACTAGATTCCAGCACAACCCCAAATCAAAACAGGTCAGAGATATGCAAAGATGACAGCCAACTGATCCAAATCTACACTTAAACATATGAGAACCTGTCTGATTAAGAAGGAAAAAGGCATTAACAATTAAAGAAAATCCTGCCATTGAATATGTTTTAAAGTATTTACTTAGGACTAGTGATACTTCATTATCGCTCTCCAGGGAAGCTTCTTCCTTACTGTGAATATTTGAGACCATCAAATTAAACCTTACACTGAAAACATAACCCAACCATCTTTCTAACAGACTCCCTGTACTATACCTGCCACTGGACTGAAGAAATTGGTACCATGGCTGCCCTGTCTTTTTGCAAATACTTGCACCCAGACAGTCTGATCCTACCAACATCGCTGCTACTTTAATATATCAAGACTGGAAAAAATGTATGAAGTGTGGGGGATAGAGCTCTAAGAGTCGTTCTGAATGCAGTTACTAAACATGACCTGAATATTCTCTAAGGCAGAACTCCAAGGCTGACTGATCAGTATTGGCTGCAACTGAAGCAGGACAGTCAAAGAGTGAATGAAACAGGGCTGTGCACAGTCTATGGAAGATGCAATTCTTTCACTGTTACTTTTCTTCCTGCTGCAGTTCTAATCCAGTAAAAAAAAAAACTACTGGCAAAACACTGAAAAGAGATGCAGGTTTCCCAGCACAAACTTGGAGCAGGAATATATCCAAAACATGCTGATCAGTGCGAGATATTAATGCAGAGAACTTATAAAAATAAGGTGACTTCTATGTGGGTACCTGAAACACAGATCAAGGGATCTAACTGAGAACGTTCACTTAACATAGCTAAAGTGATATGGCTGGTTTCTTGGGGTATTACAAAAATATTAAAAAAAAAAAAAAAAAAACTCTACAACTCTACAAGGAAACCTTTAACTGCACCCTTTCCCAGAAAGATGATCAGGAAGGTAACGTGAGCAAGCTGCTTCAAAAATTAAGACAGAAAAATAACATGGAAAAACAAACAGCTTCTACATTGACGGGAAAACATCTAGTTTTGAAGCACATACATCAAGTACACATACAAGAAACTTGCGTTCCTACGTCAGTAACTCTGCCAGGATAAATTTTCTGTTTTAAGATGCATGTTTCCCCTCAAAAACAGGGATATGAATGAAGAAGGCAGGAACAAAACACTTAAAATTTTATCTTCTCTAAGCAAACTTCCTCACTGAGAGATTTTTGCTTCATGCAAAAAGCTAGAAAGAAGGACAAAACATAATCGAGTACTTGGCTAGTCTCAAAATTGTTGTCCATCATTTTGGTAACTATCAAAGAGAAGAATTTAAGACATTTCAGATGGTTCCGGGAACAAATCCAGATAGAAGAGAGAAGCTAGTGGTACTGTTCATAAACTGAAACAACGTAGAAGGAGTGGTAAGGGTTGTATTAGTATGTAAACACACTAAAAGAAAAGCATTGCAGTTTGAATACACACTTTTGTCTGCAATATCACATGAAATGAGAAGGGCGGGGAGAGGGAAACAGTCCTGGACAAGGAGATGACAAAAATCATCATACCTTAGAACCATGCTTCCCGTCTTTAGAAGCGGCAGAACAAGTTAAAATAATGATAATTTAAAAAAAAAAAAAAAATCAATAAATTAAAGGTTTGGTGATGTGGTAATAGCTAGCACACAGTTTACACTTGTCATGAATGTCAAGAAAAGAAGGATTTACCAAGAAAAAGTTACTGTCACTTGAGAGCACATAGCACGGTATCAACTCCATGAACATGAAGGGGTCGGTTACAAAGTCTGTGCCTGTCCATGCCACAACAGTCTGATTTTATAACCCTCCTTGAAATTGCCTTCTGTGCAAGATGCAATCGCCTTGAATGTTTTATGCTATTCCATGTAAATTAATACAGATGATAAAGAAGTTTTGAGACCCTGAACAGGAAATTAGCTAAAAGTTAAAAAATGGTAAGATGGTACTGAAAATGAAAGATGAAATATTTTAGACTCAACATAAATCATTGAACTTGTTGCTTTTTATTATAATTATGTTCTCATACAAATATGATCTTTAACAAGCAAATATTATCTCAGCAATATAAGGTTCCTAAAAAAAAATGAGGAGGCAGGAGGAATTAAAAAGAAAGATTAGTTTTTATACAGTTACTAGTTATATAAGAAGCATAACAGCTCACTTAAAAATAGGATCAACTTTTACCTTTCAACCTCTTACATTTTCTGTGTTGAGTAACGACACTGCACAATCAGAGAATAATTTCACATTTTGAGTTAAGTGAATCAACTGTATTGACTGTGCACATAAGCCTGGTACTAAGAAAGCACGATGATTGTGGGGACTATAAAATCACCGAGAACTCCATGTTCAAAGTGCATCAGTATCCAATTCCAAAACTGTGGAATTTATTTACTAAACTGGCAAAGGGTGCAGATTTTAAAGCTTGACCTGCTTTAGATATATCAACTCATGCTATTGGAGCCAAAGTCTAAAACATTCTCATGCGAAGGAAACGTCTTTTACAGGCATAAAATGCTATTGCTAGTGCCTTGCCAAACTTTAATAATAAAACTAACTAATCCAAGATTTCTTTGTTGTCTGCTAAATACACATGCAATAGAAATGCAGAGAAACACTAGACAATAGACAATTGTTGAAGGGATCCCTCAGACACTCTGCAATATGAGTTCAAAGTTAGGAATAATCAATTTGCTTATTTATGTCACTGCGTAAGTGAGAGTGGGGAAGACTTAAAAGGCCTGTCAAGTGAAACCGCAGATGATACTGAGAATACTGATATGCCTAAAATATTTTTGAGATAAGATTATTTGTCATAAAACTACTATAAAGGATTTATTCTACTAATAACCCAATGTCCCACTACTGCTCTTCACCTTCCAAAAAAATAAGAGATTTGAAGCGAAAAAGCAAAACAGGCCTTTTGAAGAAGTGCAATGAAAATACACCCCCACGGCAACCCTCTCTTTAAAGCATCTCCCTCCCTCAGTACCACTAAGCAATATTTTACCACCGGAAGCAGGAGCTGTATTTCTACACATATACCAAGACAGACAAGAGAAATATTTGATATTTGTTTCAAGAATATTAGCAGAACAATTATTCTTACACTCAGAAAGGTACTGGGTGTTATTTTTGGAGTAACTCAATTTTATAAGTATACAGCTAGGAGGAAAAAAAGATTGGAAACCAGAAAGCCTATGTGAGAGAAACCGTATCTGTAACATGGTATTTCCCCTAACCTTCTGGAAGCACACAGGTTGAAGAGAAAGATTTCAATTTTAGCTGTCGATCAGAATCACATCCAATGGCAAACGTGCTGTACAGGATATGAAAACATTGATATGTTACCCAGATTGTCTCTGAAATTAGAGACAACATCAGAAGTAGATCAGCATGCAAAACATCTTGCTCAGAAGATCTTCACATCATTGCAAAGACAGCTACAGAAACTCACGTTAGAAGAATGCATTATTCACTTAGAAATGAAAATTACATTCTATTTCCATAAAAAAAAAAAAAAGGATGTCAGTGAAAGATTACTGTTAACCTTGCAGTTTAATAATAGTAATACTGTAAAGTTTAAACATAAGAGGGCTCCCTAAATAAATGTCAGCTAGGCATAGTGAAAATGAAAACCTGACTTCAAGTGCTCGGAACCTGTTCGCCAAAGGCTGAATCACTGAAAGAGCGATTAGTCAATATAAGCTCTGCAACAGTTGCTGAAACAAGCCACAACCCATTCTGTCCCATTTCTGGAAATGGATATCAAGCAGTAGGAAGACATGCATATTGAATTTATAAAGAATAAGAATATTGGTGTCAAGTGTAAATTAATTGTATACCAGGTGGTGAGAATGTAGATATAGCAGATGCTCCTTGTTTTAAGATTACCAAAGCACAGTGGAATAGCTTGTTAAATGAGAGCTTGGAAGCAAAGTGCAGCTGAAAGTGAAGTTTGAGAGTGATTGTAAGAATTAATACTGTATAAAGCTCATAAATCAGGTCCCAAACACTTTTAAATTATTATTCTTTCTTTTCTTTCAGTTCTTGTTAATTTATACTGAAGTGACTGAAATGTCTTCCAGGAGACAAAACACTTGACAACTCCTAGCCAGGCCCAAAACTTGTAAAGATTTATACAAAGTTTGAAAGTCAGCATCACAATTCTGAATCTCTCTAGCAAGAAACACACAATAATAGATCTTTGTGTCTTAAAATGTTAGTATAGGCTACTATAAAAGGGCTCCACTTTGAGTATCACTCTCAGAGATACTTAGAAGAGAGATCTCAGAAGTCCCTCAGAGATACTTAAAGACCCTTTCTCCTCCAAACCATACTTATTTCCATTCTGATTCTTTTGGGGTTGGGTCTTTGCTTATGATCATCTTTATTTATTTTTGTAATCATTCTGCTTCACAAAAAAAAAAAGTGTCAGGATGGAAAGGATAAATGTAATAAGTCAACTACCTGTGGATATAATTCAGCACTTTTGAATAATTTTCAAATAGATAAATAAGTACTCTCCAGTACATCTGGCCTCTACTGGCTGGCATTTTTCCCATCACTATCAAGGTAAGAGTCAGCTGTGCAAGAAAGGATGCTTATGGAAGAAACTGAGCAGCACTGAAGAAACTGAACAGAACACGCTACTAGCAGAGCAGAGGGCAATACAATAGAAGATAAATAAGGGAGAAATACAAACATGAAGGCCGTTGAGTGGGGCTGGACCATTGTTTGGCAGATGACAGCAAACGGACCGGACTGCAGGGGAGGAGAAGGTAACGTTTTGAGAAAACATGCTAGAAGACAGACTAGCCATGGCATTTTCAGCAAGGCCAAAGAAGGGCAACATAGTCTGCAGAGGCCAGCCAAAGCACATGGGAGTGGAAGATGGGAAACCAGGAAGTAAGAGACTGAGAGAAGCAGAAGACTAAGGCCATGAAATTGGAGGATGAGGCTCTATCCTGTACGTGCAATGCAACAACAGTGGGATTCAGAAGAAACCCATATTATAGGACCAACTATAGGAGGCTTGCAACAGAGGAAAGCAGGAAACAAAAGGAAACCCTAAAAAAAGATTTGGAGAGTTCCATTTTGGTGTCAGTGATTCATTTAAGCTGCAGCGAACCACTGAAGAAAAAAGTGTTAAGAAAGTAAGCTGAAATGTGTGATCTAGTATGACTGGCATGAAGATGGTGGTAAAGAAAAGCAGAGAACACTCAGGGATGGGTCTGTGCATTCAACTTCTGAAAAAACAAATGAGGAAAGGCTAACGAAGAAGCTACTGAAAGAGTGACTAGAATGGTATGAGGGAACCCTGGAAAACACAGGCATAAAAGTCAGAGGAGGACAAGATTTCAAGACTGGGCATGATCAAGTGTCAAAAACAGCAGGGAAGCCAAGAAGGATGAAGATGGAACAGAGATCCCGAGGCCTGGCCAAGAAAAGGTCATTAGAGATCTTAGCAGGAAAGGATTCCAAGGAGTCAGAATATCTACACTTTATTCAACTTAAAAAACAGTTCTAGGCTACAGACATGGTACAGGAACCCTCACCTTTCAGTTCTGAAGTTTTGAGATGTTTCTTTAAAGAAAAATGAATTGAAAGCCTCATGCTTTCACTATTTAAGGCCACCAAAGTTGGCCTAGAGAGATGGACTTCAATGGCATGTTCCAATCAAGTCAATGAACCAGCCCTTACAGAGTGTTGCTCATCCTTAGGCTTTGAAACACTTATAAAGGATCAATACTTTTACTGATGTATAAATGGGAAGCCATACACCTAACCCAAGGTCAGCCAGCAAATGAGGCACAGAACCTACATCTCCCAAATCCAAAACCATTTTTTCACACTGAAAGCACATTTGCTTTGTTGAGCTAGTTTTAAACAAATTTCAAAGAAAATTATCTTCATTGTTTGTTTTCTTTGCAAGTTACTTTTTTTATTATTATTATTATTTTCACTTAACACTTTTGGGGGAGAAACTGAGAATTCAGAAACTTTACTCTCTTACTTCGTGATCACAGAAAGTTTCAATTCTTTTTCAATCAGTCAGATTTTAACTTTTAACCCTAATTATATGATATTTCTACTATAACTAGCCACAGAGTCTCACTAAGCAAAGAACATTTAGCAGTTCAATTTTTACGTAAACAAACAAACAAAAGAAATAGGAGATATAATATCCTCATCTCCCTCCTGTCCCTGAAACATCCTCTAACACTTTGTAGTTATTTGACCTAGCTTGATTTCACATCAGGTAAACTGACCAGGTTAGAAGAGGTGGGAAAGATATATTGGACCTTGCACAAATTGATCACCCCATTTCAAAAGCGAATTCCTGAAGTGCTAGAAGGAACCGGAGAATGCAACACAGGAGCTTTTCATTCTGACTTAAAACTAAAACCTGGTTACTCCTAAGGAAGGGAAAGGGACAGCATAAAAGGAAGAGTAGGAGAATGAGTCAGATGGATTATGGAGACAAAGTGCTAGTGCCATTACCAGCCCAGATGAACCAGATGTTTTCAGAGGAAAAAAAATGTATTTATTCTACATTTTTATAAAAGAACAGGGTTCTTGACACAATCTCAAACAAAACAAACAAAAGAAATACTGTGTCTCTACCAGAATATAATTTAATGAAAGCCAAAAGAGAGGTCAAAATGCAGGTGTGGTAATAACAAGGAGGCCTGTAAAATGCCGCAAGAAAGGACTCCTGACACAAAACAATCTTAGGGAGGAGATGGGGAATGCTTGCCTTATGAGGATAAAACAAGTGTTTTAGGCTTTATAGGACACGAGACAGAATGCCAAAGGAAAATGAGATGCAAAGGGCAGTAGTGAGAGACTTGGGAGGAGCACAGGGGTGTAGGAGGAAATGAGAGTAAAGACGTAGGCAGGCTGGAAACACGCTGAGCCTTAAAGGTGCAGGAGAAAAACCTGACTATGACACAGTGGTAGGAAGCCAGAGATGGGATTTGGGAAGGGGCTGAGGAAAGGTCAGGAACTAGCAAGATCACTGGAACGCTGTGTCTTCTGCCTCTGAGGCACCTACCTGCAGGTTCATGCTAGGGAGGTAAACTGGTTCTAAACTCTGCTGCCAAGGTCTCTGAATTTTGAAACACTCTGACTATTTTGCATATGTTTCATTTCAAACTTAGCATGAAAATTTTACAATTAATTAAGTGTGAAAACACACAGCTGGGGGCTGGCTCCCTCTCAGGAACACATTCACACGGACTGCCTTTAAAAGGCATGGGGACAGTGGAAGCACGCCATGGATTTTTATGTTCATCTTATATCCTTTAGAAGGAAGGAGGAAACATTAAGTGCAGAACAGGTAGCAAGCAGCAATATTGACTGCTACAAAAATGACAAGCTTTGGGGGAATAAACACATCAACTGGATATTCCTATTAAAATAAAGAAGTATAATAATCAGCAATACAGAGGTTTACATGTTTTTCTTTAGGTTTTGGAGTTAACACAAATGCAGAGTTCACATATTTTACGGATACCATTTTAGGTTGTCCACTGATCTGAGCACTACTCATATTTTCAGAGCCACAGAAGACTAGAAACAATATTCCTTAGCTAAAGTTTCAATTCCAAAGCAGAGTACATATACAAATTTTGTAAACAGTGTACTGCAAAAACACAAGGTTCTGCCTGAAAGTCACCAGTTACAATTCTACCCAAGGTTTGGAGCAGCAAATGGAAAAACAAGTCTGCAAGCATCATTCAGTTGCTAATGACTAAAAGCAACTCCTGCATGACAGCAGTGTGAAATAAGAATTATCTTAGCCCTGCTCTTGAGGGCTAAGATGACAGTGGGGGGCTAAGACAGTGACATAACATAGTTGTCATTAACTGTATCACCTTGACTGCTGAAGTAACGGGACAAAACCCTAAGTTCTGACAGAGGCTGGATCTCTCACTACATGAATGTCAGCTGAAGTTTAGGGGAGCGAGGATGACGAAATCCAGTAAAAATGGATACCTGCATCTCTGGAGCAAGGAAATAATCTCCACAAAGCAGATGAGGCCGGGTCTCTTCTGCAGAGACACCAGAATTCAGCCATATTTTGCAGAAAAAAATAAGCATTATAGGACTCGCAATCACATCCAGGGCTGCGACATAACATTCACACTCCCTAAATAGATTATTCTACTTCATTTTAAATTGTCTGACTCCTTATTTTGACCTAGACACTGTCTGCAGAACCAGATTTCAGGATAAAACCCCAGGAATTTACAGAACACATACTTGAACATTAATATAACATTATTAAATATTAATAATAACATTAATATAACCTCCTGATCCTTTAGTAAAGTAATCATTTTTCCCATAAGTCTCTAGACCTTCGCATTTAATTTTATTTAATAAGAGTTTTTATTTAATGAGCTTGACCTGAGAAGAGCCCTGCTCACGGTTCTCAAACTTCACTGGGAATGGAGTGCACACAGGAAAGGATCAGACCGCTTCAACTTTAAAAGCACGAACACACAAGTTTAAATTTACCAATCCATACACATACAATTAAGTATTGCATATCCATATGCTTAAGACTTTGTAGCTTCTATTGAAGTCACCTCAAAGTTCTTGAGCACTTCAGAGAATTTGGCTATTTATTCAGGTACCTAAATTTGGTTTTAGAAATCTAATTTTAGGCATTCAGGTTTAACAGTATTGACATAAATGTTTAAAGACACAGCACTTTCAGTTAAAAGTACCTATAAAGCACCTTGCACTTTTATGAAGATGGATAAAATTTTCCTCACCTTTTTATGAATACTTTTATATTAAATAAATGGTGCAGAAGAGCTGCATCATTCTACCTTGGAGGAAAGTGCATTTTAGCCTTTGATTTAAATACCAATATCATCACACTGAAGAGCCATGCCCTGTAAAAACGATTCCCCTCCTTGAATTTAGCAGCATGCCTTGACTTTTGTAGAGCTGTCTTATAGACTACAAGATCTTGAGAGCAGACACTACCTTAATTGTGCGTGTTTGAGTCAGCACTGAATACCCAGCCAGTAATTAACAAATAAATAACAATTACACTACAGCATGACTTTCAGTCTTGCAGGTCTGTCATGAATGCTGAAAGCTCAGGCAGAAAATACAAATATTGCTCTTCACCACAATAATCACAGATAAAACATTTTAAACACACAGTGACAGTCACTGTGGCAGAGCCGAATTCTGTAAGGCTGGCATGCACAACCTGCAAAGCGCCCTGGCATCCACCAGAGCCAAAAGTACTTGAAAAATGTCAAGTCACTACAGTGAAGAAGGGGCAGAGGAAGGTAAATCAACCTCGAGAACATGAGAAGTCAGTTACCCCCTTGAGTGTACAAAGGCCAAAATGACTAATTTATCTCTTACCTTGCCTAGATAACATGCCTGTACTCAAAACAGCCTGATTGCACAATTATAGGGCAACAGGTACCTATCCTAGCAGTACCCCAGGAATATATACTTCATGGTTCAGTCTTCCTTTGAAACAAAAATAAAGGAGCAAAAAAAATATAATCTTTTCAAGTAAGTGATAACTGTCAAAATCTCTGCAAAAATGGGGAATCACCTTGGGAGGGACCTGCATTATTTTGTATTATCTTCCCGCCAAAATACACCACAGAGTTTCTTCTTCTGGGATTCCCTATTAATAGCTGTGCTCCCTACTGAATTCCAAATGGTACCTGTCCTGGCCAAGGATCCTTTAATCTCGGATATCCTTAGTGCTGTCTCACTGGAGAACAGAAACAGGAGTATCTCAAGTGAGATATCCTCAGGGATGGTGCTTCTGCTAAAGGCATCTGCTTTGGCTTGACTTGAGTCAAGTCTCCCACGGACTTGATTTCTCAGGAAATCACTATGTCAGTGTCCGAATACTCATTTGGACAGGAATTTAATTGTCCCATATACAAGAAAAGCAACCGGCTTGACTCACCGTGACACCAGCATTAAGATTCATATTTTTAAGTCCAAACACAGAAGAAGATCCATATGAAGCCTAATACCAATGTAATGGCTTCTTTTTTTCTTCCAGAGAAGATTCCACCAGTGTTGCTATGACTTTCATCCCTAGCCCCCCAAGTACAAAAGGATCAACTCTCAAGGGCACTCTTGCCAGGATTGATCTCAGAGCCCCAGAGCAGAGTATGATTTTCATTTCAGAGTGTTAGCACTGGGGTCTGCACATTCATCTTCCAAGCACAATCAAGTCTGCATCTCACAATGATTCCATTCCTACAGACACGTTCATAGCAAGACATGCACAGAAAATACCTGACACTCACATTACTACACATATATATATAGATACACACACACACTATTAGATACTGCCACTACAAATCACTCTTCCTTTCTCCTCGTTTTTTTCCTTTTCTTTTTTTTTTTAACCAGTACTATCCCTCTCAATGACTACTGGATAATATAAATTAATTTCACGCCACTGACGATAAAGGCTTAGCCCAGGACAAAAATCAATACACCAAAGAAAGCAAGTAGAAAGGAAAGGAGAGAGGGGTTTGCTGCAATTAATTAGGGCGAGAATTACCCACCAGCTAAACAGTGAGGGAAAGGATCAGGTCAATTCCCTCTAATGTGTAAATGTTATTAATGAGAGAGATGGAAAAAGAGACATGGAAAAAGAAGGCTGGGGAGAGATTCCTAAGTAGGAGGAGGCAGGAAAGATTCATAGAAAAGCAGATACTAAGAGGAAAACTACATGGAAAACAATAAAGAGAGAGGGAAATAGTATGACAGAAAGGAAGACAGAAATGACATAATGTGGTCACTCACTCTGGGAGATTTTCTGGAGGAAGATGGATGGATCTTCAGGGCTGGCTTCTCGGGTGCTGCCCTTCACACTCCTTTGAGCCCCATCCTCAGAACGTCAATGTTGCTGTCAGCTACTCCAAGAGCTTCTTCAAGAAAGATTTTGAGGGCCAGGGGATTGTGAATGAAATCAGGATCCTAAGTGCTAAAACAATCTGCTTGGGACCTTCAGTCCCCTAAAACTGCCGAGTTTTATCCTGGGATGGAAATGGTCTCTTTCTTGGCAGCTAACTACTAAAGGGGAGGTCTCCAGGAGAGCATTTTCTTCTCTTCACTGTCAGACTGAGAGAGCAATTTCGCAGTCTCCCTACCTGGAAGTCCCTCTTCTCTCTCCTGCAGGTAAACCTCGTCCTTAGGGCGAGGAAAATCCCTGAAAGAATTCTGCTAACTCTGTATTATCAGCAAAATCTGTCTTTTTCCTTCCCCGGAGGCGTGCCTTCTCTCCTGGCAGAGGTTATTTGGAGAAAAACCCGCTCGGTTTAGGAACTGAGGGATCTTCTTTAGGACGAAGGATGACCAGACCAGCACTGGAAATTATATTTTTATCCAGTGGTCAACAGCAACTGCGGAGTGCCTAACCCCGCGCCCGGCTCCCTCTCTCCGCCGCCTGCTGACCCAGCACCAGTATCTCAATGACTGGAGCCCCTAGGTGGGTACCTGCCGCGGGAGGCGGGGGCTCTGCCTCGCTCCTGTCCCGGGGCTGCCTCTCGGGGCTCCCGCTCGCCCTGGGCCGGGCCGGCTGTCACAAGCGGAGCCTCCTTCCCCGCTCCAAGGAGGGTTTCCCCTCACCCGGCAGCTCCGCGGGTGCCGGGGACGATTCGCAGCAGCCCCGCCGCCCCCCGGAGCCCCGGGGGCGCCTCTTCCCTCACGCGGGGCGCTCGCCCCACGGAGCGCGGCGGCCTCCCCGCGCCGCGCGAGGCAAGGCGGCTCCCGCAGCGGGGCCCGGCCCGCGCCTGCCCCAACGCCGGGGGCGCCTCCTTCCCGCCCCGCGAGCTACGGGAGCGCCCCCCCAGCCCGGCTGCGCGGCGGCTTCCCCCCAGGCCCAGCTCCCGTGCCCGGGCCCGGCTGCCACGGGAGGCCGCGGAGGGCGCGGGGCCTCCGCGGGGCTCGGCGGCCGCCTCCGCCGCCTCCTCCTTCCCCAGGCGGCCGCGTGAGAGGGGACGTGA